>VXBX01004468.1:149537-269134 GCA_013400415.1 Scytalopus superciliaris | reverse complement strand
CCCCCCGCCCTGCGCTCCGCCCCCCGCCGAGCCCCGCAGCCGCCGAGCCCCCCGGCGGGGCAGCGGCGAGTCCCGGGGTCCCGCTCGGGACCGGCTGCAGTGCCGGGGGGCTGCTGCCAGGGGCGAGGGGAGAGCAGACCCGGCTGCTCGGGCTGGGGCGGCAGAAACCTCTGTTGCTCTTGGACCAAACTTGGCTGCGGGGAAGCTCGACGCAGGGTGGGAGTCCCGAGAGGGACCCGTGGGAGGAGGGAGCCCCGAAGGGCATTCCCGAAGCCTACTGCTGCGCAGGGTGCGGGTGTCCCGCCCCGCGGGGTCCGTCTCGCTCCTGGGGATGCTCTCCGCTAGGCCTTGGCCAGAGGATGGGAGCTCCGTATTGGAGCTCGGTCCTCCGCAGGGAACGCGAACTCCCTCCAACCTCCTGGCAGTAGGGCTGAGTGCTGGGCGGTTCGGGATGTTCCCATCTCCGCCTTGGAAACATGTCCCCTTTGCAGTCAACCTCAGAAAGCAAGTGTGGGAGAGGTGCCACAGCCTGTGGGAGAGGTGTCACAGCCAGGGGAACGAGGAGGAGATCGGGTCTCCCTGGGAATGCTGAGCGTGTTTCCCTCTGTTACCCCACTAGCAGAGGCACTGCCCACCTACAGACCTGATATGCACCGGAGGACACGGGTGCTCCCAGGCGTCCTGCCTCGCCGGTGGTGTTGGGTGTGGATTTTACTGGGGGGGCTTTCCCTTTGCTGTGCGTGGAAGATCCCTGTTTGCAGCCTTTTGCTTCTTTTTCCTGTACGGTGGCAGACTGTCACCATCGTGCAGATGGGCTGTGCAGCTGAGCTTGTGACTTCCCTTGGGCGTGGGATATTGATCTGCAGCTCTGCCCTGCAGAAGGTGCGCTCAGCTCAGTGTATCACCTTGGGGAGCCTGATCTTGTGCTCCTAATCCGGAGGGAGGTCAGATCTGGAGTCCTTGCTCCAGACATGCCTCTGTCATACTTCTCGTTGGGCAGCTGGCCACTGGCATGAAGGTTTAGATGACCCGTGGTGGTTTATGCACAGGGTCTGGATGCCTCTAGCTGTGAGCCACCTTCACATGGGCTCACAGGAATGCCCAGTCCTAGTACCATCTCCTCCACATCTTCCGAGTTTGCTGAGCCCCATGGGTCCTGGGTAGTTCCTTAATCTGCTAGGGCTGATGCTGTGCCAGGCTGTATTCAGGCTGCAGGGTGTCCACCCCGTGGCCACATATCACAAGTAGCACTTGGCTTCTCCCTTGGGTGCCTGTTGTGTGCAGAGGGTGCTCTGGATTTATCTGCAAGAATGGATGTGAGTGCAAGAGTCTAATTACTGAGTGCAAAATCCTCCTTCAGAAATCCCCCTCTCCTGAGCGTTGCTGACATAAGATGAAATAAGCACAGATCCTGCAATTTTAGGGCTCTCTACAGGTTTTGCCGCAACCAACAGTAGATCGGGCTGAATATAAACTGGGTTTTTTTCTGTTTCACTGGGTTTTTATCTGCTTCCCAATGCAAAGCTGTTGCTGTCAGAATGAAAACAGATGTTTGGCTGCCTGTTTAAGACAGTTTTACAGAAAAACACCTCTGGTTAGGACACTAGCAGTACTAGGATCGCCAGCTGTGTCCAGTTTAGCTTAGTGACTTCAAAGGCTGCCTGAGCATCCCTGTTCCTAAAGTCCTCTGGTTACTACCAGAGAGGTGTCCCCCTGCTCCCTTTAGAAAATAACAGAAGATGCAAAAAGCTGTGCAAATGGTGGAGGAGTGGTGAGCTGAGGAAGCGAGCGTGGCTTGGCACAGTGTCTCACTTGGAGCTGTAGTCTGGAGCTGAGTCCCCAGTGCTGCTTCCCCGTGTCCCCAAGTGGCTCTGGGTGCCTTGCTGTGCACCGCAGGCACTCCAAGGAACTCTTCAAAGGAAACCCAGTGGAGGATCTGGGCCCTTGCCGTGGAGATGCAGCAGTGGGTGGATATCCATCCCCAGGAGCGCTGTGTACACATACCGACCTGGGAGACAGCCCTGCTTATTCTGTTATTTAGCACATGGATGCAGAGAGAGAGAGTGCTTTCCTGTGTCTGTTTCTCTGTTTTAACAAGCTGCTGGATTGCTGGTTTGCTATGGGCTACCTAAAAGCACAGCCCATACACTGTGTTGGAGCTAATCCTCTTGCCAGTTTTCTTGTAGCAACTGTGGCTGTAATCCTGCCCAGGGGTGGTGGCAGGAGAGTCCTGCTGCAGGCTAAGGGTGTCTTCCTTTGTGCATAGGGATACAAGGCAAGCTGGCACTGGCCCAAAAGGCCACGGCAGGGCTCTGCTGAATCCCAGCTCCCGGGGTGCTCCCTTTGCCTGTGCAGCTTGCTGCTGGTGCCCTGACAAGTAGCTTTGTGTGTAAATGGGGATTTCTTCAAAACTCCGGGGAGGAGCAGCTGGCAACAAATAGCTCAGAGTGGCAAAAAAACCTCAGGGTGTGTGTGTGTGTGTGTGTGTGTGTGTGTGTGAACTCCAGCCTAAATGGGAGAGGGAAAACATCCAGAGTTACAGAACTAATGCAAATGGAGTTGGCTTTCATCTCTCCCTGCAGCATCCTTTGTGGAAAGCATTTGCATTTCCCCAAAGTCAGTTCGATACCTATCCTTCAAGCAAATCCAGAGCTGCAGAGCAAAGGAAAGTCTGTTTACAAGGTGTGGGGTGGCTTTCCAAATCTGAAGAGAGTTGAACTCAAAATATTTGAGCATTAAAGGTCTTATTTTAAGGTATCAACACTGAACACAGCAGAGGATGGCACATACAGACTGCGGTGTGCCTCACTATTGAGTGTAGGGGCAGGGGATAATTTCTGAGCTCTTCTTGAGGGAAGATGAGTGAAGAGGGAGGGGCAGATGGGACACTCGTAAATTCCTCTGACCTCCTCCTGGTACAACTCAGGAATGCCACTAGGATGTACACATTATTGCAAGTGGAGGCTGGAGCTGTCCAACATCACCCTGTTTAGATATGCGGGAAGACTCCTGTGGCTCCCATCTAAGATCTGCCAGCGCTGGGGTCCCCAGGTGTCCGTAGTGGTGTATGGGTTCTGCTGGGGCTGAGTACTGCAAACAGCTCCAAAGTGGACTGCTGCCGTTCCGGAGGGAGCTTCCAGCCCAGCAGAGGCAGAAACAAAACAGGATTTCATGAGCACTCTAGCAATAGCTATTAGCTATGCTAAAAGGATTAACAGCTCTGCAGGACTCATCAAGTGTTTAAAACATAACTCAGGCATCAAAGGCAGCTCTTATAGGCTCACATTTTCACATCAAGTAACTGTGAAAATTTCTATCCAACTTAATTAAAACATTCACTAGGCTCGTTAAAAACAAAAAAAAGGGAAAACAAAGGCCTTTTTTTCTTGAGTACCAAGCCATTTTGAGGAGAGGAGTTTACAGCAAAGTATTCAGACTTCTTTCTTAAAGAATCACCTTTGTGAAAGTTTCCTGTCTCCAGATCCCTGTGTCTGATTAATCTCAATATTTCCAAAAAGGAAATAAATACGGTTTTGTTTTTGGTTTTGTTGTTTTGTTTTTTCCTTGGCTAGGGACCACAGAAGAAAGATGAAAAAGTGAGAAGAGCTTTGTAGAGAAAGTTAGATAAGAGGGTGGGGGAGTGTCAAAACTAGACCTATAATAGGAAACAAGCCACTGAAGTGCTGGTGAAAGTACCTTTCATCTTGAAGGCTCCAAGTGCTGTGCAGTGCATGAATACACACAAGAGCTGGAAAATAAACAACAACTAGCACCACCACCTTTGCTGGTAGTCACCCAAGACAGGTCACCAGCTCACTTGCCATCATCACTTTGTCTGGATTCAGCTTTGGGCTCCTCACTCCAAGAAGGATGTTGAGGTGCTGAAGCATGCCCAGAGAAGGGCAATGAAGTTGGTGAAGGGTCTGAATCACAAGCCATACGAGGAGCAGCTGAGGGAGCTTGGGGTATTTAGCCTGGAGAAAAGGAGACTTGGAGAGACCTTATTTCTCTCTACAACCACCTGAAAGGAGGCTGTAGCAAGGTGGGTGTTGGCCTGTTCTTCCAGGTAACAACTAACAGGACCAAGAGGAAATGACCTCAAGGTTTGCCAGGGGAGGTTTGGTTTGGATATCAGGAAAAATTTCTTCACTGAAAGGGCTGTCAAGCATTGGAACATACTGCCCAGGGAAGTGGTTGAGTCACTTCCCTGGAGGGATTTAAAGATGTGTAGGTGGGGCACCTAGGGACATGGTTTAGTGGTGGATTTGGCAGTGTTTGGTTAGTGGTCACACTCTAGGATCTTAGCAGTGTTCCAGCCTAAACAATTCCACGACTGTATGATCTATGGCAGAGATGTGATGTTGCTAATCAGCCCCTTCCCAAGCACCTTCTCTAGTGTGCTTGGTCCCAGGCAGCAACACTATCATCTCCCGCAGGAGATGTGGTTTAATTCTCCTTCCCTGTGATGCGCCCCAGTCTCAGTGACGTTGGGTCATCCCCAGGCTTAAGCATATATTCTCCCCAGCCAACCACTCTCATCTGCCTCAGAGGCCTCAGTTATTTTCAGTGACCCGGGGAGATGTAAAATAGGTAAACAGACTTTCTCTGTGCAGGGTGTAACTTGGGTGGTGCCACTGGAACTATGGGTGCATTAAACACAGTATTTAAACTTTTTCAGCATCCACAGAAGCCTTGAATGTTACAGGATTTCCTCCCATTATGTTAATTTTCTTGGTTTTGGTTAATAATTAGCATACCCCAAAAAAGAGTTAAATAAGTCCTTTCTTTCCTCTTATTTGTGTGTCACTTTGATTTCTTCCTCTTTACACTGTCCTGTCTTGTCAGAGGTTGCCCGGAAGGGCAGTGCTGAGAAATGCCGCCAGGAACAGAGCTGCTCCTACTGCATCTTCCCAAGAGGATTTGCAGCACTCTTTCCTTATTTCTTTCCCACTTGGCCATTTTTCTCGAGGCAGATTATAGATTGAGCAAGCAGCCTCCTGTCCCTGGGAACCCTCTGAATTGCCCCTGGGGACCAGCCATGCTCCAGTGCTGGGGACAGCAAGCTGCTGTTACACAGAGATGGTGGTATGGGAAGGTGTGTGAGCACAGACTTTATACCTGTGCACTCAGTACACTGTTGGGATGTGAAATACAGGAATTAGGAGGTAGACAGGGTTTTTCCATCAAGTGTTTATAGCACCATCCTCACTTTGTGTCTAGACATAGCTATAAATGAGGGAGAGGGCTATTACCTAGGAATAAAACTACTGAAACCAGCCCTGGAGAGCTCGTCACTGTATTTCCAAGGAACTGGGAGATTCCTTATGATTAATATAACAATATCAAAGGCTATAAACTCACCACAGTTGGGTACTGAGTCAGGGGACATACTTACAACGTACCTGCCACTTGCAGCTTAGACTAAGCGTTAGCTATGGTCTCTCACCAGCCCTTGCCCATTCCAAGGGCTGCTGCTTATAGATCAGGGGTTCAGCTCTGCTGACTCCACCAACTGCAGTGGCATCATAAAACAGCCCAGTGATTGCCAAGGTGCAATTTCTTATTGCAGTGTGGACTGGTGGTGTGGAGGAGAGGTCGTGAGTGGAGCCCAGGCTGTGTAGATCACTGGGAAATTGCCTTCACACCTGGCAACTTCAGGCAGGGCCAGCAGGGGCTTTGCTGTGCACATGGCAGTGCCTGTGCGGGTGGGAAATGCCTGGGACTGGATCCCAAAACACCCAGTCCCCATCCCAGTCCCAGAAATAGTGTTGGGAGAAGTTACACTGCAAGGATCTCAGTATTTTAGATACAAAATCTGTTCTCTGATCTCTGCTTCTGCCATGTCCAGCACGGCAGGGTCTCAGTCCCTGCCTAAGGCTTTACAATACTATTACAGCATCAGTAAAAGTAATAAAGAAGAGAATGGACTCCCTGTAAAAATACCATGAAGCAAACCACTGACATTGTCTTGACAATGTCCACAGTGAAGGCACGAAGACTTAGTTTTTTCAGCTAAGAGGAATCTGCCTACACTAGTCTGAATGATGGAGTAAAGTGGAAGAGGATTTCTCTTCTGATCCCTTGGTTGAAGGGCTGTCATTAGAGGATGAAAAAGGGGTGGGAAAGAGTCACACCAATGGTTGAGACCTGTTGGGACCTGCTAGCCCATGGTTGATCTCCTTTCTGAGGGTGGAAGGATGGGAAGGAGCAGCATGGACGGTGGTTGTGTAGGAAGCAGGAGTTGGGCCATTTAGGTCAGCACCTTTGTGTCTGCAGGAGATGCTCCCCAAGTTAGATTTCCTCTCCCAGGTTAGGTTCCCTGCTGCAAATTAGGTTTCCTCTGCAGAATGTGTGCTGTGTCCAGGCTGTATCCTTCCCTGCAGAGTCTTCTTATATCCCACATTCAGGATTAGGAGGCACTTGGGTAACATGGCCCCATAAGTACCTAAGAGCTATTAAAAATTGCTCTCATTTGACTCCATAAAGAATGCTGTTGGGAATACAGCAGCTCTTCTTGGATGTGAGTAAATATTGGCCTTGAATGAAGTTGCTGATAATGGGAGATAAGTTATCAACAGCTGTTTAACCTAATATTACTTCCATACAAGATAACACTGTGCTTTTTCAAGAGGTTAATAACTAGATGCAAAATCCATCACTGCATACAGAGACACCTGACAAAGTGCAGCCTTAATTTTTCCCCTGGAGCTTTATTACAGCTGAAGGAAATGTGGTTGGTGGATCAGGCCTGGGTCCAGCAGCAGCCAAAGGAGATGCTGTTGAGCTTGTTGTGCAGTGATCAGAGGGACAAGGGTGCTTTCCTATGGGTCTAGCTCCTCCAGATCAAAGGGACTAGAATGGCATCATTATAATATTAACAGAGCTTTTGCTGCTGCTAATCAGACTTGAATCCCTGTGCAGGACAATGCCTGTATTGCACATCTGAGCAGTGTCCACAGAGCAAAGAGTGAAGGAAGGCAGGTATTAATTTGACATTAATACAGGTATTTGGAAGGTGTCAAAACACAAAGTGTGCATCCGTTGAGGATCACCACAAAAGGGAGTACAGCTGATGCTATACAAGATTTTACCCCACACTTAAGGGTCTGTTCCAGCCTGATGTTGGACCTGTACTTCCAAAGGGTTTTTAGAAAGAAGAGGTTGGCAAAGGCCAGAAGCACTCAGGGAAATTGGAAAGGCTCTGCTAAGCTTCTCCATAGAATGACTTCTTCCCAGGCATCTTCTAAAGCGTGGAGCTAAGGCAGAGGACATGCCTCCAGCCACCTTCCCACCACCACGACGGAGGGCTACAATGGCTATTTTAATTACATTCCTCTCACTTGATCCTGGCCATGGATGCTAGACTTCCAGCACTAAGCTCCACAAGTTAGAGCCAACTGCAGAGGGAAGGGCTGGGGTGGGATGTGGAGGGAGTGGACCATCGCCTGATCTCTTCTGCCACAGGGCTTCTCAGTGCTTTCCCTGATCATCAGGCAGACACGAGGTCACCAGTGTTAATGCCTGGCTGGGACATGCCTTAGATGTCTCTGAAGACACTGATCAGTTTGACTGAGCCCTCGGCGGAGGCTCCTGGCAGGGCTGGGCTGGCTTTTGGTGCTGCTGGCTCCCAGCCCCTGCTTTATCCAGCAGACCACACTACTGCTCAGCAAAGCTGGCTGCAGATGCTAGGACAGCAGCTGCAGTCCTATTGATCCCTGTGGGGATGATAAGTCCAAATGAAGACCCTTGGGAAATCAGCACGGAATACAAAAATCTGGCTGCAAAACCAAGGCTCAGACTGTGACAGCTCTGCAGAAAAACCCGTGTGAGAGCCCAGCTGTGCAGAGCATCCACAGAGAGCCTGCTCTGAATGTGGGTTTGATGCTCAGGAAAACGTCATCCTTCCCCGTGAGCTCATCACACCTTTCCCTTCCCCCAGAAGAAGCATCTGGAAGTGGATTCAGGTTCTTGCACTCACGGAGCAGACAAATACTAAGCTTCCCTGGGACCAAGTGGATCTTGCTTGGGTTGTGAGGCTGGAGGGAGCAAACAGATGAGCACCTTGGAAACATCCTAACTTCTCATGGTCTCAGGGCTGGAAGGGTCAGAGGAACACTATGGCCCCCCAAATGAAAGAAGTCTCTCCATGTCCCACCACTGCAGTGATTGTTGCACGAGTAGATGGGGACATGTGTGTTTTCAGACCATGCTGCACTCCTGGTGTTTATATCCTGTCTGTTGGAATAGCTGGGAGCAGGGACTGCACTTGCCAGAGGCACTCTGGCCTTGCTTACTCTCCAGCATGTTACAGGCTCCAGGTAGTTGCTTTTGGGCCAGCCCCATTAAATGGTTTGTAGCATTACCTGTTTAGGCAAGCACATCTCTGGAGTCTTGCTAGTAGCTCTAGTTAAGAAGAAAGCTGTGTTATTAATCCTTGTATGTGGCTGCTTTTTCTCACCTCAAGCATTCCAGCTGAACTTTTCCCTCCATGCTTTTTGCAAGCCAGGCAATGTGCAAGTGTGCCCTCACCCTTCCCACACACCAGACCCAGCAAGGCAGCAAACAAATGGCAGGTCCCTGGTTGTCCTTAGCAATTAGCAAATAGCTCCTGCTGCCACTCCTACTGCCCTGGGATGGCTTTTCTTTTCCCTGTGGGTTCATTTCTGCAACAGCAGCAGAGCCAGGCACCCCCTGCCCTTGCCCATCATTTACATGGCAGGGTTAAAGTGTAGTGGGATAGCAACTTTATTATTAAAGATCCTGAGTTCTTACATTATTAAAGTTAGGACAGCCTGGGTTGACCCTTGTGGACTTGCTTGCCTGAATTTAAAAAGCACAAGAAATTCCTGTAGATGTGCAAGCTTTCCTCGTTCTAAGGCTGGGCAAGTTCTATGTCTCTGGCTCCCTGCTGCAGACTGTAACCTGGATTTTAAGCTCCTGCTGAAGTTTACCTCTGTGAGCCAGATCCTGGCGGGCAGCAGCTTCCCTGGTTTTCTGGATTTCCAGGAGAACCTGCTGTGCTGTGGTTCTGCGGACCAACACTTCCCCTTGCCCTGTGCCAGCATCATGCCAGCACTTCGGCTCCTCAGTCTGCTAGTACTGCTCACCAGTGGTGACACCAAAGTTCATGCTACTGCTACACATTCTTTTCCTGGGCAGCTTCCACATAATTAGTTTACCTGTGGAGCTGTTGGCTCCTATTTTAAAGCTTTCTTTTAATCCCTTTGCAAGATATCCAGCTTCTGGTTTACTCTTGTTTGAATTCCCCTGATGTATCCTAAATTACGTGGAGCATGACTACTGGTTTTCAGGATGCAGCACAGCAGCAAGCACCTCGGGCTCCTCGGGAAAGGGAGCTTCTTCCTTCCACTCCTCCCCATCTCTCTGCAGTTCCAGCGATATAATCACGGACTTGTTCAGCTCTCATTTCCCTGATAGAAATCAATCTCATGTTTTCTTTGGTTTCTCCTTTGATTTCTTGGCTTTTCTGATCTTCCCGGTTTTTCTGCAGCTGCACAACTCATCCAAAGTAATAACCAGCACAATTTTTCGCCTCACGTAACATTGTGTGCCCTTAGACCTTGGGCAGTGCTTGTGCCTCCCTCGCTCAGGATGGAGGTCATGGTGAGACTTAATCGCCTTGTAATTAACTTTGTCCTCCCATGTAAGCAGGCTTTGGCAATGAATCCTTGCAGTCCTACACAGATCCTGCTGCAAATTCATGGGAATTTCATGAGAGTAGCATTGCTTTGAACTCTTTATTTGCCCCCAAGTCTAGCAGAGGGAGTACAGGAAATTTATAGCTGCAAAAGCACTTTGCAAAGTTGCATTGTGCTCGATTTTTGTGGCAAAGGCAAAATGAAACAACAGAGGGAAAAGGGAAGAAAGAGTAGAGAAAAATGCAGCAGACAAAAAGAAGAAAATGCTGAAGGAGAGGGGACAACTGGCATTGGTGTGGATTTGGGGGAATTTATAAACCTGAAGCCAAGTAATAACAGGGCTTGGGTAGTTTAGGTGACTGTTGGGACTCATTGCTCTTCATTAACCTTCCAGCCACCTGGGTTCAGGTGTCAGCTCAACATCAAAATGCAGCTGATCAAAACTTTCTCTGTTTGAAAAATTGCGGGGAAATTGGATTTTCAAGTCACTGAATGGGATTTTATGAGGCCCCTGCCTTCCTCAATATTGTTAAATCATTCAATATCAAAAATCTGAAAATGGATATTTGGGCCTGAAATTCAGTTATGGGCTCCAGCTGAAAAGAGCTGTAAAAATGCTGTTGTGTTTATTTGTGAGTAGCCTGTGTTTTTCCTGGTGTGCCATAGGGACTTTCTTCCCCCTGCCTCCCCAGGCAGCTGGGGCAGAATCCAGGTGCTGCCTTTCCCAGAGAGCAACATAGAAAGCAACTTCAGTAATTCCCACAGTGAATAACCTTGTTTTTCATCTGCCTCTGCTGAGGCTGTTCTCCCCTGGCTTGCAGTAGAGGAGCGCGCAGGGAGATGCTAAGAAAGACACCATCAAACTGGGAAAGCCATCCAGATCAAGTAGGTCTAGAATGAGGGTTGTCCATCACAGCTGTTTATTTGTTTGGGAGAGAAGGTGGAAGTGGGCACGGAGAGTGAAAGAGGCTTTCCCAGAGTAGATATGACTTATTAGGGGCTGAGAGAAACATCCATACAAGCCCTGGGTCTTCTGCTTTTTTTCCTCTGTTGCTCACCTGGAATATGGGAATAACTGCTGGAATGACAGAGGTGTGAGATGAAAATTATCAAGTGAGGCATTAGCTATGGTGTATGTGGGTGAGGAAGATGTGGTGGAAGCCCAGGTGAGCAGCCCGGCTGCAGGCAAAAGGACTGAGTTTGGATCCACAGTGGCCTCCTACAAAATTCATGGCCACTGTACAGCACAGTGTGATTGACCACAGTTTTGCATTACATTGACAGCAGAGCAAGCTGGTCAAATCAAGTCATAGACAAAATATATGCAATCAGGCATGCAATATTCTTGTAGCATCCCTGAAACTTGGTGGGGCCTTGTACCTGAGTGCCTGCCCTATACATGCAGTGGGGGAATTAAGGGAGCCCCCTAAAACTTGCAGCCTGGTGTTGTGCTGCTGCTCAACATGGGATGGGGCAAACTCTGCCCATCTCCTGCACTGGGCTGTTCTTCAGTAGTTGTTGTAAAGGTCGTAAGGTAATGCAAAATCCTACCAGTAGCTTCAACTGGTCTTCTGCATCATGTTACTGGGTTTAAAACAAGTGTTTGCAAGTTGTCGCCGGGCAGGAATTCATCGTCAGCCAGCTGTCAGGCTTAATTGGGTTGCCCTGTAAAATATCTTGCATATAAGTAAATCAAAAAGAGTGGGGCTCGTAAAAGGGGCAGCGTGTGGCACATTGATGTTATTTATAGGCTTCTCTGTGGTGCTCATCACCATGGCAGCTATGAAGGTCGATGCTGACAGTTGTAAGGGAATGCCACGTATGTTTTTAAAAAGCCACGTGTATGAAATGAAGTGGTGCTTACGTGTTCCCGTGGAGCTGAGAGGCAAGGGTGAGGTGTCCTGCAGGGAGCCCCCAGCCCCAGGACAGTGGGATGGGTGGGGAAGGGGACATGGCAGGTCATAGCAGGTCTCTGCCCTGACAGCTTCTGGGGTTGTAGAGCCCACAGCTTTGGTGCCCTGGGTGCTGCATCCTGATCTCTTTGGGAATAATCCAAAGGTGCCAAAAGTACCCATGTGGAGGAGGATGGAAATTCCTTCATCCAATTTCTCCTCTTCAGGATGAAGCCCTCATGACCAGCCTGTTTTTCATACCTTTCTCTTTAATTGTACTGAAGCCAGTGGTGATTGCTCCACTAGTGTCCAATAGAAGCTTACTTTCTACAGCTGGCTTTTTATAACATTCTTTCTTCTTAAAAAGGAAACAAAAGCAGCGCCTCATGTCAGTTCCATAACTGGCACATAAAAAGCCTGCTCCAGCCACATCCAAGCAGAGCTGATTTGACCACCTGCATCTCAGCCTCCACCTGGAAAGCAGCCTCTTGCAAAACTCTTATCAGTCCCAGCAGCAGCGCTCCAAAATGACTCTCAGAGAGATGTATAGCACACCCTCAACGTGGTCCTTTTATTCCAAAACTACCTGGTCTCTTAGCTAGGCCAGTGATCCCTATTTCTCAAAATACCTGTTTGGGCTATTTCAGTGAATACACCTTTGTCTACTTGCTTGCATCAGGGTGTCATAGCTCAGCCTTGAACCTAAAAACCCAGGACTTTAAGCCAGTGCTCATGGATCTCTCTCTCCCTCTGAGAAAAGCCTTCTATAAATCTCCCTTCTCTTTAGCTAGTTGTGACTTTCCCATCTTTTGTCAGGAGTTTTTTCTCTAGGGACAGGAGGAGGGCTGTTTCTCAGCAGTGTCCCTGGTGCACAGGGTATCTTTCCTGTCATCCCTGTTCCTTTGGAACAGAAACCAAACTATGCCTGTTTTCCCCTCCTGTGCAGTTAAGCAGATGCTTCTTCTCCTCTTGTTCATATCTCCTCTCCTTGCTCTCTACAGGCAGCCTTAGTCCCCTGGCTGCTGTTAGTGATGAAACTTTGGTTTCCATGAAATAAAAGCTGTATCCCCATGACAGGGACCCCCAGGCTCTAACTGCTCCCAGCCCTGCACCTGAGCTGCAGCACAGGTTCCTCACTGTGTCAGGAAAGCCCCAGGGGACACAAAGTCATTATTAAGCTCACTGTTTCCACCTGTGGATGGTAACAGTATTTCTGTTCCTGCAGGAGCATGGGGGCTCTGACTTACACGTTTGTAAACATTCAATTTATGCGTTCTTCGTGTCAGTGAAGTGTCTCCGCCAAAGGCATTTGCTTAAAGAGTTGAGGTAAGTAAACTCACCAAGTTTGTTTGTTTTTTTTTTTTTTTCCTGGGAAAGTCAGGGGCTGTCCTGGAGTTTATACAACCACTCCACTAATATTTACTGCTCTGGCATCCACTGTTAGGGACCTACTTGTAGAAATGAGCTCATGTGGGTAATGAATGTTAGGTGCTTTGTGTGATGTTTTCTCTGCGTCCTACAATTCTCTTCAAGAGCTCTTCTTGCAGTGCAAATACATGGGGTCTCTTTTTGCTCTAAGACTTATACGGTTATTAAGCTTTCTGCAGTGGCAAAAAGATTGCAAGGCAATTCAGCTTGCTAGCTAGGTCATGAATCCATGTATATGTTATGAATGGAAACGATATGCATGTGCCCTGGGCTTTGCCCAATCATATCAAGCAGTAATACAAGTCAGGATGAAAATAAATCTTAATACCAACATGCCCTACATGAAGCAAATACTTATTTTACATAAAACTTAATTTTAGCATGTCAAGACTGTAGCTGATCCACTTTGTCTCACCATGACTTAGCATAATGACACCCATATAGATATGAATATATATATTAAACATGCTCTTTTTCCCCCTATTTTTTTTTTTTTTTTCTGTTGAATGTAAGTGCCCCAAGAGCCAGGACTTGTTCTCTCACTGGGGAATGTCTCTGCACACTCACAATTCTTCTCTCCCTTGCCTGGGCTCAGGGAAGGCAGCATGGGCACCCAGCCCTGCCACGTTAACACATGTTAGTGTGATTTCTCTGAGCAGCAGCAGCTGGGAAGTGCCAAAGCGTGGCTTTACTGCTGACTTCCAGCGTTGCTGTGATCAACTGGGTAAAATGAAAGGCTAATGGGCAGCAGGCCCAGGGGATGCTGGCAGGGGATGCTGCTTGCAGCCTGACCTCCTTCACTGGCCACAGCTGGCCCTGCTGTAGTGGTCTCAGTGCTGGCAAAACAGCACTATCAAAATATGCCACAGCATGGGATTAAACAGTGTGCATGCCCTTTGTCTGGAGAAAGAGCGTGGGAAATGCCAGAGGTTGTGAGGGAATGTCCCGAGGGAGACAGAATATGCTCCAGTGCTTTGGAAAAAGTAGCAGAGAGCTTTGCTTTTCAGCAAAAAAATAGAAGTATTTTCCAACCCTACACCTTCCCACGTCCTCCCTGTGCGGTGTTGGAGGTCGTTCATGCAGCTATATTAACTTTCACTTCACCTTCCACGCTGCTTCCTTCCCCCACACACTTCTTCCTGTGAACAGCCCGGACTCCTTGAACAGGAATTGTTTTGTAGGAAGGGTTTGGATGTCCAGCAGTGGGATGGCATCATGAGAAGCCCATCTCATTCCTGGGGGCACCCCACAGACCACAGCTGTGCTGGGGCTCACAGAGCCTCTCTGTGTGATGTTTCTGCCTGCCCAGGTGCTTCAGGGCTGGGGTGTGGGGCTGGTGACCCCCATGGTTGCACTGAGAATCTTGTGGTCATTGCTGCCTGGGAAGGCACCAGGCTCTTGTGGGGCTGCAGGAGGATTTTGGCTCATGCTGGGAGCCAGCGTGAAGCGTCTAGCTCTGGTGGCTGGATATAAGGCTCTGCTTGTGAGCCAAGCCAGGCTTGCAAGCTTGCAAGCCAAAAGCAAAGCTCTGGGATCCAAAAACATGGCTTTGGATCCCTTTCTAGGGTGTTGCCGTGATGGGGAAGCCACTCACTACAAGTCTGTCATGAGAAGCCCAAATGCTTGGGAGCAGCTACGGGTACTTGTGTGAAGCCATGGTGGTGTGGAGCAGCTCCAGAGAAGGAAATACCCATAGGAATGTGTAGGTGTGTGTGGATCCCCAGAAGCTGCCAGGAAGGGACTGTGCTGGCATACTACCCTCATAGTGAGGGGGAAAGGGCTGCCAGAGCCACAGTGAAAGGAGAAGAGAGGTGCTGTTGCCCTGGGAAGGTGCAGTCCTACCCCACCGCTGGAGGAGCAGAGCAGGTATAGGAGATGAAATGACCTGCTGCTCTCTGCTTATTAAAAGAAAATGGTGTTTCCTGGCAGCACTACAGATCTGACACCTTGATCCATTGAAATGTTCTCAAAATATAAATCAGGAGGAAGCAATCAAAGCCCCTGGTGCAGGGAGAGTTTCTCCTCCCCCTGCTGCCCTCTCCCAAGGTGGGAGAGCCCCAGTACCTCGTGGCAGTGGATGTGGACAGGGTGGATTATGAATGTGGCCTCCCACCACAACACCAGTTTGTGGGGAGGTTTGACTGGGTGATGCATCACTGAGCCCATCACTTCTGGCTCAGCCCGAGCAGTTCTGGAAGGAGAAACTGATTGTGATTTAAAGATGTCAGAATCAGGAAATCCATCATGTCGCTCGCTAATCTGCCGCTGTGATTGATTACCCTCCCCATTAACTGCCCGTTACAGATATACACCTTATTTCCAACCTAAATTAGTCCCTGGGCATGGAAGCATCACATGATGATGCATGGAGGAGTGTGCAGGGGCTGAGTGGAAGCAGGGGAGCACAGGTTGAAGGCATGGACACCCACTGTGTGGCTGCTGCCAGCACCCATGGGCCAGGAGCAAGGGGGATGGGACCCCTGCCAAGGGGCTTGGAGATGTTGTTGCAAGCATGGTGGGGTCTGCAGGAGAGGGAAAAGGGATGGTACCCTGCCCCAGCCCCTCATGGGAGCATCCTCAGGACCTGCTCACAGAGCAGTACATCATGTACCAGTCCCCTTCCCATGCAGAAGAATCTTCCAGCAAACACTCAGGAAGGGTCTTGCTCTGAGCTAAATTGTGAAGTGAATTAAGCCTGATCTGCATGAAATTTCTTCCACAAGTACATTGCCGGTTGAACCTGGAAACAGGTTTTATCCAAATTCTCCTGTCTTTTGTCTTTAATTTAAAAAGTTAGAATCTCCTGTAATTGCCTCTGTGCTCGTGGAGAATTGGGTAATACTAAGAAAGCCTCCAGTGGCTAATTGAATGCCTTATAAATGTTCTGACTGTAAGCAAAGTTCTCTGTCTTACATTATAAAGATATTTAGGTCCAATTCTGTGCTAGGGTGATAATTTTATGAGGGATTTTCATATCTTTTGGATGCAATATGGAATGGATCATTACCTTTTTTTACACTTAATTGCTTTTATCATCCAGAAATATTCAGCGTTTAATGATAATAAAGAGCTTCTGTTAAGGAGGCCAAACACCACAGGCATTATTGCCTCTTGGTGCTCCAATGCACAACTCCTCAGTATAGCATTTTATGTGTCACCCACTCCCTTGGGCAGAAGAGGGTGCTGAGGCCAGAGGAGCAGTAGCTCACTTGAAATCATTCAGAAGGCACTTTGATGTCCAGAGAGGTTCAGGCCAAAGCCCCACAAAATGGGAATCCAGCATCCATATTTCCTGTCTTTCCAGTACCTTACCTGTGGCAGCCAGAGCATGAAGGATGGTTTCACATCAACTGGATGAGGTGACCGAGCTCCCTGGTGCAGGCACCAGGCTCAAAGAGGGGACCAGGAATGGTCTGCCCTGCTCCAGCCCACGGCAGGCACAGAGCTGGTCTGAAATCTGCTGGATTGCCTTGAACAAAGGCAATTTGCTGCTCTTCAGGCAGCCGGATTGCCTGCTGGGCCGGGCTGGCACTTCTCTGCCAGCTTTGCTCCTCAGAGACAGGGATACAAATCCGAGTCCAGATGTTTCTTACTTGTGTTGGCCATAGCTTTCCAAGAATGAATTTTTCAATGGCCTTCTGCAGCTTTTAATTAAAAGCACTTGCATCGTTTATTAATTATTTATTAACTCTTTATAGATGCTTACAGGCCCATCACAGACACCAGTGGAGTCCTACTGATGCTTATAAGCTCATCAGCAGCTATTGTAATTGATGGCTATAAGCAATCTGCTGACCTGTTGGGCCCTGCAACAATTGATTAACTATTCATTAAAACATCTAGAAATTATTTATGAACCTTTTATAAACTATTTATAAGTGAGTAGGGACAGATTTATTCATTACTGTGTATGGGCTTGCAGTGGAGGGATGGAAGGAGCCCTGAGCTGAGATTCCAGCAGCTCAGCTCCAGGCAGCAGGACACATGTCCAATGTCACAAGAAAGCCTTCTTCACTCCACCCATTTTCCCAAATTACACTGGCTTCCTGCAGGCCCAGGGGGTCAAGTTCCCTGATAGATGTGGGTCATTCTCCCAAGGATCAGAAATAACACAGGATGGAGAATTTTCTGCTATTTTGCAGAGTCAGGTAGTTTAGCTAAGTAGGGGCTGGCGAGAATCCAGTAGCAGCTTTTTAATACACTGTTGGGCTAAACTTAGAGGAGAGGATGAGCAGGCTTGTGTGATGCTTTGCTTCTAGTGGCATAGGATTAAATTACCGTCCCATTTTCCTTCATATTAGTATGCATGGATATAGAGAGCCAAAGGCAGCAGCTGCCAGCAAAACCCCTTTGGCTGCTGGGTTCTCTCAGGCAATGAGCTGGTTCCTGGGTAAACTGGGAATGCAGTGCAAGGGTCAGGTTCAGGGCTCACGGCTGAACATGACCCTCCTATAGATTGTTTAGTTTTGGTTTGGTTTTTTTTCAACTACATAACAAAAAAAAGAAAAAAAAAATGCTGTTTTCTACTACTTCCAGTGCAGTAGGGGAATGGAAGGTAGAGTGGCCTTGCTCAGCTTAGACTTCATGAATCTTTTCTGTGTTCCTGATATGTAGTGTTTGTACCAAAAATGGAGAGTTGCAGGGACTGCCCAAAATGAGTAATACTGTTTTTAGCTGCAAAGTCCCAAAACACTTACTGCTGCTGTGGGTTTATCTCCAGCCCACAGAAACATGTATTGCTTGACACCAAGGAGCCTCCTTGTCGCTAGAGCTCACCATCACCAAACAGAAGTTGCATATATAAGCTCCCCATGTGTTGACAGAAGAAATGACACCTGTAATGGGATCTTAGCATCTACTATCACTTCTAACAGTCCATCCATAATCTTGCCTGCAGCAGTTGCTGTCTAGCAAGACACAGGGATAAGTGATGACTTCGTAGGAGCTCATGTTTGGTGTAGCATTCTATCAGCTAGCAGAGAGGGGACAGATGTGCCCTTTGTACAAGGTTCCTTCTTTCCTTCCTCCTTATCTGCATTGTTTTCTTACTGAAGATGCTGTAGGTCAGACCTGGGGGGCTGGCTTGTTGCTCAGCAGAGAAGGGAATCCCAGTACTAGCAGCAATCTGGCAGTGGCAGATTTGTATGGTGACAAATGGTTGGTTGTGTTTCAAGACCTTGTTTAAGTTTACAGAAGGGGTATGTTTATACACGTGTAATTCATTCAGTGGAAAGCTGTATATAGTTATTAATTAGGTATAAACTGGGGTAATTCAGGATTTGCAGTGTGTGTGCCCTAATCAGTTTAAAGCTGAACTGAGATCAAATTAGTGCAAGCCTGAATCTAGCTGTGCTCTCCCCATCCTGCCGTAGCCCAGGCCCCGAGGCTTACAGGGTATCCTGCGGGGTGTGGTTCACACAAACATCCTGCAGAATGTCACTTGTGTTCCAGCTCAGAGGAGAGAAAAGCCAGCTCTCCACAGTCTCTCCTACAAGTACACTTGAGCTGTTTTGGAGTATGGCACAAAGAAATCAGTTTTCCATGGGAAGGGAACACAAAGATGCACCCAAAAAGCCATAGGTGGCTCAGTATTCACGTAAGAACACTCAAATCAGCATGGTCCTCATCCCGACAGGACTAGGGGAGATTTGGAGGGCCAGAGGACCCACCACCTCAGACAGGAGGCAGGGCTGAGCACTATGAAGGGATTGTACCCCCTCAGCTCACACTGCAAGCTGGAGCTGCCCCTCTGGGAGCAGAGAGCAAGTTCTGCCCAGGCCAGCTCTCTCTGTTCCTACAGGAGGACTGCAGGGGTTAGCTACATGGTTAGAAACACCCAACTGTCACTGCAGGCAAGATGGACAGCCACCAGCCCATCACACAGGAGTAGAGTGTGACACACGAAGAGGGCTGGGAAAAGAGGTTTGAAAAGAAGTGAGTTCAGGGTAGGGCTCTAGGGCTCCCAAGGTAGAAAGAAACACCCCAAAAATTGAGCTGAAGCAAAATGCCGGGGGAAACAGCCCAAAAATCATCTTACAGAAGCAGGGATACATCCCTGCTGGCCAAGATCTCCTCTGAGTAATGCCCCATTCCTGGGCCAGTACTTGTTAGGGAGAGCAGCAGAGTGGGACAGAGCTAATGGCACTAATGGATGTCCCCTGGGAAGGAAGCACAAGTGCTGTGGTGTCAGCCAGATGCAGCTTGGGAGGCCAGTCCCTTCTTTGGCAGGAGCCCACAGTTGAGTAAGCAGAAAATAGCTAAGTACAGAACAGCTTGAGCTGTGCTCTCATCAGGAGTGGATTGGGACTCTGTAGGACATGGCACAAGGAGAAAGAAAGGTCTCACCATCCCCATGTCCTACCCCAACGTACTGGTGGTGGGTGCTGCTTGTCTAGGAAGTGGGGCAGCTCCATCCCAAAGGCAGAGCTCTCCTTAGCAGAGCATTCAGGCTCCAGCCACGATGGAGAAGCCACACAATGGGGAGCCCCATCATTCCCAGACAGGTGCACCCTCACTGTGCACAGTAGAAGCAAACACAGCCCAGCTTGTATTCTGCACTCAGTTGGTTCACCAAGGTGTGAAATAACAGAAATCAAATTGAAGTCAGTCCCCAGCATGCTAGAGATGCTCCGTGTCTGGAGAGAGCAAGAAACTGCTGGTACTTCCCCTGGAAGAGCTCAGCTGTGGTGGGTTTTATGTCAGAAAGCCATTCCCCAGATGCACAGCTCTGGTTCTTAGCACTGCTTGTTTCCAAGGCGGGAGCTCTTGGCACCTGCATTTGTGATGAGCTGAGTCTTTGGCTGGTCCCTGTACCCTGCCTCAAAACCTGCTCCACTGGGCTGAGAGGGGCCAGCTAGGCACTGGGTGAGGACCAGGGTGTGTGAGGATCCCCCCTCTCAGCTGCACATTTCTGCTGCATCCCTCAGACAAAGATACTCATGATTTTCTGTCCCATATTTGCCCTCTGTGCTCACAACCAGCCCCTCTGGGCTACTTGTGCCCGGAGAGCAGTGGCTGTGTGGGACATGGGGACATCCCTGCAGGCAGGAGCTGAGCATGGTGGTGGCTACAAGGTGCAGGCTTCATGTGGCACTGTGGCAGATATTGGCTACCAAATTACATAGGAATTAACCACTCAGAGTGGGGCCATCCTTACCTCATGCAAATATGTAAATACAGGGAAGCGTTGTTCTAACACATGGGGCCACAGAGCAGACAAGCACCCCTGGAGTTGTGGTGGTGGAGGATCCCCTGGGTCCCCCATGCTGGGAGCTGGGCTTCCAGGAATCCTCATGAGAAATGGTTGTTTAACAAGACAAATCAGGCCATGGGACATCCCGTGGGAGAGCACTCATAGTCCCAGTCTCCCCCAGCCTCCCTGAATCTCACCACTTCCTTAGCAAGGTTTAATCACTGTACAGGAGGGATGCCTGTTGCCCTGTAAATACCAATTTTCCCATGCCTCCTACAGTTGAACATTCAGTGATAAACACCTGCCAGCAAGACATTTACTGTGTTTCATGTTATTTCTCTGAAAAACTTGGAAATGTCTGCTCCATTCCACACTTTATTCCCAGTTCCACAGGGATGAGCTTCCCTCCCACCAGGGGAGAAGATGTGTGATGATTTTGTGGCCATTAGTGGGTAGAAAGAGATTTTATTGCTCTTGCCTTTGACTGACATCACTTGGGAATGAGGTTTGAATCCTAATCCTCTTTCCCTGGCACTGTGTTTTCTAGCAAACCATGTTCATTGTTCCTGAAAAGTACAAACTATTTGTTACTTTAAAGTCAATCCAAAGTTATCAGCAGAGGGACGGGGAGGTGAAGGGTAAAATAACCCCAGAGAGAGAGGATGCAGTTCTGAGGCTGAACAAAGCATCCTAGGTTGGCTCCTAACCATTCTTTGTAGTTTTTTTTAATTTTGCTTAAAAACTGACGTGGAGCTGGTTGACGTAGTCACCAGGATGGGCTGATGTGGCTGTTCCTGAGTCCCGTGATGAGCCGGAGCATTAGCTGTGGTGTGTTTGCTTGGCTGGGATCAGCAGCACATTTTGATTTAAAATGTGGGGAAAAAAAGATAAAAAAAGAGAAAAATTAGTCCATTCTCAACACAGTTAGAAAGGAATGACTTCAAAAGTTGAGAGTTGAGGGCAAGTTTTCCATCTTAAAAGATGTTTCTAAAATAACCATTTTGGATCAGTCTCCATCTCTCATCCTCTGAATATCTGTTGTCTCTCCCATTTCGTGGAGGGGAGAAAAACAGTTAGCAGTTCCTCACTCTTAAATAACATCTTTCAGCAGCTGGCTAAGCTGCAAAACGGATTAGCTTTGCCTTACAGCTCTGTACACAGCAATTTCAGGCTTGCACAGAAGTTGCATAGCCTTTCCAAGCAAAAGATTTCCTGTGAAGCCCCTTATGGGAATACCAGGAGATAGAAACGAGACTCTGGGGCAGCAGCATGCTGGGGAACAGGGAGCAGAGAATACCAGACAGTGGGACATCTGCTGTCACATACAAAGCTAGCACTGAACATGTGCAGAGCACACGTTCCTGTCATCAGGAATGAGGAGGGAAGGAGTCAGCCCAAAGCCTGGAGGGGACCCTGATGCTGGGAGCTTGGATCCAGGGCAAGCATCTCCTCCATCCCTGGGTGCCTGCAGTTGTAGGTACAGGAGTGTTGGGATGCTGGAGGGACTGGTGGCAGGTCCTAGCCTTGGCCAGCCAGCCCATGGGACACTCTCAGATGGGAGTTACTTAAGCCCTAGCAATGGATAAGGGCAAGGCAAGCGTTGCCACCAGGGATGCTGCATCTGAATATTTAAGCCTGCTTTCTTTCCTTGTCCAAGCACCAGGTTTTAAGCTTGCTAGCCTCCCCTTCTGCAGGGCACCTCACCCTGTCACATCTTCCTGGCAGGAGCTAAATTGCTCTTTTTATGATAGGAATTAGCTCCCGTCACCTGCTCTGGCTGTACTGTCCCACGCACAGCACGGCTGGGAGAGGGTGCAGTCAAAGTCCTGGGGATGCACTGGCCAGGAGAAAGCCCTGGAGAGGCTGGGAGGCAGCCTCTGTCCTCCACTGCCAGGCAGGGGGTCCTTGTGACACCATGCAAGGCGATAACCTCATCCCAGGGGTCTCAATGCCAGTGTGCATGTCGGCAGCAGCGGCTGCACGGACTCAGCCACTCATTTCATGGCCAAAGCACGTTCATCGTGCGCCCTCTCCCTACCTCCCTTCCTCCCTCCACAGAGATACCGAATAGCAAGAGCCTGCCTTTGAGGTTGGAAGTCAGGTTTAGAATTTTAATGATATCCTGTATCCCACAGCCTTTCATTTGGGGAGAAACTGCTCTAAATGACCCATTTTTCTTCATATAATGATAATCATTACCAAGAGGAAAATGAGCACTGAAGCTGGGCACAAATGCAGTCACATAGTAGATGGGGTGGCTGATTCTGACTGGCAAAATGCTACGGGGAGAAATAAACCTTTTATACTTAGAAGGAATGTAAAGATGTCTTTAAACATGCATGTAAATTTGTAACAAATAAGTCACCGTGGCTTGAAACAGGAAGCAAGAGAGAGCAGCCATAAATATTTTATCTCTTTGGCAATGAGCTCCAGCACAGCAAATTGTCACATCCTCCTGGGGGAGAGGACGCCTGCCTGTGCTGTCGGATGGGGAAGCAGCAGCATCTCCCAGTTTCTGTGCCGCCTCTGTACCGAGCACTCTCCTCACCTGGGACCAGGCAGTGAGGAGCACAGGAGCTTCCCCAGGCTGGGGACAGGCTCCTGCCCCTGCCTGCTCAGCCTCCCCATCTCACACTGCTCCATGGTCCAGCATGATGCATGGGTCCTTCCAAGCATGAATCTTCTACAGGGATCGATGATTTGGATATTTTTCTTTATTCTTTTCTTTTTCCTTTTTTTCTTTCTTTTAATTGAGTTGGTTTTGTGCTTTGTTTTCCTTTTTTTCTTTTTTTTTAATTGGTTTGGTTTTTGTTTTTTTTTTTTTTTTTTTTTTCTCAGGAGGGAAAGAATTTCATTAGCAAGGAAAGCCTGAAAAAACACCAGCTCTTGCAAAATGACAGCTTAATTCCAATGAGCAGCACACACTTCTGCACCTTGTGGTGCTACCTAGCACTGCTCGGACCCCTGCAGGGGCACCCTGAGGGTGTTTTAGCTGGACCATTAGTGGTCTGAGCTGCACAAGGCACATGGAAGTGTCCCCCGTTGGCTGGCACCACTGGACATATGGAAAGGAGAGGGTACCAGAGATCTTGACTGAGATACACGGGTTGTTACTTCAGATCCCTGGGACATGCTCACCTAAGCCACCCTGACCCCTTCCCACAGTGTGCTGGCTGGTGCTCGTGCAGTGGGCTGTTGGCAGTTCCCAGTATCTCTGTGTTTGGCTTCCAGACACCTTGGAGCATCACTGTGTCAATGCTTGGGAGGCACGTGGAGGACCTCTGGGAGGCCAGCACTATGGAAACCCAAATCCATCTCTCTGGGAGCTCTGTGGTGGTTCCTTAGGGGCGTGTGGCACAGCGTGGGTGATTCCCTTTGTGAAGATGGTGAGACCAGAAGCCTCTATTAGCCACACTCCCCAAAGCTCAGATCAGGGCATTTACAGCCCTGGCTCTCTGACCCTCCAAGCCATTTCCCTGTAGAGTAGGAATGAAAGCTCAGCTGCTTGCTGAAGATGGCCTTAGGCTGAACACATTGCAGATTGCTGATACTGTGTGAAGGTGTGAACAGGAGGTGCTGTGGTGAGTCGTCTTTGAGATGAAACTCACCTCATTTAGTGCCCAGATTTCAGTCTAGAAGTCATCAGCTGCCCCGACCATGGTGTTCAAGTATCTAATTCAATTAGGTGTGATCCAAGGAAAACCTATAACCATGTAATTTATTGTGAGTCCTGATCCCAGGTAATTGCTCTCTTCTGGAGGAGCCTGCAGCAGCCCCTTGACCTGGCTCATATGCCAAGGATGGAGCTGGTTAGGTCTGTGAGTGACATAAGAAGCCTGGTTTCTGGGTGCTGGGATTGAATTAGACACCAGCAAGACAGATTTTATTAGATTTATTAGATGACTGATAGAGAGAAGGCTAGAAACCAGGGGAAGAGAAATGTTTCCCCAGCGACCTCCAGGCTGGCATTATTTTTCTTGCACTGTGTCAGATGGGAGCAATGCTCATCTCCCAAGTGATGCTGGAACTGCAGATGCCTGCATTGCTCCTACCCCAGAGGTTGAAGGATGCACAGGATGGGGAGGGTGACCCTGAGCTTAGTGTCAGAGAGCCTGTTCCAGAAGGATCTGTCAGTGGCATGGACTTAAATGATGGAGCACAAGTGTAGAACAGAGTCCAGTGAGGCCCATCTCCAGCCTGTGGTATCACCAGCCCTCTACCATGACACAGCTGTGATTTAAAGCAGGTTAATAGCTGTCTGATACAGGGTGCACCACCAGGAGTTCTCATTCTGCTAAGGTTTTATGACAAATAGCATTGAGCTATGGTCACCAATAATTAACATTGCACCAGCCTTGCCAAAATAAATTCACCAAGTGTATGGCAAGGCAAAGGGCCCTTGATTTTGCAAGTTACCCAGCACCTTTCTCTTGCATGCTGTCCCTGCGTTACAAAGGTTTGAGGTGAGCTTTGTGGCACTTGAACTCAGAGAAATTGCCTTTCTTAGTGAAGCTTTACTGGGATACACCTGTGCCCTGCTGCCTGCTCACAAGTCACTTCTCTGGGAATAAGAAGTAGCTGAGCTGCCTTCTCATCTCATGGGGAACTGGCTCAGCTGTCAGCACAACAGGCTGAGCCTCTCCACACCTCTCTCAGGGGAGCCCATCACCCCATGCAGGCCAGGGCAGACAGACCCAGGGGAGCAGCAGCATGCCAGGTGTCACTGGAAAATGAGACCTGTTGTCACAGGAGAGGCTCTGTCTCAGGAAGGTCTCTGAGGAGTAGAGAGGGGAATAAACCTGTGGGAACCAGCCAGGCATCACCAGCAGTACGGCCTTAAGGTGGCTTGGGAAACAGCCACAAAATCACCCCAGGGATTATCTGGTTTCCCCCACATCTGATACCAGCTCACACAGATGCTGAACCCTGGCAGTGTTGGAGGGGCAGAGTCCCCCTCTCTGTGTTTGGAGTCCCTGGCAAGGTTTGGCAGCAGCACTGCCCACAGCCCTGTCCATGGCTGGGCAGAGGGTGGCCTTGCCAGGCTCAGTGGGAACCAGCAGACACAATTTCCTTTTATCAAAGGCACTGGGCTCTGCTCCTCCATTCCACCAGAGCAGCCAGCAGCTGTCTCCTGTTAATTAAGAGCAGAACAATCACTCTTAATCAAAGGCCAGACTGATGGCAGCAGTAGCAGCCTGCCCAGCTCATCCCACCTATACTAACGCTGTGCTCAGGGCAGGGAGGGAACAACAGGAGCATAGTTGTTTCTCTGTGATTGCTGCCCAGCTGCAATGTGCCACCAGAGCCTGGCAGCAGGGACAAGGGGGAAGCAGCTCTCAGATACATCTTCCCTGGTAGAGCTCTGGAGTTCTGCCCCAGAGCTCCCAGCAGCTCCTTTCCTGCAAGCATGCATTTAGCAACAGGAAGCTCCCAGCACTTTCCTATTTTTAACTTCACCCACCAGCTTCCATTTTATTTTAATTAGCTGACTCCCTTTCCCACCTGGCTCTCAGGCACCTGGTACATTGAGTGGGGATGTTGGGAGCAGCACTCCCAGGAAAGTTTGTGCCTCTCTGCCAGCACCCAGGGGAGTGAGGACAACGATGAGCAGGAAAACATCTATGTGAGTACTGTGCTCTGGCTCCATGTTTTCCTTTCCCCCAGTACTGACAGTGTGAGGTTATTTGAGGACATGGCAGTGAGTCACATGCAGAAGTACATCCTCAGGCTACTGACATCAGATCCAAGTTTTATGCTCCTGGCCTGCCTTGCTTGTAGTGTTTGCATTCATGCCTGTTGATAGCACAGGAAAAATCCAACGTGTGGTCTTCTTGCGCAGGTGAAACTTGGTGACCACTTGGTTGAGGCCTTTCTATGCAGGAAGGTACCAGCAGAGGTCAAAGCTGGTTGTGTGTTGCTGTGTTTTAGTGACGTGACTTGTGCAAATGTAAGTTGGAGGTGCACTGTCAGCCCTGCTATGCCTGGGGGAGGAAGGCTCCCATGCACTGAGTACCTTTGTTCCCAGCACAAGGATGGCACAGCTCCTTCAGACGAAAGCAGAATAGTTTCCTAGGCAGGGGACAGGACTTGCCTGGGGAGTTGGCACTGTCACAGGTGACCTGGCTAGGGGACCAGCGAGGTTATTGGTTGTAGCTACTGACAGCACACTGTATGGTGGGCTGAGAGCATGCTGAAGGAAATACCTAAAATCCAACAGCATCCCGAAAAAGGTGGAAAAAAAGCCTGGAAAACAAAAAAAATAAATGTGTATAGCTGGGTCAAAATTCCCTGGCAGGAGCAAGTCCTGACACCACTGGGAGAGCCAGTGCTGAGCACAACATTTGCAGGAGCACTGGGGCCAGGAGTGTAGGGGCATGGGGAAAATGCTGAAGGACTTTGGCAGAGGAGCAGCAGGTCCAGGAGGACCCCCGAGATAGCAGAGAGGGAAATGGCCCAGGACCAGTGGGGAAAGCTCTGCTGAAGGGAGAGCAGATGGTGCAAGGAGTCTGCAGTAGGGAGAGGAGGATGGGGACACCTCCACAATCAGGACCTGCACTCCACAGGCACTGAGCTCCACGTGCCTCTCCTACCATGGCAAATGCACATGTAGACAGACGTTTGCCAAACGTGCCAGTTTTGGCAGCAAAGCAACAAACCATGGGAGATTTTGACACTTTTAAATCTGGATCAGAAAAAATATGGAAAATGCACCTGACTTGGAAATGACAGGAAATTCCTCTGCAGAAACATTTTGCTTGAAAAATTGTGAATTGTTTTGGTAGAGTCAAAACCGAGTATTATACTTTAATGTTTTACGTGCAAGTCAAAATGAATCACCTTCTTTAACTATTTTTAAACACCTGAAGCATCTGAAAAGCCTTGTGTTTTTTGTTGTTTTGTTTATTTATTTGTTTGTTTGTTTGACATGTCTGTCAAATATCATCAAACTCAGTGTGTTTGTGAATGGGGAAATATTCCTGACAGCTGCAGATGCCTGTATTGGTGGGAGAGCCCTGACCAGGATGGCTGCTGGGGACAGGACTGAAAACAAAAAGGCCATCCATCCATTCTGTGCAGGCCTCTGCTTTGGGCAAGCAGGAGTTCCCTGCCCCATCACCAAAATTATGTGATTGAGAGGGTGATTTTATTTTTTTCCTACTCAGGCAACAGTCCTCATACCTTCTGCTTGGCTTTGTTTTTGGCAAAGGGTGGTGAAGTGAACCCCCAAAGAGACTGAGGGGGTTTGCAGCATGACAGCACAGCTGATGCGCTCACTGGTATAAGCAGGAGCTGGTTTTGTCTGACATTCCATTGTTTATTTTGGGCAGGTTCTGGGAACAGTTTGCAGCTCCTTCCCCATTTCTCAATGTGCCTACACAGTAAATTATCTGTAATCATTAGCAAGTGGGCTGTTTCCTCCTTCAGACACAATTAGTGGGCAGGGTCCGGAAAAATCTTCCTCAATCTCATTTCCTTCACAGGATGCACTTGAGATCCCGGTGCTGCCTTGGAGGAGGCAGGGTGCAGCCGCTGCCCAGCAGCAACCTTCCTCAGGGTATGAGCATCCTCCTTCTGTCAGTCTCCAGGGACTGCCTGGGTGGCAGGTGTAATCTCAGCCTGCAGGTCAGTGAAGCTGAACCAAACATCCACCAGCACTGTCTGTCAGTGAGGTGAGGCAGGAACTTGCAGTGGCACAGGAACAAACATGATTTATAATTTTTTCTCAGTCAGGGGAGAATTTGCCCTGCCTGTAAGCCCCATCCTTACATGGTGCACAGAGCTCACAAGTAATTCAGGGCTCACAAATCACGTAAGCGATGAAGAGGCTTGAACCTTGCCCTGACCTCTGCCAAGAGCAGGTTGCTTGGCTGCAATTCAGCTGCTCCCTGAAGCACAGCTGGCTGCCAGAGAGCAGTGCCACTGCCTTGGTGGGTCTGCCACAGCTGCCTTTTAGTCCCTGGCAAAGGTGGTTCTGCCCATCACTTCCTCCTGCCTCACTGTGGGGACAGGGCATAGCAGGGTGGGTGCTGCCAGCCAGCAGAAGGGCTTGGTGGAGCCCCCTCCAGGGAGCTGAAGGACTAAGTGAGGGGGAACTTCAGATTTATACTCAGGAAAGCTGGAATAAATCAGAGCAATTAAAGTGCAAATGAAGCTTTAAGCAATGCGGCATCCTAACTACCTGGGAAGCACGTTGTGTATACTTCTGTCTCGCTCCCTTTTTTTTTTTTAGTAGACAGAATTAAAATTACGTAAATAATTTAAATTAATTTGCCAGGTAGAGCCAGGGTTTGGGAAGCGCCTGCTGGCATTAATGAGACTGTTTTGCCAATGGCTCCACAAGCCCTCCAGGCTTGTCTGTGGCCACTTGCTCCCCAGACAGGGGAGGTGGGGTTTGTACTGGTGCACAGGGATGCTGGCATCTCCCTGCACCCACTCTTGGGTGCAGTGCCTGGTGCTGTGCTAGGTGATGCTGGGCAGGGGTGCTGAGAAGAGGCAGGAGAGGATGCAGGAGGGCACTGTGATGGGTGGCTGTGGGTTGCAGACACCGGTAAGGGCAGAGCTAGTGGTAATTAATCACACCACAACAAGCCACCAGCACTGAAGGGAAAAGCACAGTTTAATTTTCTTCCAAACTGCCTGGGCTGATGGTGAAGCAAAGCTGTGGCCGCATGTCCTTGGGTAACCATAGGTGCTTTACAGCCTCTGTGAGGGCTGGGAAAAATAGGTATAAGACCAAGAAATAACTCCTTAGAGCAGAGGCACCAGAGTAATAGGGCAGGGGCTGGCTTGCACCGATGCTGCTCATGTTCCCTCAGTGCCAGAGGAAGCAGGACAGAGATGGAGAGGGGGGACATGGTGCTGCCTATCCCCATGCCATGCTGATGGTCTTTACTGGTGGGGCTGGATGCTGCTCTTGGGCTGTGCCTTGTCGGCTGGTCCCAAGTTGCCGTGCATGTTATCAAGAGCATTTGCTCACTCCAGTGCAATGGAACTGTTTGTATAGGGTAGAATTAGAGGAGAATGTGCAATTAGGGATTGAATTCTGTCTGGGTAAGGAGGCCCATAGTTGCCAGGACCAAAGTATTGCTGCACTACTTGCTTGTGGGAGTCTTGGCACCAAGCAGGATACAAAGGCTGTTAGATCCCTTCCCGTAGAAAACTGCCAGCCTGGCTCACTGGCACTGGTAATATTCCAAGCTCCTTATGTTCAGGTGAGCTGCCTTTTATTTACAAGAATTCCTGCAGGAGGCAAGTTTTGTGAGTACTTGTCTAAACAAATATTTGCCTCAGATGTATTCTTGTGGCTCTCTGATATGCTCATTGTCTTGTTTATCCAGCACAGTTCTCAAACGGTTTCTGAATGTATTGTCAGATGCAGTCATTTAAAAGTTATGAATCAGGATTTCCTGCAGTAATGGCTGTTTAAGAACTACCTGCTTTTCTCTAATAGTCCTCTGAGAGTTTTATGTGCCCTCTCCCTGGTAGTATGGTCACACATCAAGCAAATGGGCAATCTCTGCTGCACAGATGGGCAGAGACCTCCATATCTCCAGATAGCACCGGGGCTGCAAGAGGTGGGGAAGACACCAGCTATTGCACAGCTAGGAAATAAGGGGAAGAGCTTGCACTGCAGCAAGTGCTTGGAAACTGTTTGCAAAAGGCAAGAGAGGTGCTCACCTGGGTAATGTATGATTTAACCCAAGAGGAAGCAGCGCTTGAGCCCTGTGATTCATCTTGGCCCCGCAATCCCCTACCTCTGCTCTGAAAGGTCACTGCAACAAATGGACATGTTTATCAAACCCATCCCAAGCTGCCGGGAATCGTTGAGGAGCAGACATGAGGGAAGAATCTGCTATTTGAGCATATCTTTTTTTCTGAAAATGATCTGCTCGGCACCAGTGGTTAAAGAGTTGTTGGCTGCTGCTGTAAACACTGTGAAGTAACACCATTCATTGCCCTGGGTATTCACTGAGAGAGTGGAAGGGGTTTTCTCTCTGCTTTCATGGAGATGTGAGGAGAGCTTGGGCTGGGAGCTGTGCCTTCCCTCTGTCTTCCCAGACCACACGAGTAGTGCACAGGGCAGAGGGGCAGGATTTACAAGCAAGCTGCTTCCTAACCTTCCTGTGCTGTGATGCAACCCACTGCCCTTTAAATAACCGCTGTCTTTTGAAGGCATAAATACTTGCAGGGTGAAAAGAAAAGAACCACCATTCCCTCTTGAAAGACCTAATTTATCTGGAATTATCCATCCTTGGCTATAAATCCCCTGTAAAACTTGGCATGAGTTTTAAAGCAGTTACAGCAATGACTGTATATTTTTATCCGAAACCTCAAGAAAGAACAAATTGAAGCCCCAAACGGCACCTTTGAGACATTGCAGAGAACTGTGCTTGTGAGAGCAGGGCTGAAGGGGAGTGCCTTACCTGGGAAGCACCATGTAGTGGTACTCATGATTTCCCAAATCTTTTTGGCTTCTTTCTCTGCAATTCCAGCATGAGAAATTATTTTAACACACCAGTTTTCCCTGCTGGGCATGAGTAGGGCAGCAGAAGACCAACCTGAGGGTCCTGGTTGGGGCAGCAGCTTTAAGTCCCCTGTGGATGTTTGCTGAACACCACATCCTGTCCTGCCACATCTTTTGGGAACAAGGGCACAGGTACACTCATCCTTGCTGTCCACCTACTCAGACACACAGTAGGGCTCGCTCTGACTCATCTGGCTTCCCACTTTCTCTTCTTTGTTCTTTTTGTCTCCCTGAAGCAGGAGAGAATCCAGCTTTTATTTAAATGAAGCTCCATAAACATAAGCAGCTGCAAAGTAGGGCAGGTTTTTAGTGGCTTACATCTACTTGGGCTTGGCTTTTTCTCTTCTATCTCCACCTCTGCCTAAAAGATGAGTCCAAGTGTCCTTGGTAAGCTTGTGGTGGGGAGCAAAGCAGTGCCACTGAGTACCTCTGGCAGCTCCCAGGGCTCTCCATGGGTCCTGGTTCCCCTCCTGTAAGAAGGGGAGCATGCCCCAAGGAATGTGCAGGGTTCAGGGTGACACCTTTACCTCCAAATTCAGGTCTGGGTTCAGCCTAGCCCCAGCAGGCTGGGCAGGGAGCGCTTGCAGACCCAGCCTGGCAGCCATTTCCACCAAGGGGTGTGGTGTGGAGGGCTGACAAGGTGCGGGTTGCATGAGAGATGAGGATCTGTGGGAGGACATGACCCCAGTGGCCAGGCTCCACGTGATGACGTGGGGTGATCTATAGGGGACTTTGCAGGGTCACGCACTTCCATCCCCAGGAACTGCTATGCACACAGGACTAGCTGTCACATGGCATGTGATGGGCATCTCTGGCTGTGATTGTGATCTATCTCCATTTAAGCAGTTTGATAGCACTTTTGAGTGCACTGGGACCTCTTCGCTTCTGGGAGTGTGTTCCCTGCACAGAAAAGATTAACAAGTTAATTAGGCAAGCGCAGGATGGTGAGAAGGAGCTGTGGCCATGAGCACCTGAGCCAGTCCAGAAAGTTGCTGGGACCTCATACCACCTCAGGGACAGCTTTGCCTCATCCCCCATGTGCCAGCCCTAACCTCACCCTTACTCAGAGAGGGATGTGCCCCACATCTTGTGAACTGCTCAGTAACTGGCAAAATGCCATTACCATAATTTAGCAGAACTATCCCCAGCTGGGACCTCCACAGAAGAGCACGTGGGTCTCTCTCCTTGCTGCAGCTGAGACACTGCTGGGCTGGGATACCTGGAGTTGGGGATCATGTGGACCTGCCTGTCTCCACTGGGATTGTGGTGTTTGTATTCAATAAAAAGATTTTCTGCATTGTCACACACCGAGCATGGTGGTGGGTGCCCTGGTGGTGGGATGGTACCTGGTGAGAGCCTGGCTCATGCCACGGTGTGCTGGGAGCTGAGGGGGATGTCATCCTCACCATCCCATTCTCAGCACACAGAAGGAGCTTAATACTCGTTCTCTGCTATCTTTTCCAGGGATGGAGGGATGCGTGTACAGCTCAGAGCAGCAGGATCCCAGCACAGCCCTGTGGGAATAGGTGTGAAGGTGGTTCCCTGTGAGGACACAGCGGGACGCCCCCAGGCCCTGGAGGAACGTGGAGTCTTGCTGGGAAGAGAGAGAGCTCCTCTCTGCCTTCTCCCCAGTCATCTACTGTGTTTCCAGGGATCTATACCAGGATTTGAGGCTTGAAGCCTGGAAGTGTATTAGTGCCATAGGATTGCTGGAGAGCCTAAGAGCGATGGGGGATCCACCACAGAGGAGGGGCATTCCTTCAGGTGGGCCTGCACTTTCGTGAGCCCTGGCTGCAGGTGGCGGAGGGTGCCTGGGGCTGGGCTGCTCAGCCAGCCCTGGGCTGGGGGCAGAGCCGCGGTGCTTGCAGAGCACAGCCGGGGAAGGGCGAAGGGCTGGGGTAGGGTCTGCAGGGACGGCCCAGAGCCCGAGGAGAACAGCATTGCCAGCTGAGCCACTGCTGCTCCAGGCACCTCTTCCTGGGGTTGGGGTGGGGGACACAGCGACCCTCGGTCCCTGGGCTCACCGTGGATGTCCCTCCGTGCGCCGCCGGCAGGACCGCTCCCCTAGTGCTGGTGCGGAGGGGCGGAGGGACGCTCGTCTCACCATGGTGCTGCCACCACCTGACAAGCGCCACGTCTGTCTCACCACCATCGTCATCATGACCAGCATGGCCTTCATGGACGCCTACCTGGTGGAGCAGAACCAGGGGCCCCGCAAGATTGGTGTCTGTATTATCGTGCTGGTGGGGGACATCTGCTTCCTCATTGTGCTGCGCTACGTGGCCGTGTGGGTGGGGGCTGAGGTGAAGACAGCCAAGCGGGGCTACGCCATGATCCTGTGGTTCCTTTACATCTTTGTGCTGGAGATCAAGCTGTATTTCATCTTTCAGAATTACAAAGCAGACAAGAAGAACCTGGAGACAGTGGCCAGGAAAGCCCTGACCCTGCTGCTCTCCATCTGTGTGCCAGGGCTCTACCTGGTGCTGGTAGCCTTGGACAGCATGGAATACATACGGACCTTTAGGAAGAAAGAGGACTTGCGGGGGCGCCTCTTCTGGGTGGCCCTTGACCTGCTGGATATCTTGGACATACAGGCCAATCTGTGGGAACCACACAGGACTGGCCTGCCCATCTGGGCAGAGGGGCTCATGTTCTTCTACTGCTACATACTCCTCCTGATCCTGCCTTGCGTGTCCCTCAGTGAGATCAGCATGCAAGGGGAGCACATTGCCCCGCAAAAAATGATGCTCTACCCTGTCCTCAGCCTGGTCACCATTAACATTGTCACCATCTTTATCCGGGCCATCAACATGATCTTGTTCCAGGACAGCAGGGTCTCCACTATCTTTATTGGCAAGAACATCATCGCAATCGCCACCAAGGCGTGCACCTTCCTGGAGTACAAGCGGCAGGTGAAGGAGTTCCCCCAGAATGCCATCGCCCTGGAGCTCCAGCAGAACTCCCTCTCGCACAACCAGACCATCCACAGCACACAGGGCATTCCTCACGAGCCATCGCCCACCAGCGAGATCCTCGACACATGAGGGGTCTGTCCAGCCCAGCGTTGGTTCAGATAGCCCCGTGCTGAGCAGAGGAGGGATGCTGCTTTCTTGGTGCCTGGTGCGAGCGCGACAGACAAATCCCAGCAGGGAGGGCTCTTGTAGGCACAAAACCACCACCAACTGCGTTTTAATTGAGCTGTGGAGTGTCCTCTAGACGTCTTCATCTCAGGTATAACCCTAGGAGTCCTCCAGACAAACCAAATGTACCTGAAGGACCTGAACCAGCTAACCCTCTTTCTCCCTCCTGCCACCATCTCCCCTCCCAAGCAAAGACTGCTAAGGTTGCTATGTCCCTTTTTACTCCCCGAGCACCTCACCTTTACTCCAAGCCTGGATCGAAGATTTTGTTACTGGAGACCTTTTTATGGAGTGGGGACAGAGGCATAGGGGTGTGGATTGGGTGGGGGAGGGTGGGACATTTTGAACAGTAAACCCTGTGATCGTAGCTGTCTCTTATCTCCAATGGTTGTGTTTACAGTTTCCTATTTATATCGGCTCCGGGGGCTCCGGGGCTGCCCTGGGGGCCAGTGTCCTTGTGGTGGGCAAGAGCAGGAAGCCCTGCAGTGGGGAGAAGGGCTTGGAGACTGGCACAGCTCCCCTGCCCTGGGATGAGCGGGACCGTGCCCCCCACCAGCGCGCTGTGCTGACTCTGCTGGGAGCAATATTTGACAAGCTGAAACTAATCTAATGCTGGTGTTTTATGTATCTCATTCACTCCAAACAACTCAGCACAATATTTCTATTTTTAGAAGGGTCCCTCTCTCTCTCCCTGCCGTCGTGAGCCTCCCTGCCTGCAGCAGCCAGTGCAGCCACCCCGGGCCCCCAGCGCTGCTGCCGGCACGAATGGGTGCCCAGGAGGGCTTAGTAATAAGGATGGTGATGATGCATTTCACTCCGGCATCAAGTGTTTATAAAGAGGGCTGCTTTCCACAGCTACTATATTTTTAAAATAAATATTTCGGAAAAAAAAAAAAAAATTCCCAAAAAAGAGCTGGGAAGGATGTGCTGCCCCGAGCAGGTGGCTGGGATTGAGGATGGGCTGAGCTGGGGTCTCCTCTGCCTGTGTGGGTGGTGGTGAGGGGCTCAGCCGGCCACGAGCAGCGGGGCAGGAGGTGAGGGCCAGATGGACAATAAAAGCCCCATGAGAGCAATGGCTTCTGGTGGTCTCTTTTCAGCCCAAATCACTTGTCTCCCTCCTCTTGTATCCACCTCCCTTGGACCACCAAGTGCTGTCACAAGGTGCTGTGCCCTGCACTCATTGACTGGTGGGAGCAGAAAGGAAATTTCCAGTTAAAATGCTGCCTTGGGGCTGGGCACCTCTCAGCTGCCTGAGCCCAGGGCGAGGCACAAGGAGACAAGCACAAAACCTGCATCTCAAACACACTGAAATGGGATATTTTTGCTTTTTCTAAACCAAACATTTCATTTTGAGGAGATGGAATAAAATGCCTGGTACTGTTTACATTTCTCTTCCATATTTTCTCTTGGCTCTGCTCATTGAATTTGACCTAAATCCACACATCATTTTAGTTTCTATCTTTTCAGCCCATCATGATCTGTCCAAAACATTTCAACCAGTCCTTATCCAGACTTCCAAATTTAGGACCAGGCTATCACAGTCCTGTTTGGCCACCCTGTCACCCAGGGATGACTCTACTGGTAATAAATCCACTGAGAAATAAAATGCTATCTTTGCCAACAAAAGTGAGTTTGCAATAGATTTAGCCAAGTGGAAAAGTTTCTTCCCTGTTTCCCTCAGAGAACATGAGAGGAAGAAGGCAGGTGATTTAAAAGGTATTAGCAGAAATTAATTAAATTGCTAAATTATTCTGGAATACCTATGGAATTACATATTACATCTCTACTGGTGCCATTAAAATACATGCGATTAGCATCAGTGCAATTAACTCCCTAGTATCTAATAGCATTCTGCTGCTCTTTTAGGTAATTTATTTATGGGCTTTTGTTTTATAGCTCTTCCCCAGAGGAAAACCTTCAGGAACACCTCTGGCATGGTGCTGTGCAGCCCTTGGCTGCGACATGCCAGCTCAGGCAATGCCCAGGATCAGGCTGAACCCTGATGAAGCAGTATTTTATCCTGGGGATAAAATCAGTTGTCTGGAGGGTTACTGTGAGAGGCTGCTGTGTGTATTTTTGTTTTGTCTCACCCTGATAGCTAGCTCTGCATCCATGCCTTATGTTGGAATAAGTTAATATTCCCTTGAGTCTGATCTATTGCTAAGATTGCTTGGGGGAATGTCTGACTGTGCCCCCTGCATGGAGCCAGCATGGAAAGGGAATAGTGCTGTAATCTCCAAGAAGGCTTAGGAGTCCATACAAGATTTTCCCTGAAGTTGCAAGACCCTGATTTCCACTGCTGACAAGGGGTTGCTGGCAGAGGAAAGGGGTGTCCCTGGGGAAGGGTTGCACTGGAAACAGGAGCAGGAGCAGAGGTCCTGGAGGTGATGCTCCCCTGGGATGCAGTGCACAGGGACCAGCAGGAGGGATAGCATGGTGGCTGGGCAGGGTGACTGGCTCCCAGCCTGGCTGGTTGTTAGGGGAAGGTGATATTTTGCCATGGGCAATGAGAACTAAAGGAAACAATTAAAACTAAATAGGCTGGAACCAAGCAATTTTTCAGCTTTCCGCTGAGAAGGTGTGTTGGCAAAAGAGCTCCTTTGTAAAAAGCGAAATCCTCCTGGCAAGCTATAGAATCCCACCTGCTGAAGCAAAAGCAGCACAGTAATAATGCAGAAGGGATGCAAACTGGCAGCCCTCCAGTGGAAAATCCAAGGGGGCAGCATTCCCTGCTGCCATTTGAAAACAGCCCATGGTGGGACGAGGTGAGCAGTACTTTGGGAGCCCGAATGGTACTGTCCTACCTGTTACCAACCCACTGGGTAGTGCTGAGGCTACACCTCCTTCCAAGGCAAGTGACAACCCCTGGAGGAGCCAGGTCCCACAGCTTGCAGGGAACACCAGAGCGATGGCACCCTCCGGAGATGCAAAACCCAAACCTCCCTGAGCCTTCCTGTCAGACTGGTTCCGAAGGTCAGCAAACTGTCTCAGTCCTGCAGACTCACAGATGATCTGTGATTGCTCCCTGGATAGCAGCAATGGGCCAGACTGTACCCATTCACATCCCAAGCATTAAGGAACTGCAAAACCAGAGCTCACAAGTAAGTGGAGAAAAGCAAGCCATGCAGGCTGGTGTGACATATCAAGCCCAGAAATATTCATCTGGGTCCTGTCCCCCTGTCAAACATTTGGACAAAGAGGCAGCAATGGGCTTGTACTGCTGCTCACTGTCTGTGAGAAGAGCCTGCACCCGGCTCTTGTGTCCCAACAGTCCTGTGGTACCTGCAGTACTTCCTTGCTGCCTTGGGCTGAATCACCAGGTATTTTACTCTCCTGGGAGCTCACATCCAGCCCGGAGCAGCCCTTTGCTGCCGCATTGGCCTGTGTCCTGGCCTGCTCCACAGCCAAGAGTGCTGAGGGGCGCTCGAGCTGTAGCTGTTCCTCCCCAGGGTTCTGGCAGCTCTCACATGCCCTGCTTGTCCTCTGATAGTCTCCTTTTGGCACGTGAAAATATCTGATGATGCAGCCTCTATGCAAGCTTGGAGGAGGGTGACAGGCACTGAGCCAAAAGCACCTTGCAATCCAGCAGCCAGATTCTCCATGTGAGCATGACACTGGTGATGTTGGAATGCCCAAAAGTGCTTGGGAGGATTTTGGAGAAGAAATACACCCACCAGGACAATGCAGCACCTGGATGGCTCTGCAGTGCAAGACTTGCAAGCCACATGCCAAGAGCAGGGTGCCTCAGGACAGGCTGCTCTCCCAGACCAGAATCTGCTCTGGTTTCCTGAGGTTTAATTACTGCTCCTACCCTGGAACTTCCCAGATCCCAGGCTCCGTCAAAGCCCTGGAGCACAGCTGCTCATGGGTGTCCAGGGAGCAGCAAGACCCAGTCCCAGACAAACACTCTCTGCAGCTTCGTGGGTACCTGAGAGCATCATCTCCTAAAAATGCCCCAAGAAAACAGGTGCAGAGGCTTCTTTGGGTATGGGAAACCACAGCAGGGCTCAGGGAGATGCTGTCCCATGGGCAGCAGAGAAATGGGATGCTTTGCTTCCTAACCCACACTGCTCTGCTTCCCTCCTCAAGCACACTGTGTGCTTGTGTGCACAGCCCAGCTGCAGCCAGCACCACGCTGGAGGGATTGAGGTTACCAGGTTGTATTTCACTGTGCAGAGTAAAGAGGCTCTCCATTCCCGCTTGTGAAATCCCTGTGCTATCTCCATGGGATGCTGTGCATCCTGGAGCCACCCGGTGCACTGTCACTTCAAACCATATATAAATAAGTAATTTTTTTTTTCTTTTGTTCAGTCTGTGTTAATTTGTTGAGCAGAGAGAGACTGAACATTCATACCAATAACTGCTTTCCTCCCGCTTGCCCCAGATTTGCTGCACTTTTTTAGCTCAGGCCAATGCTGCAACAGAAAACACAGGGCAGGTGTCAAGAGCACCCTGACAGCAATTCCCATCCTCCTAAATTCCTCCTGTCCAGGCTCTGTGGTAAAAGTTACAGTTTCTCATCAATTTCATCCTAAATTTGAATGCCCTGGATTTTTCAGCTGTGTCTGGTTTTTAGGTCTGGCATCCTTGAAGGATAATATCCATTTAAGTTACTGATTTGGGCTTGCTCATTTAACTTCACCTTAATAAAGATTTTATGTGGTTTTGACATGTTCAGTGTCTTGAGTGTATTGACACAGCAGCCTGAAGAAACATTATGACCATAATGGCTCAAGAAGCATTAAAAAGACCCTGGCAAGGTATACTGATTGCCCCCTTTAATAGCTGCTCAAAGACAGAGACCAGTCACAGTGAAGAGCGAGTACTGTAGTTTGTTTTTATGTGAGCTTCCCTGATGTTACAGCAAAAGGCATTTGCAAACAAATCTCTGCACGTTCTTCATCAGGATGTGAAGAAGAGCACTCCTGTTGTTGGGATGCTGTCAGGAGGGCAATTTTGAAGGAAAAGTTCTGCAGATAGTAGAAAAGTAGCCTCAAAGGAAGGAACATTGAAGTGTAAATAAATAAATAAATAAATAAGTGATGAAGATGCACAGATCCTTCCCAGTGGTGTATCCCAGGGGAAAAGCCCACATGCCTCACTGGGGACTTGCTGTAACATGGGAAATGATAAATCATCTGCCGAAATCTGTCCTTACAGCTGTGGGTTTCCCTATTGTCTCTTCCCAGCTGATGTACCCCAATGTCTGTGAAAAGAGAAACACATTATGGGCATGGTACACTAAGTGCATCAGAGATAAAAATTAGTAGAATGATCCATTGACAGGGTAGCAATGTGCCTGAGATGGAAGAGGAGCATAATTATTGCTTCATGGCCAATATTTGCGTACAGAGATGCACCCCAGAGGCCCCTGAACAGCCACCTGCCCAATTGCTAACGGGAAAGACTTTTTTAAAATACAGTTTACTAATTGAAACCCATTTTTTCCAACTCAAGCAGGGGTGCCTTGTGTTCAAAGCCATGCATTGAGGAAGAAAACCAGCTGCAATAAACCAGCAGCATCTCTATCTGTACAGCTACCTGGTATTTTGCTGGGTGATGCCAGTGAGGGCTCTGCCCTCTGCACTAGTCCAGGGCACACGTGCAGGAGCCAGCACTGGGCTGCTGCTTGGCTTTTGGATAGGGCACAGGGAAGGAGCAAGAAGCTTCCTTGTCTCCCAGGAAGCAAGTCAATAAGACACATGCAATGAGGTGTCTGGTGCAGACTGAGTTCTAAGGAAGGTCCTTCCTTCTCCACCCTTGAAGCATAATGTGGCAGAAGAGATATTGCTATGACACTAAACCAACATTTTGTGCCATAAGGCCAGCAGACACAAGGGTTTGGCACCTTGAGCATGCCAGGCACATTGTCCTGAACCCCAGGTGGGTCATCCCAGCAGGCATCTAATAACCCAGGATCTCAGCTCCCAGGGCTCTGCACATGAAGCCTGCTCTGCCCAGCAGAATAAATACCTCGAGCAGAAAAAGGCACTGTTTCCATTTGCTGCATTTGTGCCAGGGAGAACTTAGTATTCAAAAACTGTTTTCAGATGTTTCACTTCACAGCTGGTGAATGAACTCAAAGAACTCAATAAACCTCTTTGTAAGACATTATCTCTCATTAATCTCTTCAGTGAGGCTGACACCTAAAATTGCATAAATCTTTACCTGCACATAGTAGGAGACAGGGGAATGGGCCATCATCAGTAAGTGTGTTATACTGGGGGAGTCCCAAATGCCAAATAAAGAGGAAATCCTCATAAAATTTTCCTCCTGGTCTCCTTCTGGCAAGAGGACATCAGCATTTGGAGGAGAAGGATCCTTGGTGGAAGGGCTTTTAGCAGGAGAAAGGGCAGCACAAGGGCCTCCAGCAGTCTGCAGGTGCTTTAGGGGAACCTCTTGTTCATCAGACATCTCAGGAAATGTCCAAAAGCTTTAAGTGCTGATGCCTGCTCAGGAGCAAAGTGCTCCACAAGGACTGCCAGCTTGCAGATCCCTGCCTCATCCCGTCTAGCTGCTTTGGAGAGCACGTGGTTTCTGTCTCATCCTTCCCTGCGGCAATAAGCTGGGCTGGCTGTGCTGGAGCACACTGTTCACCTCCAGCACATATAATCACACTCCTACGAGCCTCACAGCTACCAAACCCATCTCCCCAAGGCAGGGCAGCTCTGGAAAATGCTTCGTTTGGAAAGAAAAAAGATGATTTAGCAAGTCTTGAACAGCTTGCTGTAGAAATAGCACCCAGAGTTTTCTCCCTTGCAGGGGATTTTGAAGTTTATTTCGGCATCCTTTGTTTTGGTGCAACAGATGGCAGGGAGACATGGTGGCCCAGAATATTAATGCTTCCTCCAGCATCCGTGTCCTCAGAGCAACCAACATCTCCATGCTCTTGCTGAGCATTATGCAGCCTCATCTTCTCTCTCAGGACCATGCTCTTCCCACGTCAGCTAGGAATTAAAATGTGTGGCTCCATCTGCGGTAGCCCCCTTGAGGATGGGGCATTTTGCATTAGGAAAGTTGCAGGGCTGGGAAGCAGGGATGTGCTTATGGCAGAGGTATCACAGACCTTGTCCAAATGGGAAACTAAGGAAAAAAATAAAAATGCAACGAAGCAAATCTGTTCTGTGACCATAACCACCACACTGTGCTAGAAATGGTATTCAGTCTGTATTTTCAGAGTCATCTTTTATTGGTGCCTAATGTCCCATAACCACTGTCCAATGAGGAGCAATTAAGCATTTCCTTAGATAAAATGTATGTCTTCAAGCAATAACTGGGCAAAGGATCTTCCACCATGATATTAAAATATGATTTTGTACTATGGAAATAAGTGTGTCATAAAAATCTCTCTGATCCCATGGAATAGCTACCCTCTTCTCATTCCCAGCAAGGCACAGCATGGAGCCCAGCTCCCTGTATGTTGGAGCTGGGAAGCATTGCATGACTCCACTTCCCAGCTTGCTGATAACCAGAGCCAAGCTCATCCTGCCATGGTCCTTCAGAGATCTCCACCTGACAGGCTGTGGTAAAGGACTGTGAACCTTTCAGAAAGGATAAAATTATGCAGCTCAAAAGTTTAATAATATGAGCCCCTGCAATCATGCAGATAAATTTAATGGTGACCACTTAGAGACCTGCTGGCTGAACTGTAGTATTTGACGAGGCTGCTGAATAATATACCAGCCTTTCTCAAATGCAGGGAGGCCTATAAGAGCCAGCAGGATGGAGATCAGCATTTCAGCCTTCTCCAGCTCTGTGTAGGGAGGAGCTGGCATGATGTTGCCATGAGTCTTACACCTCCCAAGCACAACACTGTCAACAGGCCAGATGTTTTCTCCTGGGAAGGCAATGCCATCAGTCTGGTGATACCCTGCAGTGTGTGCCATCCCTGCTTCAGGCTGCTGGGAATTCTGAGCATTGCTTCCCTGGCTGGCTCTGCCTGGCATGCTCCTCTCTCTTCTGCCTCATGCCTCTGTCAGGCACTTCCCAAGGTCTCTGCTTAATGGAGTTCTTCCTTTATTTTTTCTTAAAAGTAGAAAATTACATTTGTACTATTAAGGGCAAAGAACACAAGTGCTGTGGGGTTCAGGATATAAAAGGTGGTGTGTGCTCTACCTGTGCCATCCTAACACAGGCTCCTTGATGTATTATTTTTTTTATATTGACAAGAGCAGCACCAGGTTTGGGGCACATGGACTTGCAAGAGAAGGGATGTGCTTTGATGACTGCTGCTGCTCTTCTTCCATAGGTTCACACCTATGGATGCTGGAAAGATTGTCAATGTCCACAGTCATCTAATATCTGGAGCCTTCTGGGGACAGCAACAGTGCTGGGAATGCCCTGGTTGCAGCAGGTCTCCTTGCTTTCAAATCCTGCATTTCCAAAGGGCATACCCTGGGCTTTTCCTTTTGTCAAGATCAAACTTACACAGGTTTCTGCTTCTTTCTCTTTGTCCCAGACATCCCACTGAACAAGACTCAATGGCCCATATCAGATTTCCAGTCTGTCCCTAGAAGAAATCCTACCCTTGTCCTGCTTAAGCTTTGCCCTGGTGACCATTTAATCCCTCCTTTCCTGGGCTGAGCAGCTTGTCATACCCATCTCCTTCAGCCACAGTCTTTGCAGCCATGTGCCCAGAAGCACAACAGCCCCAGGAGGGGTGGGATGCATCTAGTATAGTTCTCAGGAGCAGAGGAGGAAGTTTGGCTTTTAATCTGCTGTAGCACCAAGTAGGATTTAGCAAAGGATCTACCTGTAATTGTCAGTGCCTAAAGGACTATTAAATATGTCCTTTAACTGGTTTTTGAAGGACTTGTACTATTTTAATAAGCAACTCATGAAAGAAAAGCTCTCTGCAAAGCATTAGCTTTGAGATCCAAAAGCAATCTCACCAGTACACAATATCAAGTTTGATTGACATGGCAAATACCCATAAACCATGCTGATTGACACTAATTAGTCTGCCATCCTTTAATTGCTTCTGATCGTGTCCTACATCACTCTGATTAAAAAAATTAGTCCCATGCAAAAAAAAAAATCAATGCAGCAGGGGGTGGTTTGAGATCTCAGCTGGGGCTTGGGACTTGACACTCACTGCCTTCGTTCACAAAGCACGGACACATCTTTACAAAGGGACATCACAACGCAGGGGCAGGCAGGCAGGGAAGAATCCTTTCAGCCTCTTAGAACTAACCCCTTCTGCTCAAGGCAGTTTTTCTTTAGAGCAACCCAAATCCTAGAAGAAGGGGAGAGGAGGGTGAGGAAAAGCTGGCAGCCCAAGCTGCAGTGTTATGGGACTGCATACAGGTCCTGCAGACCTGCATTTTATGGTCCTGCAGACAGGACCGAGCTGAGGAGCTGATGGCATGCAAGTCAGGCTGTCCCTTGTCTCCTGGGTCACCCACAGCCATGCTTCGCCACAACCCCTGCTTTGAGACTAGACCTGAGTCTCTTGCCACAGAAAGCCAGGAACACACTTGACAGAGAAGCCTGTTTTTCACTGACTCCCACTTGATCCCTGCAGTACCCACGTCCCTGCAGCTGCCCCTCCTGCCCAGCCCAGAAGGTGCACACACAGCGTATCATCTTCTGATCCTTACAGAAGCCGACAAGCTGGGGATTGGCTGATGAGGCACAGAGGAGGATAATTGCTGCTAATTGCAGAGCATGAGGGTGGTGGGGCTGGGACCAGCTTACTCAGCTGAGTTCCCCAGCCAGCTTTCTGAGCTGGAACCAGCGGCTGGATGGACCTGACTGAGGTGAGCTCCAACCCAGGGCAGCACAGGTATGCGTGGAGCCTGCAACCTCCTGTCAATCTTGGAACGCTAACTGTGGCTAGGACTAAGTCATCTTGCTCTCTTTCTGTCTCTTCTTCCTCTGCATGTGCTTGCATTTGCAAGTACATCCCACACTGCTCCCTCTCTGCTGCCTGCACACAGGCAGGATGATGGGGCAGACTGCAGCCCCCGCTCTCCCCTCCTGCTGCTGCCCACCTCACCACCTGCCTTTTTGGGAGTGTGGCAGCTGCAAGACCCAGGGAATGCCCTCCCTGTCCTACTACTCTCAGTCTCCTCAGATAACTTTGAGGAAGTTGTTCTCTGAAGTCTTTCAAATCCCTCAGAGGCACATGGCAGTGGGATGACTTCCTGTGGCCTGCACAGATGGGAATGGCGGGTTTGGTCCTGGAGACAGGCCAGCATGAGGCAAACACTGCTCCATCCCACACTCACATACAGGCCATGTGGCTCAGCTGGAGCATCCTCCATTTTCTTTCTCTCTGCTTTCCTTCTCTGTCACTCTTGGTTTCACCCAGCCTAGGTGCAGCACGGGGATCAGTGACCAGTGGGGCAGGAGGGTGGGGGGCAGCAGTGGGCCAGGAGGTGAACAACAATGCTGAAGAGCAGCCTTGGCCAGGAAAGAGGGGATGAAAAACCTGCAATGAATAAGTCTCTGAGGAGAAGCACTCATCAGTTCTTTGCAAAACCAAGGACATCTGGGGGGTTCATCACCTCTGCCCTGCCCTCCTTTTCATGCCTAGAAGTCAGAACTGAGGAGTTATGTGAAAAACAGTTCCCATGGCAGCCAGCAGCAGCTCCCAGACCATTAAAAGCTAGGATATGATCACACTCTATTAGTTTGATAATATCATTTATAGTTGACTTAGAACTGCGTCCCATCTAATTAAAAGGGAGCTGCTTGCAAAAAGCGCAAGAGGAGAGAAAGGCAGAGAGGATCGTTGCCCTGAGCCCCGTGCCTGTGCAGCTGTCTTGTTGGTGAATGGCTTTTTATTTCCCATTTCACATTGGAGCTAATTTCATCCATCACCAGACCCAATGTGACTCATGCCCCCAGCAAGAGAGTGATGCAATAAGTAAGCACCAAGAGGGAGGAGAAAGCACGGTTCTCTAGAGCCAGTGTCATCTGGAGCTTCTCTTTTCCTTAATTACACTCTTCTGTCTCCTGGGTTTTTCAGGGGCTTGTGTTTCTGCAAAGTCAGGGAAAAACAGGCAGTGGAAACACAGAATCTAGCCCAAATTCTCCTTCTCTGCCTCACTGCAAGAAGGCAAGCAGAGGGAAGCAGGGACACCACAGGGCTGGCTCGACAGCGCTGGTTAAAAGGGTCCAGCTGGAGGCAAAGGAGAGGGCATGGATTCCTCAGAGATACACATCTTCTTGGCAAACTATCATTTTTTGTGGAAAACAAAGTGCTGCATTTTCTCTTACAGCCCTAATGTCAGAATTCCCCAGAATGCCCCCAGATTAGGAGAGGAAAGGGAGCATTTCTTTACACAAAGAAGTAAGAGCTGACTGTGTCCTATTTTCCACCTGTGGGCTGCACTCTTGAGGCCCTTCTTGGCCACTGGAGCAGTCTGGATCCTGTGTTTGTTCCCTGAACTATGATGAACAGAGACCCAATCTGCCTGTGGGCTGGTAAATAGCCCCCCACTCCCCTGGCTGCAGTTGGTCTCCTGTGCTGGAGCTGGCAAGGAGCTAAAACACATCTGGGAGCTCTCCGGAGCCCACCTTAGTTGGGAAGATAGATGAGGATCTCCTGTATTTCACAGCAAGGCTCTGCACAGCTTTATCAGCATGAGCAATCCAGCTGCTCTACTATGAAAGTCATCCTAGGCAGTAGCATTGTTTCTTTCACAGGAAACTAATTGCCAGAGCTGGAGAGGTGCTGGTAAACATTTGAAGGATGTAGGTCATGCTGATGAAGGAAATGCAGAGAGACAGGTCCCTGGCATCTCACAGCCTGATGGAGCTGCTGCAGCTGCAGTGGCCACTGCCTTGCCTTCCTCATGAGGGGAAGGAGGGATGGCAGGCTCCGGTCCCACTGTCTGTCACTGGTGCTGTGCAGTGTTTGTAAGATTGAGGGCATCACGAGGGCTGCCAAGGGCATGCAGACTCTTGAGCTATTCAAAGCTCTTCCAAGACCTGTCCTCTGTCCCTGGGCAAAGGCACTGAAAGAACTTCCAGTCTGGAGGATCTGGAGCTGCTGCAGCTGGCTGAACTCCCCAGGGAACTCTTGATGCTGCAGCACCAGCAAGGAGCTTCTGTCCATGCTCCCATCTGCCAGCCAACCAGAAAACCCCTCTGGTCCTGCAACAGCCAGCAGTATTCACAGCACAAGCTGCTTTTCCAGCCTGCCCCTGAGGGTTTGTGAAGGATCTGGCAAGATCAGGGAACATGAACTGTTGCTTTCCTTTAAGACTTGTTAGCTGGAGCACTCTTCAAGGAGAAAGCTGGGCAGAATGCTGAGAGCAGAGGGGCAGCTTGCACGGGGCTAAGGTGCACATGGGAAATGGGTGTTAATGCCTTGAGGAGACAGCAGAAGTCCTCATCTAGTATCTACCCTGTGCAGGAACCCACACAGGCCAATCCCTGCAGATTGGGCACAGTCTCTTCCCTGCTCACCCCCAGGCTGCCTCCCAGGGATGAAGGATTTTCTCTGGGCATGGCTTTCCCCAGCTAAATTACTGAATGCAGCATCCTACCGTCTGTCCTTCGAGGTGATCATCAGCATCTCATGGCATCCTTGCCCCGCTGCTACTACTGCATCTACCTTTACAGGTGAGATTTTCTGGGCCATCAAAGCATGCAGGGCTGTCCAACAGCCCTCATTTGGAGAGTGGAGACCTGCTTGCCTTTCAGAGCGTGATAATAGAGCTGTGAAATTTCATCTGCTTTATTCCACAGGCAGCCTCCAGCACACTGGTGTTCTCACAGACTGCCAACTTTTCTGTTCTCACACCACATTAGCTGTGCTCATCGCAGGCTCTCACCTCTCCTCATGAACGCCAGCATCTCCCTGATGAATGCAGAGTCTGCTCCTCAAAAGTCCAGCTGCAAGCCCAGAGTGCTCAGACTTCAGGCTTCACAAAGTGCAGTTTTCCTAGGTGCTAAATCTTAATCTCACAGGCTTTACAACTACCTGAAATTCATGGCCTGATGAGCCTTTTCCTGTTAGAAAGATGCTACCGGCAGCCTCTGGCTTGTCCTGCACTGCGGAGCTCAGGGACCAGCTCCCAGCAGTGCTGTACAGCCTTTGGCACAGGGACACTGGCATGGAACCCTTCCCTGCTACCTGGGCTGGTGTTTCTCACCTTAAACTCATAACCTTGATGATGCATTAAAATTCTTCTTCCTTTAACATCTAATCCATGTATATGTTGAGATGCAGGGCATCTTTCCATTTCATTTGAGGCCATCACCAGGCTTCATCTTCCAGATTCCAAATGCAACCATTTATTCCCTCTGCAAAACACACCCTTAGTGGGTTTTCAGCATTGTGCTGCCACTCTCCTGCCCAGGAAGCAGAGCCACATTTCCTCCCAAGAAAGCCGTCTCTGTCAGACTGACTGGACTGTCTGTCAGTCACAGCTTGGACAGGCTGCAATTAGTGGGTGGGTTGCATTCTCCAAGCCTTCTGCTTCTGCACACCACCTCTGCTGGCTTCATCCTGACACTTGCAGGGGACACACCAAGATCCTGAGTACAAACCTTGAGGATTATTTCAGCTCTGTCTCTGTCAACTGCTTTCCCTGGAGCTTGTGGCATCTCTGCCAGTGGGGCATGGACTGCACATGGGGGTTTGCAGCTCAGGGCTGCTCTCTGCTGCTACATCCTCTTCTCAAACACTGGCATGAGGGTCGCAGTCAATAATTGGTGCTGATGAGCTGTTTAAAGCAGAGACTCTTACTCCATGCTAACATACACCACCAGGATGCAGGAAAAATTAAGGAAACTCATGAAGCAGAAGCCAAATTATCTCCAAATGGGTTTTCTTTCCAGAGGTGTCAGTCACTTTTCAAATTATTTTCCCTAGCTGGGGATGATGAGGGAAGACGTCTGGGATAAAGGTGCCTTCTGCTGCTGTCACGCAGAGCGGCTGTGTGACAGCCTCTCCACCTGACAGGCCTGAAGAATCAGATCATTTCTCTGTAAAATCAGCTTTCACAGCTATCTCCCTGGGAGGTGAGGGTGACAGGCTGGGAAGGAGTGAGTAGCCATGGCAGGATGAATGCCAGCAATGGGCAGAGCATCTTGCAAAGCCTGTGAGAGCGCCCTGGCCAGTAGTCCATATGCTTTAATGGAAAATGAATTCCAGTCTGTATGTTTAAACAAAAAATTCATCCTGTCAAACCCTGTGTGTTGGGTTTTTTTTTCCGATGTAGTTACAAGCTTGATTGATAAAAGGAAATGTGTTGACACTACACACAGGCACCTGCTATGGTATCACCAATCATCCTGATTAATGCAAGAGGTGTGGATGTGTGCAGTTTATAGTCTAAAAATTAACTCATAGATAGATCCCAAAGTACCTGGGAATTGAAAAGCTTCACCCAATGGTGGCAAATCCATGGCACCCCACAGATACCAGTCTTCTCTTGCATAATTTTCTTATTGACATGCTTCAAAGTGAGCAGGAATGTGATTTTAAGTAATAAAGAGGCAGGGCTGGGAGCTGCTCTGTGAAGCTCCACATTTATTCCCCTCTCAAGCCACTGCCTGCAGCATCCATTGCTCAGCAGGATGCTGCGGAAGGACAGAGAGCAGGTTGGGCTGTGCTGCAGGGCAATGCTCTTCCCCTAAACCCCATCTCCCTCCAGCCTGGAGGGCTCTGATACAGCCTCTGCAGGGCAAATCAAAGCAACCACATCAAAGGAGAAAACAGTGAGGGAGAAAGGAGCCTTCAAAGGCAGATGGGCATGGGGCCAAAGAGAATCTATTTTTTATCACTTCCTCCTGCCCGTCACACTGGGCTCTCCCTGCCTAAGGCACAAAGCAAGTGAAGGCAACCTCTGCCACCACCAGAGCCAGCAAAGCAGGAGAGCAAGAGAAGTCTGCCGGGGCCATGGACACGGGAGGAGTTAAGCCCACAAAAACCAAGAGTCCTCTGAGCTTCGCCTGTGTCGGTGAGCAAAGACATTGGACAGCTGGGGTGCTCCTACTTGATTCAGGTGCTCCTGCCTGCAGTGGAATGTCCAGGGCATCACCTATTCCTTACAAAGCAGAGGCACAATCAAGATTTCCACCGGTCACATCAGGAGGCATTTTCCCCTGGAAATTACTCCTAACAGGTGGCCTGATTGCTTCTGATGCTCATGTGTTGCTGCTGCTCGTTGTCCTGCCACCCTGGCTCTAGTGCCTGTGGTCTGCACCTGTTTAGAATTTATCCACATTTATGGGCTGCTTCTGAGATTGGTCAGCCTCTGACATAAATTACTCCAAAAATCCTGCTCAGGACAAAACTCAGATGAGAGACCAAAGGCATCCAGCCAAAAGTCAGGATACTCTTAGGGTGACCTGCCTCAAGGAGCCTTCGCCCTCATCAGAGGTAAATAAAATTACTGCATGTGCAATATTGTTGCAAAAGAACCCTTTTTAGTATTTATGACCCTTTTTGTTTGTGAATGCTCAAAAATATTAGCTTATGCTCAGGTTGGTGAAAAGGAAATGCGTCACCTCTCTCTAAGAGCAAAAAATAGGGAAGGAATTTTCCTGCCCTTTGGAAAAGCTCCTTTTATTATCTGTGCAATAATTGTACAGACTTCCAGCCTGCAGATAATTTGCAGAGGACAAGGTAAGGATAAAAACTCATTTAAAATAAACCTCTTTTGCCAGAAAAATATTTAATTTGGATTTGAGTCAGGGTTTCAAGCTCATGCTAAGTGCCTTTGCAAATTGCACCCCACGCTCATGGTATTGCCTTGCTGATGAGCACAATGAATGGGCTGTGAATGTCTATATCTTGAGGGTTCAAAGGAATTTCCAGTTTTCAACGTCAAAACATTTCCTGTAAGTTTTCCAGTTGAAATATACAGGTTGGTTGTAAAAGCTCGATCTCTTGGAGTGTAAGGCCATTCTGCTAAGCCCTGTGATTTCTTTCTGACTGTCCACTATGCAAATTATGGTCCACATGGCATCAGTGGGCCTGCACCAGAAAACATGTCTGGGGATGATAATTGGCAGTGCATTTATGGAGAAGGCAACTCACAAGCTTCAGGTGCTTCAGAAAAGGAGACCATGCAGTGTGACCTTGTACACCTTGGGGCAAAGGCAGCTGGAAGTTGGTCTGTATGACAAGTACTTGCTGGACCAGCCTGGGCAGTCCCATACTCATTGTCCTGCACATGGACAGTGGTGGAGTATGTGGTCCTCAACTAGCTTGCAGAAGGTCCCTTGGATGCAGAGCTGGTGTCTTCTGGCTCAGAGAGACAAGCCAATGGAAAAGTCATCCACTGCAGCCAGGAATGACCTGCATTGTGTCAGCTGTAGTGCAATAGCAACATGCTCTGTTTCATATAGAGATATTTTTAAGTAATAGGCAGTCATTCATACAGCATCCTGACACTAGAGCATGTACCAAGGCAAGCCTGGGCAGAGAAGGGGTCCTGCTGTGGTCAGGCTGTTCCCCATGAGTGCTGCTCACCTTGCATCCTCCACCACTCAGCTCCCACCTGCCAACACCATCCCTGATTTCCCCATGGCCTCCATCAGCCAGTGGCTGTTTCCTTCCCTCTCCTGCTCCCAAATCAGTGTGAAGCGGAAAGCAGCAGGAAAGATTTCCATTTGAACGCTTTGAGGCTGATTACACTGGAAAAGCAACTGGGAATAGGGCAAACATAATCACAGGTAGCAGTATGAGCATCATTAAATCAGGCTCTGAAAAAGCAGCCTCTTCCAAAAAACTTCATTTCTTTTAACTCCTACTTTTTGCTGAGCTGATGAGGTATTTATAGCACCTTGTTTGGTATTAAAATCCCTGCTCAGTGCAAGCAGATGCTGTCCATGGAGCAGCACCTGGACTTGGCACCTGATTCCTCACAGATTAATGGCAACCTGTCACCAGGTCTGACAGACAGGGCTCAGCCCTCACCACTCCACAAAGGGAACAGTGTCTCAGAGCTTCTCCCCAGTGCTCTTTGTTTATGAGTTCCCAACTACATAACAGGGAAGGGAAATTCTGTGGAGACAATGAGCTTTCAGGGCAACAAAACAAAGTCTTTCTTCTTCGTGGCCAGGAAAAGCCTTTACATACTGAAGTTGTCAAAAAGACGGCCTGAATTATTTAGGGGGAGCTGTGTGATGCCTTCACAGAGTGCAGCAAACCGCTGTATCTACAACCTGTGTGGGAAGCAGCCACACTGGCATCTGACACCAAAGATCAGGAGAGGACCCAGACTGGCAGTGTTGTTTTTACAGCATTAATTATGGATGCTGCTTCTAGAATCCCCTGGCAGATACCCTCTGCTTTGAGCTTCACTGCTCTGCAAGCTACACTGTAACATCAGCTCGCTCCAGGGAAAGACAAACCCCATAAGCAGGCAGAGGGATGCAAGGGCAGTATGAGGGGTCTTTGGGTAAGGCTGATGGGCTCAGTAGTTACATGTATTTAATTTTCAGATGTGAGCAGGCTTGTCCTTTTGCAGGGTTGCATGAGCATGACCAGGTTACAGGAACTCCTCTGGTCTGGAGTTTGGGTGGGTTCAATTCACTTGAGTATTTCAGACCTTTCTTTTCTGTTCTTTTCTTTTCTAAATGTATGCTAAGCCCTTGGCAGATAGGATCTCTCCTACTTCAGCATTTTCGTGTAAGCTTAATTCTTGGTTTTACTAGAAACTGGTGTTCTCTCAGAGTTGCCATAGTTACTGATGCATGCGTTTCTGATTTCACACGCTAATGACTGTCCCAACCTCTTGTTTGTGGAATAAACTATGTAACCCTGAAAGCAACATAAAATGAAATATTAAAGCACTTATGGTTCAGAAAGCAGACATCATGAATCAGCGATTGGAATTAATTGCGTTATCAAGCCTGGATTAAAATAATCCAAGTCTCTAGGCCAACCAAGGGAGCAGGACAGCTCCCCAAACAGATTTTGGGGAGAAGTTCCAAGTCTGAGGGGCAGTGTTGTGCTGTGGAGAGTGTCAGCCCCTCCCTGCACACCAAGACTCTCCAGGCAGTGGCTCCAGCTTTGCTGCTTCATGAAATGATGGAGAGACCTGGCAGCCTGGCACCAGAGGAACAGACACACAAGCCGTGCCCTGGAGCAGCCTATACTGAAGCGCAACGCCCCTGTGTGAGGTACCACTCCCACTTCCAATGCTTTTTTCCTGCAGCAAGGAAAGAGGAAAAGGAGATGTCTTCTGGATAGTACACAGAGTGGCACTGGCCATGGGGAGTGATGCCTGGGCACAGACAAAATGATGGCCATGCAGCAAAGCTCAGGTTCTCACCTCTTTCTCCTGTGTGCTTGCCAGCTTACCAGGACTGGGCTGTGAAGACATTGTGGAGTGTGATATTGCCTTGGAACAGAAGCAACCTGCTCCAAAAGACTGTCTCTGCCCTTGAGATCCCAAAAAGATGCTGTCCAGAGGCTCTCAATGCCCTTCAACTTTTGATAGAGCACATGAGAGCTCCGAAGGGCCATCACCACCCCAAAGGCTCTGTTTGGGGTTCAGAGTTTGGTAAGGAGGGCAGTGAGCTCCCCAGCGAGCATCCCCTGGGCACTGCAGCATGGTTTTCAAGTGTCCTGTTGGATTCTGTAGTTCTCACTATCCCACTGCTTGCCTCACATCTGGAAGGGTGATGGTGAGATCCTACCACCCCTAGAGCTCACTGCCCATTCCCACACCATGGCCATCCCCTTGTGGCTCCAGCAGTTCTTATATGTTCCCTGTTAGTCCCAAGCCTGATGGCAAATGGCCCTGTCCTTAGAGAGGTTACTGGGCAGCAAGAATGCCCCTGTCAAGAGCAGTCTTGTCACCAGAGGACACAAGGGGTGGGTGAGCAGCCGATGACAGGCAGGAGCTGCCTTTCCCTGTGTTGGTGCTGATTCAACTCATAATGCACTTGACTGGCTCCAGACTGAATAATAAATGCATAATGAAAGATTTGAATTTCCAGCAATGGGGTGGAAGTGGAGCATTGTTTGCCCTGCTGATGCCAAGCTCTGCTAACAGCTGCCCTTTCGTTCTGGCTCTGAGGGGCTCATTGCCTTGTCCAGCAGCACCCCCATGTCCTCTGCAGCTTCCAGGGATCGGATTCCCCCAGGCATGGCAGCTTGTGCTAGGAACTGTGGTGGTCTGACCTTAGCTGTCTGGCAATTAAAATAGATTTGGATAGTCAAAATTAAAACAAACACAAACTAAAACCGAGGCCAAGCTGGTGAAGCAGAAGCAGTGTCCTGCCCTTGATACTCATGCTGGATCTGTTTGCATGAGCCACCTGGGAAGCTGGGCCGGCACTGTCCACTCCATCTACTGGACAAGTACCCAAGTTCCATGGCAGGAAGAGCCTGCCAGCCTCGAGTTGCCGGATGAAATCTTGGCCCAGGGACCAATCACGGCAACTTCAAATAACCCTTCCAAAACCTGGCCTTGGCCTCTGGTGCACACATTCTCCCTTCCCATCACTCAGGAGCACAGCCATGCTTTGCCCGGGAGCAGTTTCCAGCCTCATTCCCATGGATGCAGGGTTATTTTTAACCCACTCTCAGCTCTGGCAGACACTAGCTTTGGCAGATCTTTGCAGTGTCACAATGCCAGGCTAAGCTGGGATGCATCCCGCCGGGAGGGATGGATAACTGGCAGCGAGGCTCCCTCCGGCTGCAGCCGCACGAGAGCTCTGTCAGGCAGGGCAGTGACCCCCCCCCCGAGGAGAGCAGGAAGCCTGAGCCAGCCTGTTCCCTCTCACCCCCTTGTCTGCTGTGCAGGCAGCACACAGGAAAAGCATCAGGGATGTTCCTCCCAAAGCTTTACTCATCCAGTTACAAGCCAGAGACCAAATGGAGATGATGCTGCACCACAGACACCTGACCTGGATTTACCAGGGAGAGGCAAGACCCCACATCCACTGTTGGTGGTGCTGGAGCATCCAACTCTGGTCTTGGGCCAAGGCAGCAGGGAAATCAGGGCTCCTTCTGGTGTGGCTGAGACCCTGGTGAGTGCAGTGGGGAGGAGGTTCATCCCAGAGCCATTCTCTAATGCCAGTGAGGGTCCTCTGGGAGAATCTGAGGAGGCTTCATCTTTCTATCAAGGAGCTCACCTCAGCCTAGCTGCTATCAGTTTCCAACCCACTGTAGGGTGTCCTTGTGCTGTTGGTACTGTGAGGGTCACACAAATAACCCACAGCTAAGCACAGTCATTGGGGCACAAGGACCCCTCCATTATCCCTGGGGGCTTACAACTGCCAGGTCCCTGTGCCTAGGGGGTTTCCAGCATGGCTTTCCCTGGCAATACGTCCCTCTGACAAATAGGGTTGCAATAGGTTGAGATGAGGAGGAGAGTATAGGATGGGAATGACAGACAGACAAGTAACAGGTGAACAGTCTGGGTGCATTGAGTGCCATTTTCCATAGGAAGCCAGGATAAAAGTCACTTCTGCCAAGCTGTATTCACGTTGCTTTGTGTCCCAAATCCTGCCTCCAAGGTAATTAGCTCTTCAACTGCCTTTACACTGAAGAGTGATTTAAGGAGCTCAATCTGTTCAGCTTATTAAAGAGCTGGGTAAAGAAGATACCTGACCACAGTCTTTAAGCACCTGTCCATGGAGATGATGTATGATATTAAACAGGCCTTTGCAGGAAATCATGAAGACACCACAATGTCCAGCACTGAAAACCCAGCAAATTTCAAGCAGAAAATGCAATGAGCCCTTTTCTGACTGTCTAGGAGATTACCAAGACCCGAGGCTGAGAACCACTCAGAGTGTGGTCACCCATAAATTGTCAGTGCCCTCTGTACAGGAGCAGGGAAACCCTCTCACTCACACCTATGCAGGTGTTCAAATGAAAAGACTTAGACAAACCCTCCAGCCCAAAACTGCATGTGAGCACTTAAGGGCTGCCCCAAGCAGGGAGTGATGGATGGACAGTCCCTGGAAGAAAGCAAGCACTGCATGGAGTAGGAGGGAAAAGTGTGATTGAAGACAATAGATGTAAGGGAACCAAAACTAGAGAAAGAAGCTGAGCAGGGGATCCTTTAAAAAAGGCACAGGAGAGAGTGTGCTCCAGGCAGGGTCTCATAGTGTGCTCTGTCATGGGTGTATTCCCTACCAATACACTGAACTAATGGCTTTCCTTGTCACAGTTGTGGGTACCAGTATATGCTTTGAGTTCTCCCGTCATTGTCACTTCCAATTCTTCAGCTTCCCTCTGAATCACAGCTTTACCTTATCTCTGTAAGTACAATAGAGGGAAAAAATTGTGCAAGGAGGAAAGCAATTAATAATGTTAAATATTTTTTTTCTTAGGTTGACAAAACTGATGTAATTTCTTAGCACAGCATGTGCTTGGAAAAGACACAGTTCAGAGCAAGGACATGGAAATACATGATGGCCACATCACCCTCAGGACCAGCAGCGTGGAACTGGCCATGGCTTGCAGCTCCTGGGCCCTATCTTTGTAGACACTCAGAGGTCCACAACACCAAAGGACCCTGAAGGAGATGTAAAGCAGTGAATAGAATCGTACAATCAGAGAAAGGCTTAGGTAGGAAGGGACATTAAAGCTCACCTAGTTTCAACCTCCCTGTTGTAGGCAGGGACACCTTCCACTAGAACAGGTTGCTCTGAGCTCCATCCAGTCTGGCCTTGAACATGTCCTGGGATGGGGCATCCACAGCTTCTCTGGACATACTGTTCCAGTGACTCACTGCTGTTACAGTAAAGCATTTATTTCTAACATCTAATTTAAATCCCTCCTCTTTTGGAGGAGATGGGTTTTGTGAGACAGCCCAAGCAGAGTCAGGTGTTTGGTTCTTTCACCAGCTAGAATCACGGGGCTTTGCAGGCTACAGGGAATTTGCAGGTCTCTAAGCTGGCCTGGCAGGGCCCTGGGATGGTGGTGAGCACAGAAAGCATTCAGACACACTTTCTCCTCCATGCCCTGTGAGCCTTCACACCTGGCTATCTGCCCGGGCAGCAACTCAGTCCAGAGATTCCTCAGTAATTCTTGGAGGTGTTTACTTTACTGTCTCTGTTATGTATTTGCATACATCCAATTTACAGTTCCCATCATCTAGCTGCCTTGGTAATTGGGCAGCTGGTCTCAGAAATGCTGATTTACTGTACTGCTGATGACATAATGTGTGTTTGCACTTGCAAGAGGGAGCCGCAAAATACCTCCCTTCTGAACTGAATTCCACTATTGATTTTTGTTCTATTGGATTAATATTACCATGACCAGCTGTTTTAATCAGCACATTAAATACACTGTCAAGAATGTATCCATGCAGCTCTTTCACCACAAACTGCATTTCCTGCATGGGGCACCTGCATCTCCACTGTGCTGGCACTCTTGCAAGGGAATTATAATCCCTGACCGTGGGGAACAGGAACAAGACTACAGCTGGGAGTGAAAACAGTAAATGTCACCTTGAAATGCTTATGGTTGGGTTGAGATTTTCTTTGTCAACACCTGCCTGGGCTGGGAACAACTTTGCTGCTGCCTCCTCAAAACTCATAGAATCATGGAATGGTTTGGGTTAGAAGGGACCTTAAATATGATCTAGTTCCAAACCCCTACCATGGGCAGGGACACCTTCCACTAAACCAGTTTGCTCAAAGCCCCATCTAGCCCGGCCTTGAGCACTTGAAGGGATGTGACATCTCGCCATGCCCATCACCAGATCCAGCGTGGTAGTCAAGCAAAGGGTTTTGCTTGTCCAGGCAGCTGTTTCCATCCCTTCTGAGCTCTGTGCATCAACCAGTGCCAGCGCTGGCAGCAGTGGAGACACCCCAGCTGCCCAACCCACATTAGCACGGCTGACTCAAGGAGGACAATGTGCAGTACAAGTGAAAATGGTAATGAAGTGTTCCCATCGCAGTGTGAGAGCGCTCCAAGCCAGCTTCCCACACGGCCAACTGCCTCATGTGCTTTTTACGTTTGGTTACCATCCAACCTGAAATAAGAGCAGTCTCTGAAGGGAAGCATTTGTCACTGCCCAAAAGGACTTTCAAGCAAGGTCAGCCTGGACCACCACTGCGGCGCAGTTTGACGACGCCTTACTCTGGAGAAGGGCATGAACACACTGTCCCCAAACCTCCATCCACATCCCCCCTCAGCTTCCAGATGCACAGCAAAAGAAACAGCTACAGTACAGACCTGATACAAATAAAAAGAACAAGAAAGCAATTTTGCTTGTAGACATCCTTATTCTTGCAGCCCAGCAAACCTGATTATATTTTTCTTGTAGCTGGTAATTCCTGTATTTGCTTATTTCCTAAAGGAAAGACTTCTCTTTGAAACCAGAAGTGACAAATGCTGGTGCTACATTTGTGCAGTGCTTCAGAGGCTTGCACAGCCCTGTGCAGCCTGGCACAGTGGAGAGCTCCTACCTGGGAGACACGGTGCCACTTTGCATCACTGACTGTCTCAGGACAACCAGCACTGCACAACACAACTGCTTTACACATTTCCTTTAATGTGCATTTTTGGATAGCAGAAAACAGGCACCAGAAGGATAATTTCAAGTGAGAAAATGTTGAGGAGAATGTCACAAAAATGAAAGGCAGTGGAAAGAAAACACATGCAAACAGCAAGTTGAGACTGCCTGGAAGGCAGTAGGTCTCCACCTCTGTGATGGATGATATCAACATTTCTACTAGTTCTTGACTTGCTTTTATTTCTGTGAAGCAACAGGAAGGCCATGCCCTCCAACTGTGCACACCTGGCTCTTCCCTGAGCCCTCTGTTTCCCACTCCAGGAATCCAGTGGGAGGCAGTGGCAGCCCCCAGGGGCATTGGGGAGCTGGGAGCAGGCCCACATTGATGGGCCCCAATCCCAAACCCGTGGGCTTAAGCATATTAAAATGCCAGTCTCCCCACTTTGCCCATGCTCATTTTCTCTTGTCTCTTAGTAACTGGTTGGTACAGGTTATGTTAATATGGATTTAAATTCTCCAAAGAGCAGAAAATTAAAGGAAATTATGAATCAATTTACATTTCTTCTGATTCATAAACCTACACACTCTACAAAATGAGTTGATTTGAAATAATTAAGGTTAAGAATGTCCTCATCACCTCTTCAATACTACTACTAGATGCACTGCATTTCCCCTGTCTGCTCTGGCTCTCTTTAGCATTTCAAATTACATGTCCTCCTTTGTTTTTTTCCAAGATATCACAAATTTACCAGGCAATTAAAAAGTGATATGTAATAATAATAACAGCAATAACAATAATGACAGCAATAGGCTGCCTTAGCAGCAGGAGGAGTAGAATGCTGAAGGGAGGGAGATGAACAGGGAATTCTTGCTTAGATACAGCCCTTGCAGAGCAACACATGCACATGCTGTCTGTCAAGCCATGGGAATCAGATTACTTGTAAGTCCTTCCAGGTGTGAAAGCAGGGCATGGCAGTGGGAGTCACCTGTAGGTAGGCTCTGCCTGCAGCCTTAAAACCCTCCCTGGTGCAGCAGTCCCTGACTTTAGCAAATATCTCTCCCAGAGAGGTGGTGGATGCCCTATCCTGGAAACATTCAAGATCAGGCTGATCAGGGCTCTGAGCAACTTGATCTAGTTGAAGATGTCCCTACTCGTTGTAGAGGGATTGGACTAGACAGCTTTTGGATGTCCCTTCCAACCCAGACCATTCTAGGATTCTATGGTCTGCCTTTCCCTAGAAGACATCCGTGCTCCACTGTAAGAGTTCCTTCTGCAGAGCTGTGAGGATAGTCACTCCAACTCCTCTAAGGATTTCTCATTAAGGTAATTTTTATACCAGCGGGTTTTATTGTCAGGATGATACATTTAAATCAGCTCAACCACAGCTGACTCACATGTGAATATCCTCTAATGAGGAGCAGAACTCACTTGTCATGGTGAAATTTTAATGGGAAATATAGATGGAAATTTCCCATTGCCTCAGACTGCTATTGCATGCTCCCCAGGCCATTCGGATGGTAGGATGACCCAGCTGGGTCTGAGACCTCACAGTACAAATGCACGGCAATTTTCTTTACATATCAAAGGTAAAGGAGGGAGAATGGCAGTTTGGGTGTGTTTCTCAGCAATGGGATGCATTGCTCCAGTATGCCTTGCTTCCGCTGCTGCTTTTTATTGGCAATTACAGATTTGTCACTGATTACAGTAATTCTCTTCATTGGGAAATAAACATCAGCTACATGCAGCTCTGTGGTGGCAGTGGTATTTCGCTCCAGCATATAACTCCTGTCTGTCCAGATTGCTCCAGCCATAAAGCAGAAGGAAAATGTCATGCAGCCCCAATACTGCTCCCAAAGGTCTCCAGGGAGCAATGATGTGTCTTTCTCCACTCTGACCTCAAAAGAGCATTATAGCAGGGATTTGCAAGCAGGAGTTTCTGCAGTTCTCTGCTTGGAGTCAGGATGCAGCAGGCAGAAGGGTACCCAAGAAGCAGGGCCCGTTGCCACGAGGAGGCAGTGCTTGATGCCAGCTAGAGGGCTCTGCGACATTTCCAACAGAGCAGAAGGGCTCTGCAGGCACTGATGTCTGATGTTAAATAGAAGTGAATTGTATCTTTCCTTGTCTTGGCTTGTTGAACCTTTCAGTGCTTTGCAGGGGACAGGGTGTTTGATTTCATTGGGGTGACATGGAAGCTCAGTTATCTCCTTTGTGCATTGATCCAGCTTCACCCATTGCAAGCCAGAGCATTTGTTCCATGGTGGGTGACCCTGCAGCTGGTGGCCAGCTTTCTGTCATCTCCAGGAGGAGATGGATTTGTGTCCTTCTCAGAAACAGGCCCACAGGCATGTCGCTCCGCAGGCACACAGCAGGACAAGGCAGTCACACCCTGACCTTCTTCAGGAGCAGAAAGGCCAGGAGATGAAGGGGACTTACTAACCCTCCTCTGCTTGGTGCTGGCAAGGTTGCACTTGAAATAGAGTCAGTTTAGGTCCCTGCACCCAGTTCACGAGAGACATGAAGAAACCAAAGGCAACCAAGATGGTCAGGGCCAGATTCAATGCTGGTAATAGCCCTGTGCTGAGCCAGGAGCTGGACTAGGGACCAAGCAGCAAACTTTGGTGATTCTGAGGTTTGACACACAAAGCCTTCCCTGTAATGGAAGGACTGTGACATCTTTGGTGAGACAAGCACGTCGCTTCTTGTCATGCTGCAGAAACAAGCTGAAGATATTGAACCCCTGTGAACCGCAGACTGAATTTCAGCTCTGCCTAACAGGCTCAGCCACATTCGAATGGTGACAGAAATGTCCAGGGGCAATGTCAGACCCTAGGAAAGGCAAAGCAGTTATAGCAACCCCCAACAAGGCAAGCCTGTGGCTTGAGAGAGTAGCTGTGCTTTTCTCTTCAAGCCTTCCTCTTTGAATCACGCCTTGAGAGCTCTTCCTTCTCTTCCTCCTTGCGGTGTGGACCACAGCTTGGATCCCACTTATTGACACAGCTGTAAATCACTCTTGACAGGTTTAACAATGACTCAAGGGCAGCAAAGAACCAACAAAGAATGAATGTTGCTCCTGCCAAAAATGAGAGGTGTCCAGGTGCTTCCTCCCTCAGCCACCTGCACCTGCCTCCGTGGGCTGGGAACATGTGCTGACCGCAGCCAGAAAGGTCACTCACCCCACTTAGAGATAAAATGCCAAATCAAAGCTGACATTTAACTTAGAGTCCCCTTACCGAGTGTGCTGCAACAGACACAAGCCTGCTCCAGGTGGGCTGTGCCAACGGAGGGAAGGGAGCCTCCCTGGATGCTGGAGGCTGGGAGTGCTGCGGTCCCTAATGAGGAGCTAATGGCCACAGGCAACACAGCTCCTGGCTGAACCTCCTGTGCAAACTGCAGCCCCTGCAGAGTCAGAGATCATCCCCTGCATTCTGCTGTCTGACTGGGGCTTTTAACCAGGCACGGAGATGTGCATCCTGCAGGAAAGACTGTCTCCCGTTTCGCACTGCCAGCAAAGCAAGGGACGGGGATTTCCCCTGGCAAAAGGACTGGAATTGGAACCACAGTTCACTGTGCCAGTAACTAATTCCCCTGTGGAACTGCAGGTCACCTCTCTCCTAAATAAAGCCATGGGGCAGAGTCAGGCACCCGGCCCTGCCGCCCAGCAGCCAGGATAACACATGCCCTTCTGCTCCCTGCTCCAGTCCTCACTGGCACATGCAGAGAACACAGTGAGCACCCAAGGGTGGGTCCTGGAGAACCACATAGCCTCATACATCCCCCTCTGGCAGCATCAAAGCAGGAAGGATACCTGGCTCTTGTTGACCATGCCCTGCAGCCACCCATCTTCACTGGCCCAGGGCAGGCTTTTTCAGGCAGCGCACAAGGGCTCCTGTCACAGATATGTCCTGCCTTGATTTGTATCTGAGCCCTTCTGCTCTCCAGACCCCAGGGGCTTTGGTGTTCTGTGTGTTCCCAGCAAAACTGCATCACCCAGAGTGGCAGGCAGGGGTAGGAGAACCATGGTGGGCTGTTTGCATTGATAGCAGGAGATATGATGGGAGTGAATATCAAACTGTCATCTCCGTCATCTTGTGGCCAAGGTAACAGTGGGAAGTGGGTTCGCCTTGTTGAATCCCTCTTCAGATGAAAAATAGCTAGCACCAAGCTGCTCTTGTTCACAGATTCCTCCTGTTCGGTTTCTAATATAACAATCCAATTTGCTCAACACAGCTGCAGTTTTTGGGCTCCTTCCAGCTTCCGTGTCTGATACAGAAATTCTGCCTGCTGCACAGAAATGAGCTGTCCATCCACACAAGGATCCATCCCCTTCCCTCTGCAATGCTCCCCAAACATGCTGTCCCCCATACCCCAGGAACTGGCACACATGGGAGTTCTTCCTGTACTTCTAAGGATTTATTGCCTACAGAAGAGAGTCTGAAAAGTGCAGACTGGAGGGGGGGTGCTCAAACCGACTGTGTGCAGTCACATCATCCCCTTTCCTACACACAGATCTTTCCCAAAGGCACTGGGAGCTCTTCCTTTAACTGGGCTCTGCCTTTAACAAAAGTAGTTTGCCCCCTGAATTCTTTTGTGTCAAGATTAAGGTGTGTGGTAAAGAAGCAGAGCTGTCCAAATGATGTGGCTCTTGTTTTCTGGGACCTGTTTGTCCAGGTGCGGGGGCACCTGAGATCCCTATTTCTCATCTAAATGGGGGAAGCAAGCACTTCCTGGCCTGCTCTACTGCTCTGAAATACCCTAATCCTGCAGGAGAGGTAACATGGAAGGGGATGCCCCCATCATCCCTATAGGGCTCTGTGCAAATAGGTCAGAGCCTATTATTCTAAACTGTTGCTTATCCTTACCCTAAGCAGAAGAGTGGGTCAGCAGAGCGGGTCAGCAGAGCCTCCTTGCCATGCCATATAGCCCATGGGTAGGATTTCTTTTCCATCTCCTGCTTAGAGCCATACTCTGACACCGCTCTCACGGGGAAGCCAGCATTGCTTGCACATCAGATCATCTTCCCTCCGCTTAAAAACAACCATCCTAAAAATAACCTTGCCCTGGGTAATGGCTTGCCAAGCTTCCCAAGTGCTACAGGAGCTGTGCAGCTGTGAAAGCCATGGCACCTCCAAGGGAGGGCTGCTGGTCCCTTGCCCTGCCCACAGGGCTCAGTACACAGCACCCCACACACTGCATCAGTGCTGGGGGCTGCTCTGACAGACAAACCCCTCTGATTGCCCCTATCTTGCTGAGTGGCCTTGGGAGAAGGTTTGTCCCCTCTCAGAATCCCCCCACAGAAAGAGAGCAACCTCTGCATCTTGTCCCATCTGTTCCAGGCAACAGGAGTGATGCTCAGGGAGCTCTGACCTGTGCAAAAGGGGTGTGCAGGTGGCAAAAGAAGCCCTGGAGCTGTGCTGCCAGGGGCAGCAGGCACAGGCCAAATCAGCCACTGCTCAGGGGTGGCTGATGCCATCCAAGGTTCATTTCTGCTCCGCTGTTGGTGAGAGCAGAGCCATGCAGGAGAGCAGGGCAGGAATCAGAGCGGGCAAAAGCACGGCACAGTGCTGGCCAGGCACTGTGCTCATGCAGCTCCAATTCAGCTGCTTAAAACTGTTGTCCTACTTATTTAATCTTTGGGAAAGATGCCTGACGGGTTTTATAAAGTGTCTGAGTGCAGTTTATGCTCTTGGGTTGCAGGAAATTAAATGCCTTTCAGTTGTCTCTGAGGGTAGTAAAGAAAGAGTTCAGGAGCCTTATTAGACTTCATTTCCATATCTCTCCATGTTGAAGGAATACTAAATAACTCCATCTGGGTGGATTTGGAGTATCTGTCATTTGCTTATCTGCAAGACAAGCCACAATATAGATTATTACAAGTTCCAAATGGGAAAAAAAATCTTATTCATTTTCTCATTTACTTTACTTTTCACTTTTTTTTCCAGACCTGCCATCTTGCAATTGTAAACAGCTTGGCCAGCTGGACTATTGCTTCTCTCCAGTTTCGCTGCCCCAAATCCAGTCTCTGAGAGTTTCTTTAGAACTGCAGACAAGAAATGACTCCCACAAATTCTTACACAAGGCTCACGTTCCAGCAGCTGTAGGTCTCCAGGAAAAAGTGCATCCTATTTTGTCTTCATTCTGGGCTCAAAAGAGTTTTTCTTTTGTGTGTTTTGGATCTGTTTCTCTGAACAGAGCAGCCTAAGGAGGGCCAAGCACAAAGCAAATGATGAGGCCTCCCAATCTTCAAACCTGCCTTTAAATCAGCCCCTTAGACTCCTCCACAGAGTCGATGCACCCAAGGCGGCTGTAAGGCCTCTGGATGCCAGGAATTGGACACAAAGGGAATAATTGACTTACAATGAGCAAAGACAGCTTTCCCTTGGCTTGCTACCTGATGCCATACCCCTGCTTGTACTATGACTTCGTGGGACTATGGAGCTGGTTGCAAAGGTGTAGAGGTTAGTGGAGAGGTGGATGAACTCAGGTCAGGGAATGTGGCTCCTGGGAAGCCAGAAGGGACTGTTTCTCATTTTCCTAAAAACAGTATCTCTGTCACAAAAAGCCACTTGGCTTGCTGCAAGTGATGGAATTGAGGCTTTTTGAAATTTCTGTTTCCATGGGACATTTCTCTTTCATATTTTGTGTATTAAAATACATTTTAAATGATTGTTATGTCACAGGGAACTGGCATAGCTATTTTAGTAATTATCCAGTTTATAGATTCATAAGCTTTAGGGCCAGAAGGGACTATTATGATCTGTGGAGCCGTGGCCAGAGTCACTTGTCTGATGATTCCCTGCTTCAAGCCCAGCATTTCTGGCCAAGTGGCAATTCATCTTTGCACAGAGAGAAACCCTGTCAGAACCAGAAAGCACCAAATGCTGGATAATTTACATCACCTCTGGGTGCCCCATATCTGTATGGGGTGCTTGGCAGTTCTTCTCCCCAGCTGTCCTGAAAGAGGCAGAGGAGCAGCCCATGCTCCTCTACAGCAGGCTCCCAGCTCACTCTCCTAAACACAGAGATCTGTTCATGCCAGGAAAAAAAAAAAAAAAAAAAAAGAATCTCTGCTTCAACTGTTTCCTTACAAATGTCTGGAGCAATTGCAGAGGAAGGCTGAGCTGAGGCTGGGCAGCAGCAGCAATCCAGCCAGCTGCTGCCATTGGTGGCAGGAGAACACAGACCTCCTCAAACCATCCATCACCTCCCTTCTCCCAATGGGCATTAGTATGTGTAACATCCAGGGCAGCACAGCTGGACATCCTGGACTCTGCCAATATCCTTGAGTCTTTCACTTATTTTCCTTTCCTTTCCTATGCGGAGAAATGCCTAGAGGCGGGACTTGGGGTCCTTTGCAGAAGTAGTGGCTGCTCCAGCCCTGGGGTGTGAGGACCAGTGAATTGCTCTGATGTGAGATGTCGATCTGTTATCTCCAGTCCTCTGTGGGGTTTTATAAGTGCAGAGGGCAGAGACCAATTCATTCTCCATGTCCTGAGGCTGCAAGAGAGCCCCCAGCCCCCGTGCCAGGTCCCTCGGCTGCAGGCTGTTGTGGCCCCATGAGCTGTTTCACCTGCACGCACAGCAAGGGACTAGGAATTTAGTGGACTCTAATTTTATCGTCAGGGTTCATTAGGTTAATTAAATACTGTGGATGCACTCTGTTAATCAGCTTTGCAATGGGAGAGTGGTTTCAGCAGGAGTCAAGGAGCTGCTCAGAAGCCGCTGGCTAATGGTGTTAAATCCAATTTCATGCAATGGCAAAACGCCGGGAGATGATTAATTGGTTTCATGTCTCCCCATCTGCAGGGACTGTCCCCAGCTCCCTCAAAGCTGGAGGGAGTGGGTCATTGCTGGCTGGCAGTGTGGCAGAGCCCCTTGTTCCTTGAAACAGTCTTGGGATCTGGGCAAGGGAGAGAAAAAGTTTTCCAGTGCTGGAGTCAGCATCCCAATCCCAGACAGGGCCAGCCCAGCTGCTCAGGTGACACCGCCCCCCCTCCCTCTCCCGTTCCCACCGGGGGTTCAGCTGGCAAAGGTGCTGATTCTGCCAGCAGAGAGCACTCCAGTGCTGCACGGAAGCAGGGGAATGGTTTCATGGACCAGTGACAAATTTGCTATACAAATATATTGCTGGATTCAATGATCTAATGTCATTCGGAAAGGATTTGCATTTTCATGTGTCTGAGAGGAAGATTAGAGATACCACCTTCAAAAAAGCTCTCACGGGCCATTCTCTCCTCTCTCCTCGGAACACAAAAAGTGACTTTGAAATATGAAACAGCTTTGACTGCAAGTAAGTTGAAATAAAAGCACTATTATGTGACCCAAAGGATTTCTTGTTGGCAAAATTATCACCTGAACAAGTAGGAGTATGTGACTGGTGATGGCTTGAAGTCTGGTCTCCATGCAGAGCAGTGACACAGCTGTCCCTGTGCTGGGGGATGGCCCCAGGCTGCCAAGCACAGGCAGGAGATGGGAGGGTAATCAGAAATAAGTATGTTTTCCAACATCATATGTGAAGTGGGACAGAAGAGGTGGGTATCAGAGCATGCTCCAGCTAGGCATGTTGACTGAAGAACCATAAAGGTGTTGGTGAAGGGCTGGAGTGGGCTAGTCCTGGGGAAGCAACCCTCAAAGCTGCATTGCAGCAAATAAAGGGCATGTTTACTGGGATTCAGTGGTTTTAGAGTGGCAATAAGGCGAAAATTCATCCCCATCCTCTGACTTTTTGTGGGGACTGTGCTCATCAGATAAATCTGATTTTCCTTTGTGATAAGATTACCATTTTGGCTGGTAAAGGTAAGAGCACAGGTGTGAAATACTTTGGGTTTGCTGGCATTTGGGTCTGGAGGCCCAACAGCCTGATTTTAAAAGTTATCAGGAAATGAGACATTATGTGATTTAAAACATAGCTGACAAGTTCACTTTAAGAAGCCAGCATGAGCCAGAAGCCCTCAGTTGATGGCATTGCTGGGATCTGGGGGGGGTCAGGGCTTGGCATTTCTGCCAGGAGCGTCCTGTCCAGGCTGAGCTGCATGGCCAGGATGGCGAGCACAGGGCTGAACTTTGCAGACTGTGCCAAATGGAGAGCACAGGAGTGGAGGCTTTTCAGTTTGCTCCCCATCCCTGCACTGAGGTAGTGTCACCCTCAGCTTCTCCTTGTACAGCCTGTGCTCCTGGCCTGGCCAGTGTGGTGGCCTCAGTGGTTTCCTTCCAGGATGTCTCCCTCCTTGTGCCAGGGAGCCCAAGCCAGCCCCAGCTCTGCAGCTGCAAACAGGCATTTCCCCCCATCATCTCATGGATTTGGGGGCGATGTTATTTTAAAAGCATAAACATATCTGTGTGTGCTTTTCTTACAGACAGTAATTTCAGCACCTGTTCAGGCTGCAGAAGCACCTTGTAGCACTGGAATCATGTGCTCCAATATTTGTTAAAGGATGGGATTATTTTCCATTGATTTCAGGCTAGTCACACAAAGAAAAGCAACATCTGCTGAGTGAATGGGCTCCCAAGGAGAATTAACCACTCTCACACACAAAAGAATGGGAAAGAGTTGAACCAGCAAGATTCTCTTTAGCTAGAACATTTATTTTTAGCGCCTCGTGTGGCCCTATCCATCACTCCCTCCTTTCTGCCAGATACCGCTGGCATCGGCTTTTTTCCTTCCTCCCATCAACCCCATCCCCACATCTTGACCCCCTCACTGACCAAGCCACTCAGGGAAAAATGCAATTTCTAGGATGTCATCCATCTGTGGTGCACATGAACTTATTTCCCAGCAAAATGAGTGCAATAGAGATTATTTGAATCCATGCCAAAGTTACCCACAGCACACAAGTCAACTGCACAAAGGTGGAGTGGGGAGCCCTGGTAATAAGATGGAAGCAATACAGAAAAGTGTCCTAACAAGAGTGTGGTAATTAGGATTGGGCTGTTTGTTTCCCTTCCCATGAAGAGGCAAGCCATAAATCAGGGAAGCATCTGCTGTGCAGGATCCAAGGGCTCTCAAAGCAGTAGGAAAAAGACATCCATCACTGTTAGCAGAAGAAGGATTTGAGTTTAAATTACAGATACTCAAACCATGCATTTGCAATTGTTTGGAAACAAAGTCCTCTTTAATTTCTCCCCTGGCTCTAGAAGGGGGCTAAGTCAGCTATAGCAGGATTCAGCTGATGCCTAATCAGGCCCCAAAAGGAGCTGAAAGGGAAAATTAGGTAGGGACCCCAGGGCTCTGGTATGTGCCTGCTTTCCTTCCCCTGAGCACCTGCACCCACCCTCTTACCCTACTTGCCTTCTTTCCTTTGTAGGCATTTTTCCACAGTGTGTTTCCAAAATAACCTGGTCCTTGAGGCAGAGATAAGGCAAGAGAGGGACAATCTCAAGAGCTTTCTTCCTGCTGAACACTCCCACTGGCACGTTGCCCAACCCATTGACCTCTCTGTGCTTCCACCAGCACCAAAGCCTCCTGCAGGGAAGCAGATGCTGAATGCCAAGGAATGAAGGCATGTTCCCACATGTCTGGTCCTCTGAAACCCCAGGCACTTGCTCACAGCTCAGGGCAAATCCATTACCTCATATTTTTTGACAGATAACCTTCCCTGGATGCCATCTTTGCCTGAGGCTGTGGAAATGGTTCCCACTGGATCCCAAATTCCAGCTCCTTCTGTGAGGCTTGGTCATACCCCTGTCCCCATCCCACAGCCTGCAGCTACGTCCCCACTTCCTCCTCTTACCCATTTGCTGTCGTTCCATTGGTATGCCCAGCACATTTCCACATCTATTCCCACACCTCCTTCCATCCATCTGTCCACCCATCCTGGCAGCAGCAAGTAGCTGAGACCCCTGGCACCCACCTGAGCTGCTTGTCCCTCCTTTTACCAGTGTCCAGACACAGAGAAGTTATGTAAATTCCATAGTGAGTGGAAGCCAGGACTATTAACTGTGCTGCTTTAATTCTCCCCCGGCATTTACAGTCACTGGGATTTGGGGGCTGATACAGATTAATCTTTCATATGAATATATCTCCAGGCAAGAAAGTTGCCCAGATATGAGAGGTCCCTTAGGAGAATATATCAGAGCTACTGAGTTAGCATGTAAAATATGTGGGAGCAAGTGTGAAATATTGCCTTTGCAGGCCAGTGCCTATCAACAGGCTATGGGAAGGGCTGTGGGAGAAAGGTAGAGCTGGGGGAGGTTTTCCAAATGTGGATGGCAATCCACACATCCCCAAGGGTGCATGTGGGCGCCAAGGGAGGTGTTTGCTATGGACTTTGCCCCATCAGGGCTGGGCACAGGAGTGTTTCTGGGAATGTTACACCCATCAGCAGACATCAGCCTGTACCACTCGGGCACCATTGTGTTTTGTGCAGCTGTTGGATTTTCACGTCTCGTTGCCCAGGGAAGTTGTGCATGGTCTCAGATTTATCACATGTGAGCACCAACCACTCACACCCAGCCAGAGACAAGCTCCCCCAGCACAGTGGGCAGGACTGGGGTGTCCCAGCCCTTGTCTCACCACCCTCATAAGACACCACAAGTCATCCCGTGATAAAAGCAGGTTTGTGTCAGAATTAATCATTCTGGAAGTTTACAAGGCAATTAAAGGAAGAGGCCATGTGTCTGATTATACAGCAAATAAGTCTTTGCAAATTACAAACATATCAAAAAGGTAGTTCCAATTAGCTGGAGTGATCCACAGGGGAGAGCACCCAGGATAATGACTCCTCCTCTGTTTGGTGTCCTACACTCGGGAGCTGAGCAATAACACATCTGAAGATCATAAGCTGCATTCCCAAATGAAGAATGCCAAGCAGTGTATTTATTTATCAGCCGTAAGTGGGGGATTGCTAAAAGAAGCCTGACAGCTAGATGGGGCAATTAACATATCATTTGAATATGGCTATTTGCTTGCCACACAAATGAAGAAGATGCCCTTCTTGTTTCTTGGTTTACAAGCTGGGAAAAAAAAATATTCTTCATTGTATCTGCTGCTGTATAAAGGCCATGACTGACATTGTGTCTTCTGGCCTGGGATTGTAAAAACAAGGGTAGTCTGGAGTCCCTGGTGCCCTGAGCACTTCCTGCAGATACGGAAGGTCTTGCTGTATAATTCCCCTACACAGAGACAAAACAACCCAAGACCTTTCCTTCTGCAGGGATTTTGCCTTCAGAACAGCATCATAGTAAACTGAGAATGAATTTCAGACCCAGGGGTTGCAGAGCCAACACCTAACAGTGTCACACACCTGAAGCAGCTGTGTACTGCTGCAGCCTCCCTGCCAACCCAGGGGATCATTCTCTCACTTCAGGTCCTTGCCCTCCTGCTCTAGGGCATCTGCTCTCAGCAATTCCCATTCAACTGCTGTGGGCAGTCCTAACCTCTCATGGACAGGGGAACCTGCCAACCATCTGGGAACACTTGTTGGTGTCTTTCACATGGCTTTTTTTGTTAACCTTTCATGTCCTGGCAGTAAGGGGCAGCTTGTTTCACTCCTTGGGAGCACCTGGAACAGTGATGATTTAAGGGAATGTAGCTCACCTTGCCGTAAGGTGGTCTGGCCTGACCAGGGCAGAGTCTCTTGGGTGGGTAGCAGTGGTTAAGCTGTGCCCAATGCGCAGCCCTCAGCAGCTTGCAGATGTTTTCCAGCTGTGTTTAGACACAACCTAAAGCTTCTGGGGGCTGAGGAAGAAGCTGAGCCCTGGACCTGTAGGCTCTTACTGTGGGGATGGAAGGTACTGAATACTGAGGAGGTCAGTACTGATTTTTACAAAGAGCATCTGTTAATAGAGTTATTGATAAGTTCACTGCCAACTAATACAACTGTTCATGCTGAGAATGGTCAAGAGGGATGTTTATGCAGAGTATGTTTCTCATAACACTACATAGGGGTGTTTATTATGAATGGACTAATGAGATTAGAGCAAGAGGAATATCACATGGGATGGTTCCTGTGTGGTTGTGAGATGTTCAAGGCATGTGGACATTGATCCAGCCTGCTGTGGGTGTGCTGCTGCTCCGGTGTAATTCCTGTGTTTGGAGTCCTGTGGAAGGTTCCCAGGAAAGGGCTTTCGCTGCCACCAGCTCCCTGTCGTGGCAATGGGACTCTGGGTGCCCCAAACCTTCCAGGCTCTTGTGGCTGACCTGCAGACTTTGGTGAGGTTGGCAGGGAGAAATGTGAATTTTAGCCAGCACCTGCTCCACTCCAGGGAGTGTATTTGTTTCAGAAGCACCATGTATTTGTCTATCTGAAACAAAAATATTTCAAGACTTGAGGTTTGTGGAGAACTTCCAATAACCTGGAATAATTGTAAATTGAAAGGGAATCATGGTACAAAGATTCAAAAAATCTATGAAGACAAAATCTGAGTTTTCAGGTGGTTTCATTAGCAGTCTGACTGCACCCCAGTGGATATCAAAGATGTGTCTGTGTTTTTAAAAGCAGCTCTGAAACTCTTCCCAGTCCCACCTCTAAAATAAATAAATACATACATAAGTGTATGCCTGATGAGAATGAGCTCTGCCAGCTCATCAGAATAAAATGTCAGCAAATGCCAGCAAGTTCCTGACCTTAATTTCAGCAGACTTTCCTTCCTGCCCTTGCTGAAGTTTTTTACTTCCTTCTCAACCCTGCTATTTAGATGTTGATCTCCAGGTTTTACTGGGTAGAAAAAGCATCTGCTTGTGGTGCTGAGCCCCATGTCTTGCTTGGTGCTTCTTCTACCTGGGGCTGTGCAGGTGACTAGAAGGACAAGGTGACTCGTGGCTGAAGGCCCCCATGGACTTTGAGATGCTCTGATGCTGCACAGGTGTGTGCTCTAGTGCGTTCTCCGATTGCAGGACCATGACTCTAAAAATTTTGCTGCTATAGAATTTTGTGGAAGGGCATTAAAGCAATCAAGAGCACCTAACTATGATCTGGATCCTACCTTTCCAGTCTGAATGCCTGCCTAAGGGCCAATTTGCTTTACAAATTATTGTGCAGAACTGCAAAGTCTGCCATCTGCTCACTTCTTCTCACAGCCATGCCCTGTGATGTTTCCCATTCCCACTTGCATCCAGCACAATAAAAAGTAATTGCATACCTGGCCAAAAGCCCTTTTATTATTGCTCTGGGAGGAGAAGCCTCCTGAGCACAAGCAGCACATGGGGTATTTTCCCTAAAGCCGCTGTGCTGTGGAAGCAAAGTGAGCAATGGTGGCTGTGGGTACATTGAATCCCTCACTTGGAGAGTGCAGGCAGCAAGGGAAGGGGGATAGCAGCCTCTTGGGGCAAGGGTGCTTGACATTGCTGCCTTTGCAGGTGGTGTCCTCTCCTCCCACAGTGATGTGGCACAAGAGCTGCAGGGAAAGTCTGGGGGAAGGTTGCAGCTTCGCCCAGCTGGCACCAACAGTGTCTGAGGTACAAAGTTCTCTGCAAATATTATGTTTTAGGTTAGATAAAGGACTACAGGTTGTCCTGCTATAGACTGTGGATGTTACAGTAACAAACAGGACTTTGTGCTGAAAGCAGTGCAGCATTTTCACACACTGGAGTTTTGGGCTTTGGGGGCTATTTGTTTGTTTGTTTGGATTTTTTGTTTGTTTGTTTGGTAGGATGTTGTTTTGTTTTGTTTTGTTGCTGGTTTTTTTAAGGTGAGACTAGACAGTGCAAGCTGACACTCACAGGCCAGGTTGCTTTGATAAAATATTTGTACATCAGCTCTTTCCTAGCTCTGAAACTTACCAAAACTTAGGGATGCTTCAGAAACCACCGTGAGCAAGCTTAAGCTACCGTGACCAACTCTTTCGGGTTCTTTGCTTTTGGGGTATGCAGCTTCTAGAAGACCAATGCACAGGTGTGTTCCCAAGTGTGGTGCCAGTCTCTCCCCACTGCACCCCATGGCACCCCAGATGCTGCTGCTGGGGATGCTCCTAAGCGGGCACACAGTGACATGATTTTTTTTGTCTTGCTTTTGCATAAGCACTGCAAGAACAATCCCTCGACTTCGCAGGATGCCAAAGGCAGTCTGTGCATGGCAGGTGGGTCCTGTTTCCCTGGGGCGCTGGGGCAGTGCAAGGGCAGAACACCACTCCTCCCGCCCTTACACACACACACCGAAGGCTGGGGCGAGGCTGAGCCAGGGAATCACCCTTCCGGCCTCCTTAGGCTTTCCGTGCGGCATTTCCCGGCCTTCCCAGGAGATGGCAGGCCAGCCTTAAAAATCCCCATCCCGGTGACCGCTCCGGGAGAGGCGGGACCGGGACCGAGCCCGAGCCGCCCTCCCGGCCGGGCGCTGCCGCCTCCGGCGCCGCTCCGGAGCCTCGGTAAGGGAGGACTCCTTCGAAATGTCCCTGCAGGTGGCTCAGGGTCGCATAGCCCTGTCCCCTGGCACCCGCTGCCCAGCTCTGGTGGGGTCCCCTCGGGCTCGGGGGACACCTCAGCCCCCGATCGGCGAGGGCAAGCGGGCGAGCCCCGGACCCGCCGCCGGGCGGGGACGGACCGGGCTGCGACAATGAGCAAACCGGTTACACAACTTGGACGGGTTATTCCAGGGCTCCTAATTATTGATTTTGAAAGGGAGGAAACAAGTTCTGGACTTGTAGGACAAACACGAGTGGGAGAGTTTAATCCTCTCCCTATCCTTTCCGGATCTCCTGTACCTTGTGGTGATGGTGGGCTTGGCTTGACATCCTGGGATCAGCAGCCTGGAAAGCCTCTCCCAGGAAGAGGCAATGGTTTGGCAGGCCTGGTGCAAGGGCAGGGAGGTGTAAGGTCACTGATCCCAGGAAAAAAAAAAAAAAGTATATATACAGAGTTAATTTTTGTAACAGTTAATTTTTGTAATGTAATGAGAAGGTGGAATAACGTGAAATGGCGCAGGTATCCTAAACTGCCCGGGTGACTTTGGCTGGAGAACCAGCTGATGCAGCGGGTACCCCCCAGTCACACCTGGGGCAGCAGGCAGGTGTGTTTGGGACAAACCAGTCGCAGAAGAGCTGCTGCCCCTCAAGCTGTCGTTTCCTGTGTTGCAGCAGTGCCAAACCGCTGGTGTAAGAGACCCATAATTGCAGAGGGAGACACATCTCTTGGTTCAACCCCAATATTTTAAGAGCAGTCTCCAGGCGCTGCGGCAGTCAATGAGAACAGACTATGCTGTAGGAGAAGCCCGAGGAGGAGGCTATGAACTGCCCAGGGCACCTGTGAGCAGTCCCTGTGCTGCCAGGCAAACCCATCCGGGACTACCTGGGAGGAGCTGGTTTGTTCCCCAGGCTCTAAAGGCTTTTCATCACATCCCTGAGGGTGCCATTCACTGAAGAGATGCTCACAAGCCTTCCCACGTGGTAATTCAGTTCTTCAGCAAATCCACAGGGCTTTGCTGGTTGTGGAAATCCTGCAGTCTGCATGAATGTGTGTCTTTAATCAAATTTCACACAGGAAGAGGGCTCCAGAGAGGGTGTGGGATCTGTATCCCTGTGGATACTTGCAGTATGCCTAGACACAGCCCTGAGTTGCTGCTCTCGTCTTGAAGCTTGCCCTACTTGGAGCAGGCATTGGACTAGAGACTCCCAGGGGAATACTCTGGTGGCTGTATCATTCCCAGCACCAGGGACTTCAATGTTGCCACCTAAACCTTTGCTACAGAATATCATAACACTTCATCAAGGGCTCGACCCCAGCGTCAAACACCACAGAACAGATGTCGGTTTGAGACTGTCCCACCACAGGCTTTTGCCTGTCCCAGGCTGAAACGAGTTATAGTGGGTGTTAGTTCTCTGCACCCTTTTTCCCCAGGGATCTCTTGCAGGTGCAGTCATCAAACTGCTGCAGCTGCAACACACAGCACTGATCCCCTCTCCTCTTCCAAAAACCAGGAGTAAAGGTTTCCAAGAGCTCAGAACTTGCTGACATTTTGCATTCAGTGGGAAATCATCCCTCGATTCACTTGCCCAAGTGCTGACAGCTCTGTGAGATTCCACCCTGGGCCAGGCGTGAGCAAACTGGCAGCGCAACAGCTGTTCCCATACAACTTTCCGTGGGCATGATGGAGCACAGGGTTTTCTCAGCTTGTCATGTAAGTATTTGTGCCCACACTGTTAGCTGAGCCTCTGGGGATGAAGGAAAGCCCACTCCATTTTGAGGGGGACAATAATTTTTTCAACTGTAGCTGGCTCTGAACTGTGTTATAGACTCAAAGGTAGTTCACCACATTGATTCAGTCTGAAAAATCAATGGCCCTACACCTGTTCTGCCCAGGAAAGGGTCAGCAGCCAACACTGGTCTTTACACTGTATTTAGAGACCCAAGGGAAATGGGCTGTGGCTGTAGAACAGTGCAAGCACAGCAAGGCAAGGACTTTGGGAATTGTGAGTCTCCTGCAAAGTGCGGGGACCCATCTGCCCTGGGAAAAGCTTGTTCCAAGTGCCTCTGAGGCCAGTGTGAGCTCTGCAGCATCTGTGGGTATTCAAACACAGAAGGATGGAGCCCTTCTTGAGGGTACTTTATGACTGTGGGGGTAAGGGATGCAACAGCCTGGACTTGCGGTCAGATCTGTGAGAGTGGGTCCTCTGGAGAGCAACTCCGCGGTTCTCTCAGAAGGCGCGGGGGGCACATTCACGGCTTTCGGGGCTTTTATAAGGGAGGGCACAGTAGGGCCGGGTCTGGTTCTGAGGAATGGCCTTTCTTTAAGCACAAGCTGGAGACCTTCCACTTCCAGCTTGCGTGTCCGGTGTTGATATAAAGTGTTGTCCGAGGAGTTCCTTGGCCCGAGCGACAAGCCCGTGCCCGGCTCCCCGAGCCCGGAGGGGTGCGTGTCCCGCCCTGTGCGCCCCGGAGGCGCGGCCGTCGCTTCCCACCGCCACCGAATCCGTTCCCGAGGCATTGTTTTTCATTCCCCCCACCCACCCCGCCTTCTTGTTTTTCTTTTTGTTTGTTTTTTTTGAAGTTTGGCGGCGGGGGGCAAGCCCGGCCCCGCGCAGTAGGTGTCAGCGCCGGCCGCCCCCGCGATGCGCTNGCCCGGCCGCCGCGGGGCCGCCATGCCCGCCAAGTCCAAGTACAACCTGGTGGACGACCGGCACGACCTCCGCATCCCCCTGCACAACGAGGACGCCTTCCAGCACGGCATCTGCTTCGAGGCCAAGGTGGGCGGCGAGGCGGGGGTTCCGCGGGGGTCGCTGCCCCCCGACGCTCCGGGATGCTCTGTTTTCCAGCGCTCTTATCGCATAGCTATGGGTTTTTCCCCCCTGCTTTTCCCGGAGCCCTTCCCTTTGGCGTTGCTTGCTGTCTCCCAAACTCAGCCTGCAGAGTTGGGCGAGGCTTTCTGCCTATCCCGTAGGTTGGTGAGATGGGTCAGGCTGGAGTGGGGTCACCCTCCTGCTTCACCCCAGCATCCCTCCTTGGCTTTGCGTCCGTCCGTGGTGTTGCTTGGGGGCGGCGGCCGCGAAGAGTGGGGTCTGTGTGCATCTTCCCGAGAAAGAGCAGAGGGCTCAGACTTTGCTCCGCGGCTCCAGCGCTGTGGGCACGGCTGGAGTACCGCTGGGATGGGAGAGGGGTGTTGGGGGTCTGCAGGATGCCTTGTGCCCTGGTGCTGCTCTAAGGGGATTACGCTCACCGTGTGAGCAGCTGGAGGAACTGCGTGCCATTTGCGGTGCGGTGCAAGAGGTCAGGGATGCCCACCCAAAATGAAAGCTTGCTATTTGCCTTTACATATAGAAACCATCCTTGTTAGTGGATTTGGCAGGAAGCGGTCCTTTCTTTTTTTCCTTTTATTTTTTTTTCAGTCTCTTACTCCACTTAGGCTGTGGCTTCCCGCAGGCTGGGAAAAGCCAAGCTTGCTGGCTGCATTGCCCACCCCGAGTCAGTAACGCTGGCCAGCAGTAAATTGGGAAGGAGCTGGCCAGAAGATTTGGAAAGGGGAAGCATAAAATCCAGCCCCTCGTGCTTCTCCTGGGGTATACGGTTATCGTGCTGACGAGATACTCAAGTGAGGTTGACTTAGGAAAAACCTGGTGTAAAACACTTTTGAATGGCAGGAAGGCAGGCATCTGTCACATGCTGTTGTCCTCAGAACACATGTACTGTCCGGGGAAGAAAATCACAGATTTGGCATCTAATTGTGTGCAGTGCCCTCGAGGCGAGGCTGCGGCTCATCAAAGGGTATCAAAGTGTTATTTCCCCTCTTTTCTAGGGGCTGGGAGGGTTCCTCTGCAGAGGCCGTCACCTGCCCGATGGCTGGCACTGTGCTGCAGAGAGCAAAACAGCCGAGGAGTTGTTTGTGGAGCAAACTCAACCTGCTTTGCAACTGTTTACTGGGAAAGACTGTTCAAGCTCAACTTTGTAGCTTTTTGGTCCTGGGTTATTTGAGCCGATTGCTGTTTTACTGCCAGCACCTGCTCACCCCTCACCTGCGGAGAGGCTGCAAAGCATCTCCCCTTCCAAATCCCATGTGCCTCTTCCATGTCAGGTTTGGGTGAGCTGGCTTAGGGGCTGAGGAGTGGAATAGGGTGTCAGCAGCCCCTCAGTCTGCTCATGGTTCAATCTCTGCTCCATGCTGCTGGCCTGGCTGCATTAATGCAGTGCTGCATATTAGTCTTTGTTAGCTCCTCTTTCTCTTATTTGGTATCCGGTGGCACGCGTTAATGCCAAGCACAATCCGTACGAAACCCAGCTTCCGAATTCGTGGGTTTCCCCAGCAGCCCTTGATGCCAGATACAGAATGCAGATGGCTTAGGCAATTACTCTATCCTTTTATTAGATTGCAGGAGATTAATTAAATGCTTACACTTCTTTAGTTCCTTTCATCCCTAAGAATCCCAAGTGCTTATACTTGCACAGCTCTTGTTGCAGCCAGGCACCCAGCGCAAGTCACAAAAATGCAGAACTCTGATTTAGAGCTGAACTTTGGGGGAAGATTAAATGGGGAAAACACTCATGTGGGGCATCAGGACTTGTGTGCCTGTTTCCTAGAATCCTCCTGGGATTGCTGGTGGTGTGGGCAGTGGGGGTCCCGGTGTTACAGCCCTCGGCAGCTGGAACAGTGCTCTTTGCTCCAGCAGCCTGAGATTCCTGACGAGCTTGCTTGGGGCTCACTGCAGGGGGGTAGTGTGGGCCTGAGTCAGTATGTGCTGATTTATTGTTTTAATTTTTAATTTTATTTTTGTACTCAGACTTTTTGCTGTCTCTAACTGGCACGTGTGGTGGATGTAGTGAGTGTTTTGGTGCATCAGCAGCAGCTGGCATCCGTGGTGTTGTCCTCCTTGCCTCTGTCCTTAGGGAGTCCTGGCATCCCAGGGTGGTTGGGTGGCTGTGGGCAGTCAGGATTTGGACCCTTATCAAAGAGAGGGCGATGGACTTGATCTGAAGGAAGCAGTGCTGTCATATGTGATGTGATGCTGTCAGGAGGGCTGTGCCTCTCATCCCTGCTGGAGCCACTTGCAGTGCCCGTACACTCAGACACAGGGACACCAAGTCAGAGTCCTGTAAGGATTATGTTAAGCCATTTTCTGGAGATAAATCCAATAGTTGGAAAATCCTGCTGTCTTCTTAGGAACATTAATACATTTCACACTTTTGGATCTGTTTTCATTGGCCACCTCTCTTGGCACCAAACCCCTCTATATCCCAGAGGTGCCTCTGTCAGGCTGCTGGGAATCAGAGGAGCTGGCTCTGAGGGAAGGCAGGACATTTGTTTTCTTCTGTGTCTTGCAGTCTGATTTGTTGAATAAAATCAAAAGCCTGGCCTCTTGGATTAGCTGAAGCATTCAGATGAAAGAACGGGGAGCTGCAGCATGGTGCAGGGGAGTGGACAGAAATTCCCACTTGTGCAGTGGTTTTCTGGTTAAATAAACAGGGATGTAGAGGGGGAAAGACACCTCGTGTCCTCCTCCACCCCCATGAGAAGGAGAGGGATGGGAGCTTACTCCTTATCTTCTCAAAGCCATGGTGCTGCAGGACAAAACCCAAGGGCCATCTTGTGCAATACCAGCAATTCTGTGCATTCAGAAATTATGACTCAGGCTACTCCAATGCCTCCAAGAGAGAAAAGCAGGCAGAGGGAGTTAAGTGGGGTGATGGAGCCTGTCACTGGACTGCCAGACCTCTGCCTGTTGGAGTGCAAGGTTGCTTGGTGCTGATGGGCTCACACAGGGAAGTTGTTTCTGTCCTTGTCCTTAGAGTTACTTTCGGGAGCCTGCTGGGCTTGACTCGGCTCAGCTCTCTCCTGCCCAAGGTCTTGTTGTCCAGAACAAGGTCCCATCTGCCTAATAACCATTATTTGGAAACAGCTGTTAATCCTTCAGTCGTCTTAATCCCTTGCCAGTACTCTAATGTATGTGGGTCCCAATGAAGGGGCACGTGAGTGGGTGTCAGGACCCTCTCTGCTGCTCCCCCATGTGCAGGTGAGGGCAGAAAGGGCTGCCCAAGCACATCTTGATCCTTGATGGATCCAACTCCTGTGGTCCAGGATTGCAATGGGCCCGGACATCACATGTGCTGAAACCTGATGTTCCTGATACCAGACCTGTTTGCAGATAAATGTGGGACTGGAGGTTCAGGAGGATTGCTGTTCTGTGCAGCAGGTGGATTTTTTTATTTGGGGGGGTGGGGGATTTTTTTTCCCCTTAAATGGTCTTGGCAACCAGGCATTTTCTCTAATTTTTGTCAGTGCTTTTCTCTGCTTCTGTGCGTGGGAAACTGAAGTTGAACCAAGCATCTGCTGCTGTCTATGTTTGGAGATGGGACATGAAGGAGACTTCAGTCTGATCCAGTATGTCCCTTCCTCTGAACCTCTCCAGCCCACCTGCCTGCCACCCTCCCAAGGCTGCAAGCACCAGTAGTGCCTGCTGGTTGCTCCAAAGAGAAATCCTTTATCAGGAAAACAATTATAGCCTCAGGTAAACACTGAACAGGGAATGCATGTGTGTTCCCACCCCTCTGTGTACTTTTATGTACATAGGGACTGCACATAACATTGTTGGAAGTGAGTTGAATTGCAGGCAGCTCAGATTGGGGTGTTTAGTTCCCCTCCACTGCTTCAGGCTCCCTTCCCAGCAAGTGTCCCTTCCCTGGAGGGCTGGGAAGCAGGAGACAGGTTGTGTGAAGCTGTGCACCAATTTGGCTGGCTGGAAGAGACTTGGCAGCTCTGTTTGGGGGCTGTTTGTACTGGCAGCTCTGGTGTGCTCTGTCGGGGCTGCTCAGCCTAGAGCAAAGCTGCAGTGTGCCTGAGCCCGGGATTGCTTGCTTCAGGCTATAAATAACCTTCCCAAGTCTACAAAGGTTCTCCTCTGAAACAGTGGCATATTTCTGCCATACTTGTTAAGTCAATTCACAGGCTGCTTAGTGAAGCTCTTAGCAAAGAAAACTCAGTGAGGATTTGGCAAAGCTGTGTGTGCCCAGACTGCAGGTCCCAGCCGGGCAGTGCGTGGGCTCAGCAGATGCCAGAAGGTCCCGAGGAAGCAGCAGTGGGGGTGGGATGCTCCCAGCCCTGCTTTCTGCAATGCTCTGGTCTTGAGCATCCTATCCGTGAATGCCTGTTGAGGCTGTAGCTGGGTGTAGGTGCAGGAAGCTCAGGCCCTGCGTGGGGGGCGGCTGTGGGTGGTGTGCCTGGGTGTGTACGGAAATGGGGTGAGCAGACAGTCCTGCTTTATCAGCATGGAAAAACTTCATCCCTCCTCTGCACCCACTGTCTCTGTGCATGGTGTCCCCACTGCAGAGTTGCCTGAAGCAAAGGTGTCTCGCTTCTCTTCATGCGATCCCTGCTTTGACTGCTGAGAGAGAAGGGTGGGTGCAGTGCACATGGCTCTGGTGGGTGCTGGATGTTGTCTTGGGACCCCCAGAGCTCCGTGTTTCTGGCACTTGAGCCTTTGTGCAGCTCATAAGCAGGGCAAGCACTTCTGAAACCAGCAGACAGATAAGCAGTGATATCCTTAAGGATTCAGCCTGACCAGTGTTGCCTGCTGAGAGTCCCTGTGTTAATGCCTGCTGTCCAGGTGCATAGGTATGGATGAGTCTGACATACCTGGCTGCCAGGGCTGGATGCACCCAGTTGTCCTAGAGAGGACTGGGCAAGGCTGGAGGTCCCCAGTTCAACAGAGCACCCATCTGCTAGGCTCAAAATGGAAAGCCAGGGCTTTTTTCCATTGAAGTCAGCCGGCATCATGAGTTTTCCATCCCTTTTGGCCTCTGAACCTGCACCAACACAGTCTGAGTAAACTTCCCTCTTTCCTACCATCAAGGCTGGGTGTTCCTGAGGTACAGGGCAGAGCTGGGACTGTGCCAGCTTAGACCCTTGGCTCCCTGAGACTATGCGTGGGCAAGTGGAGAGCAGGAACAAGGGACAACAAAAGTCCTGGGAATTGGATTTCTCCTTGCTTTTCCTGACGGAGAAACCCTTATCAGCCAGTCTGCAGGCAGGCTGGGTGTTCCCTGAGCACTGGGGAAATAAAGATGTTTAAGATCTCGGGGCACCTGGCTCAGGACTGGTGCCTGAGCACTTTGTCCCTTGCTTCGTGGCACAGCTGAGTGTTGCAGGGTCAGTGTCCCAATACCTGGTGCAACCTGGGCTCTTCAGAAATCTGGGGACCCTCACACCCCATATCTGGTGCCTCCCACCTGGCTGCTGGTACCTCTCATGACCCTTCCCTAACGTGGGTGCAGGACCCCCTGCTCAGATGAGGCTCTTCTAGCTGTGGAGATGGCTGTGTAACCCATAGTGTGGTGCTCCAGCCTGGGGTTGCTGCCAGCATGTCCCTCCAGTCCGTCCATGCTGCCCTGCTGCCTGCCTGAAGCAGTGGCTCGCCGTGAGTGACAGGGTCTCTAGCTCAGGGTGGCATTCAGAACTGAAAACCCGGGATCCAGGCTCCCCTGTAGGCTGGGGATGATTCAGCCCTGACCTTTGCACACTGTATTGCTGTCGGAGCAGCAGTGTGCCTCCCTTGGGAAGGCAGCAGCTCCTTTCAGGGAAGGCTTTGGCTGCCCACCTCTGCCCACCACTGATCTCATCAACACCTCTTCCAAGGTGTCCCCTGTCAGGGATGCGATCAGCCTTCCGTTTTCTGAAAATATCTGCCACCTGCTATCACACAAAAAGCATCTTCTCAAGAAAATTCATTTCTGACAGAGCAGAAAACGAGCAATATTAAATAGCCTCGAGGAAAAATGAGAAACTGAGTGACTTATGCAAACAGCGCTTTGGCAAAGTGCTCCCCTTTGTTTTCTGTTTAAAAAGCAGATTTTTTTTTTTTTTTTTTTTCATTACTGGCATTTCCCAGAACTGGGCAGATCTTTTGTAAACCATGGGCAGGGGGTGCATGGTGTGAATTGTGTCTGGAGGCCCCTTCCTGCTGTGCCTGGGATAGAGAGGAGAGTCTGTTTGCATGGGAGGGGAAGAGCAAGGAGAGACCCTTCAGGTGCTCTGAAGCCTGATGGGTGATGGTCACCTGTGCCATGGCAGGGAGAGGGACTGCCCTGTCTGGGGGCCCTGTAAGGATGGGTGGAAGGCTGGATCCCACATATGGGGATAAGGAGCAGCAGGGCACGTGAGGGACCAAACGCACCCTACAAAAGAGGTGCTTTGTGCTGGCGTCTCAGCCTTGAGCAGCTCTGGCCATTGGCAGTGCAAGGGCTGCCTTTGTGGGGCTGCCAGGGTGCCTGTTACATGAGGGACCCCCTCAGCTGCCCATTCACTAGTGCTCCAAGCGGGTGGCCTTTCTTCTCCTAATTGGCTGAGGAGGAGGGGCTGCCCTCCCCCACCTTCAGAGCAGGGGGATTGGTGACCCCCTAATCCCACTTGGCTCTTGAGGGCAGGTGGGGGGTTCTACCTCTGTCCCCCTATCTCTTGGCAGTGTGGTGAGGCTGCGGATATGGAGGCAATTATTTGGAAAAGCTGCATCCTGCACATGTACATATGTTTTCCCCCTCTGTTTGTGGGCTTTGGGGAGGGTGGGTTCTTTCATGGGTTTATTTTCTTTGGCAGCTCTTTCAGACAGCTTTATTTTCTTTCCTTTTGTCTCGGGCACCTTCTTTTCTTCTTCCTGGGCTCAGCCTTGGCCCCATGGCCTCCCTTTCCCCGTGGGGTCATCTTGCTGGCATGGATGCCGACCTGAGCCCTGGGAGCCAGGACAATGGTCCCTGCAGGGACCAGGACCACCGCCATGTGCCTGGCACCTTGCTTGGGGCACACATATGTTAAAAGAAAACAAAAATCTCTGCCTGGGAGTCCCCATGCTTGGTGGTCTCTGGAGCTTCTGTCCTGGGAAGGGGGGAGCTCAGTCTCAGTGTTGGGATGGGGTGAGTGGGAAGTATTGCACTGTGGAGGCTCTGGCTGCTTTGCTGATCCTTGCCTTTGCCTCACCTGCTTTTTCCCACACCTCTTCCAATAATTAAAGTCGGTGCTGTGAGTAGGAGGGCTGGAGGAGAGCAGAGAAGGAGCAGCCCTTGCTGTGTTTGTCACCTGCAAATCACTATTAAATATGGGTGGTTTCTCAGGCCATCCTCCCTCCTCACCTGGGAAATGGTTTAGCTGAAAGACCAACTCCCAAGTCCACATTTTTGGGGGATACTCGACACATTGTGAAGGATTACCTTTCTGCAGTGAGGTTCTTATATGTGATTTCTGCCCTGAAGGCAAAAATAATCTGGGGAGACTTTGTCAAGCTGTTGAGTTTTATGAAATGTGCAAAAAATACCTGTCTCTGGAGGGAAGGGAGAAGGGGGTGTTTTCCGAGCTGTGAGCACAGTAATTGTGTGAAGTGAGCCTACACCAGGGCTGGATGTGCTGTGGGCTCTGGAGGGAGCACCCACAGGATGTGGGATACAGCATGATGCCCTGGAGCCCAGGTTTGGGAGCAGAGCTGAATCCTGCAGTTTGTGACATGTGCCTCTTGGTTTGGGTACATGTGAACATGGGCTGGAGGGGAATAGATGAATGAAGGGTCATGGATAGGACAGCATCAAGTGATCTGTTACTGCTGGTGCTGTTTCCCAGGAGGCCCATCCAAGGAGGTGGTGCCCAGCCCAAGGCAATGTCTGGTTTCTGCTCCATCACTTGCTTACGAGGAGCCCCAGCCCTGCTGGACCTGTATGTGCAATCTGGGGGCATGAGGTTGTGGTCGGCAGCCAGGATGCTGGCATTGCTGGAATTCATGTGGCTGTGGATTTAGCCATCTCCTGCCCAGCTGCCACTGCTTACCCTGTCCTTGGATGTGCCTGTGTACTGCATCTGCCTGTGGAAGGAAAGCACAGGGGAAGGAAAGTGATTACCCTTCCAGTGGCAGTGACCTCATGATGTTGTGAATAGCTGGAAAATAGGCATCTTCTGCCTGCAAAAATCTGTCCTTCTCCTCATGTAACCTAAGAAATTCCCTTCCCCAAGTGGTCCCTGGCAGAAGAGTGGTGTGGGGAGGTGCTGTGCAGGGGGGATGTTTACCTGGCAGGGCAGGATGGGGAAAGGCTTCTTCCTTAGGTGCTGTGTGGGACTGCGTGTTCAGGGCTCCAGCTGCCTTGGCCCTCCTCCTCAGCTCCTGCTTTTTATTGATGGTTTCCAGACTTTATATAAGAAAAGGGAATCGATCGATGTCCATGATGCCTCTCTTAGTATGATCTGACCCTTTGAAGGGATGGAAGACTGTGTAGGTGATGTGACTGAAAACTTACCCAGACCTTTGTCTGTGCAGCTGGGCAGTGAGGGGCTGAGGGCTGGGTTAGTGCCATGTGTGCTGGCACTGCATGTCATGGGCTGTAATTCCTGGTTACGTAAAGCTGCCCTGCACCACAGCAGCGTGCACAGCACGTGATGGACATGCCAGCTGTTGGGTGTTTATTTTTATACTCTCCTCTCAGCACTGACTGCCCAGTGCTGGTCACTGAACACCTGCCTGTGTCTCCCCTCAGGCAGGAGCCATGCATCTGGCGTTGGCCTTGCTGAGCTGGTGGGCTTGTTGGGTAGGGGTGTGGGGGGTTAGCAAGGTGTGCTCTCAGAAACACAGGGCTCTCTGAGTGCAGCCTCTGCACACAGAGCCCAGGCACAGTCATCCAGCCCTCAGTAGAGGTGGCAGCAGCATCCCAGTGGAGAGGAACTGGGAATCCCACAGTGATGCTGGGTGAGAAATAACCCCTCTCAGCAGCCTCTGCCTGCATGGTGATTCTGAAGCACATGTTCAAACACTTAGACACCCATCTCAGCACTGCTGCTTGAAACCAGTGACCTGGGCTTTCGTGGTGTCAGTGAATGTTATGGCCATATTCACAGGAACATGTAGCCCTGTCAGGTCTAGTGTCCATGCTGTGCTGCCGAGAGTTACGTCAGCCCTTGTGTCAAGATGAAGCGTGGGAGCACAGGGGGCTGGTAAATAGGCTCAGAATGCTTTTCTTCTAACTACATGTTTTTAGCACTCAGCATTGACTCTTCATTGCTTGTCTGTTTTCTGTTCCTTTTTCTGAATTTGCCCTCTTCCATTTTATTTTTAAAAAGGTTTTTGTTCAGCGTTTCTCCGTGCTGGGTCGCAGTGGCGCTGCCTTTGGTCCCCTCTGAATAGCAGAGCGGCTCCTTTATTCTGGAGGCTTGGCCTGGAGGCTCAGCATCGCTACAAAAACAGCCACGGGTTTGGCAGGGCTGTAATTAAATAACGAAGGCCCTGTTACAGGACAGGTTGGCCCAGCTATTTTAGGGATATTCCAATATCCATGTCTATAATAGATGACTCAGTGCAGCTGAGGAGATACTGGCTTATACCTATGTGCTTTGATCATGGCCTAGATGAGTGAGTCCTGCTGGCCTGACAGATATTTATTTTATTGCTAGAAAAAGGGCTGCTGACTACTTACAACATTGTGGTGAGGCTGAGGGAACAGCTTCGTGATGGGAGGAGAGCAAGGATTCAGCTACAGCAAGCAAAATGCTGCCCGTTTCCCAGAAGTGACTCTGGGTTCCCTCCATGGATGCCATTTAGGCCGTGGTGGGACCCTGATGCTTCCAGTTCTGTAGAAACTCAACTAATCTCCTCTTTTCTTTCCCTCCAGTACATCGGGAGCCTGGATGTGCCGCGGCCAAACAGCCGGGTGGAGATCGTCACAGCCATGCGGCGCATCAGGGTGAGTGTAGCAAGGATGCCACCCTTCTGTGTCAGGGTGGCTGGGGCACCACTCCTCCATCTGCACTTGCAGCTTTGTCTTGCATAAATCCTGTCCTCCAAGTCATCCCTAACTCTGTATTTTGTACTGTCCCTTTCTCCATTGACAACTCCATGTAACCCAGGCACGATGCCTGCAGGCTCCATGTGCCACAGAGCCGTGTGTGCAGCGTGGCTCTGCCCCGTGGTACCCAGGCATCCTGTGTGCTGTGCCTGGCATCAGTAGCAGGGCTGACTTCGTGCTCACAGTGCTGTGTCCTGTGCCAGGAGCGTGTGCTGCAGAGGCAGGCAGGGGGTGAAAGGCGGGTGTGGGATGTGGCGCTGCTGTCTCAGGTTGGTCACTGTAGCATGTCCGCCATTTGGATTTCCTCCTCTGTCAGTCCTGATAACAAAGTAACAATAAACTACATGGGATTTACTGTTTATGTAAGTGTTTCAGCTGCATGAAAATTCATAGGCTGCCTGGATACAGCAGCAGGTCAGTGCCTGCTAAATGGCAGTGTGCAAATTAAAAGCACAGAGCAGCGAGCTCTGGGGCCGGCCAGCAGCAAGCTTATTTAATAGCGAGTAGGTCAGGGGATGTCATCTGGTAATGAAGTCATCTGGCTTCCCAAAATACTTACAGTCAGGATATGGGACACTCTTGCTGTATAATGCTTGGCCAACTGCCAGGAGAGGAGCTTTTCTGCTCCCCAGCCTCTCACCTGCAGAACTGGAAGGTATTCGGGATAGGCTGGGAGGGGGAGCAAACCACACACCCTGTGAGGCTGCTGCCCCCATGCTTGAAACAGCAGGAGCTTGACTGCTCTTTAACATGAGACAGCCCTTTGGGCTGGAGTGCACCTCTTGTGGCCACAGGCACAGGTAGTTTGGTTTGTCAGTGGGTCACAGCAAGGAGCCTGCCCTGTGTTCCAGGAATGGCTCTCTCCTGGGAATAACACTCATAACTGGAAGACCTTGGGGCACTCAAGGGGTGTTGGGGAATGGATGAGCTGTCTTTCTGGTGGAAAGAAGAAGAACTGGATCTGCTTTTGTCACTGAGCAGCTGTACCAGAGTTCTCCTCTCAGCCCCCTTCTGTGGAATCTTGCTATAATCTTGTTTTCTCTTTCCTTATCACCAGACGGAGAGGAGTATCATATCCCAAGGACACAGATTGCAAGACTCTTCTTTTTCAGACTTTCAGGGTGTAAATAGCTTGTGGGCTTTAGTCTTTGACAGCTTTCCTACTCGCTGCTCTGTCCCCTCTGTGGACTGGTGTGTGACTGGTGCACAATCTGGGAAGTCCTTTATGGCATTAGGTTTGGTCACCTTGTTTCCAGAGAGGTTTGGGCCGAAACAACTATTATGCCATCAAGAGCTCTTATAAACAGTGATTTCCTCCTCTGCCATCCAAGATAAGGCTTTTGAAAGAACACAGCTCCAGCCCCAAAATCACGGAACTCCACTTTGGTATGGGAGGATAGGCTTAAGTAAACCCCAGGAAGAAAAAAAAGAACAAAACATCCTTGTTGATTACTATAAATAAACACAGTCTAGAAAATTCATAGATAAAGCTCTGAATGGTGGGGAAAGGACACAAAATAGGGTAAAATGGTGGTTTTTCATGGTGAGTGGTGTGCTTGAAACATGTGCTCAGGATTCCTTCATCTGATGTAAGACAGGAGAGATGCAAGTCGTTGAAAGGCCATGATTTAGCAGGTCAGATCTGCCAGAGAGATTTTTAATGTCTGTTTATTTGTGGCAAGGTGCTGTTTGTGACGAGGATGCCAGGGTGGTTTGTTTGATGGATGTTTACATGTATAGCCCTCCCCTGGTTTCCCGTGCTTTGTGCTGGCCTCACACCCAGCATTGCAAGGGCATTTCTGGCTGGGTGCCGGGGGCTGATTTCAATTTGGTTGGAGGTGAAGGAATGCATGACCTTCTTAAAGAACACAGCTACCCTTCTGCTTTAAGGGATAAAATAATCCCAAAATATTGGCATGGGGAATCCAGAGGAAGAAAAAGCTTATTTAGGCACAGAAAGCAAGCAATGAGAGATCATCAAGTGAAATCAACAGTGGTTCTGTGTATGAGGTGGGAAGCAGCTGCTGACCCTGAGGCTTCTGTGGTTTTTAATGCAGTCCCTGATTTAGGGGGAAAGTGCTCTGTCTCAGTTTGTTCTAAGTTAGTCACTGCTGGTGAAGGAGGGAGACTCTCTTTGTCCCTGCTGCCGCTGCAAGTCCCCTTTCTCACTGCTGCCTTCAACATAGCTGCTCACTGGGCTTTGCCTTTATTTACTAAAAGATAAAAAAAAAACTATTCTGCAAAGAAGTGCAAAATCTGTCTGCCTGACAGCAGGAATTCCTGGGGAGAAAGTGCCCTGGAAGCCCCCCATGACTGCCTGCAGTGGACTGGGAGCAGAGAGGGACAAAGGCACCAGCAGCAGCACCTCCTGCACTGCTGCCTCCCTTCCACTCCCCCTCACTGAGGGTCTGGCGGATCAGGGCTTCCTGTTTAGATGGAGGCCTGACCCTTTGGGGCACAGAGGAGGACACGGCATAGCTGACATTGCTGGGATGCCTGCTCTGGGCAGGCTCTCCCGCCTGCTGCCACTCTCCCACTCTGCAGAGCAGAGCAATGGCCGTGGGCAGGGCAGCTCCACCTGAGCAAGAGGTGTAGATTAAGTGCAAGTCTGGTCCACTTTGATGATCTAGTTTGAGAGGGACTTTAAACAGGCGGTTGATGTCGCAGGGCAGGGATGCCATTCACTTCCTCCCCACTGCTGAAGGGCTGGTGAGGCCATGGCCATCCTCACAGTGCTGGCTGGAGGGAGAGTTTCTGTCCAGAATCAGAAGGTTGTGCAGAATTCCCAATATTGCAGCTCAGGGAAAGGAGGGAAGGGGAGGTTCTCAGCTGGTTGTCTCTGCTTTCCTGCTTTTCCTTCCTGCATCGACTTTCTGGGGACACAGCCTTGTCTGCATTGCACCTTGGTGCAAATCACTGGCCCTGAAAGAACTCAGTAGAACAGGACATAAGCCATGCCAAGGATACACTTGGACAGCAATTTCATGAGCATTTACTGCAGCTGTCCTCCAAAGCCTACATCTTTCCTGCAGAGCAATGACGGCCATGTCAGTACCAGTAAATACAGCAGGCCAGAGCTTGTTTTGTGGGCAAGTGGCTCAGCTTCTGTTGTACAACTGGCCCCCTTCTCCTCCTCATCCCAAAATAGGGTGACCCAGCCCATGTTGCTTCATGCCCTAAACTGCTGGGGTAGGTTTGCTTTCAAAATGCTCCTTGGCTCCTCTGGATGCAAGGTGTGAGGAACCAATCTGTAAGTCCAGGTAGTTACCTGCATGCCCCTGAATATCAAGAAGTCCTAAACTCAAGATTAATTAAGCAGTCATTACAGCTGCAGCCAGCCTGTCCTGTTGGTGTGAGCCCAGGGGATCTTCCTTGCCCAGGCTCTCTGGGAACCAGCAGCCAAGAGGCCACAGCTCTCTTCTGTTCTGTGCCAGTCATGGGCAAAGCTGGAGAAATTCAGGTGGGAGCTCGTGGATCTGTCAGTTACCAGAGAGGGTGTTAATGGTACTGGAGAGCAAGAGCCCAGCTGATGTATCTTTCCCACCATAAGGATTATGAGCTGTTGAAGATTTCTGTTGAAAGGGCCTGAGCTTGCTGCAAGACATCCTTTTGCTTCCCTTCTCTTCCTGGTGAGCACATGGGGCCCTAAATGACAATGATAACTCTATATTTTTATGTTGTCGTTATGTAAATACATGCAAATGTTTTCCTCTCTGTGCCCCTGGCATGTCTCCAGTGCAGCCAGTGCTAACTGGCTGGGGCTTGGTTCTGTGGTTCTAGAGAATTTGGAATCAGCCTTTTTTTTGCTTCCAATTTGCTACTTGGATTGCTGAGTGCAATTTTAATCCAGGTTTTCTTTGGAGCCAGAAAAGATGAAATTCTATATAGGCACTTCTTAAAAACTGCTTCTGTGGAAGCCTTCTGCAAGCCTCTTTCTGGGAAGTGTCCAGCTGAGTTTTGCAGGCTCAAAACAGGGAGGCATTTCAAGCACTTGAAAATCTAGCTGCTCTACACCTCCTACTCTGTCAGGTACATCTGATTTTGTGGGACTTCTGCTGCTTTGCATAGCTGAGCTCAATCTTAGCAAATTGGCAAAATTGCTGAATTTCAACAAGCTTATTTAAACTAAGATTTTGCATCCTCTGCAGGCCACAGGTGCAGTTGGACTGGTGTGAAAATTGATGTGTATGGCTGGTTATTTGTGTAGAGAACATGGTACAGTTTTTAGCTTGTTTAATTAGAATATTTCTGAGATAGCCATGGTGAGATTTTAAATGCATTGGGTCATTTACAGTAATGCCTACTTTTTTTTTCCTTCTTTTCCTTCTTTCACCACGCAAGGAGCAGCACAGCTGTCCCTGCTGTAAAATAGAGTGGGATTTGGAAGCAAGCTAGTCCTGTGTGCCTGGGGCAGCCCACCCAAATCTGTCTGTGAGGACCAGCACTGTGGGCAGTGGGCTGACCAGGAGGTGCTCAGGCTTTGGCCATCTGAAGAGCACAGCTTTGCTTCTTGGCAAGTCACTGCACTCAGTGCAAGGTGAATTATTGACAAGCTAATGACTTGACGTGATTATCTGAGATGAACAAGATTATGTTGTATTAGATCTGGAAGGAACCAAAAGGACGTCTGTAATAATTTCAGTTGCTCTTTCAGTGCTCTGACAGTCACCGTAAATGGTTGACGGTTTCCAGGAAGCTCATTATACTTCTCCTGGCATCACCAGTGCCACTTAATATCATAATAAAATATTGGCTGGTCTGGTATTGCTACCAACATACCATCTACTTGATAGCATGAAATAGGTCAGGATCTCATCCTGTGGTTTGTATTTAATCAATAAACTGGTTAAATTAGTACCCAGATGGATTGGAACATGCTTTTGTCCAAGACTGCCCCCAAGGAAGGGATGGTTTCCAGGAAAGCTGGCCAAAGAGTGGTGGCCCTGGCTTTATTGCCTGGCTTAGTATCATGGCCAGGATGGGGTGAGAGCTTTCCAGCTGAGCTTTGGAGGTTACTGGCAGCATTAAGTAGTGTGAGTTGTAAAATTACAAGTTTAGGGAGGTAAATGACTCTGTAGGCAAAGGGCAGGCATCTGGACTGGTAAAGAGGTGTGAAGTCTGAGCCATTAATGCTGGAAAGGAAGGTCTGAGCCCTGAGGAAGGCGTTTAGGGGTGAGGCTTTGGGCACTGCTTACAGGAGACTTTGGGAAGGTACTGAGGGCAGACGTGAGCAAGTACTGCCTGTGCCGACTGTCTACTAGGTGTGCTGGGTCATGCAGTGACAGGAATGACTGGGCTCAGCCAGACGTGCAACCTGATGGGTGCTAAAAAGACAAGGAACAGGCATGCCTCTCTTCCCCTGGTAGCTGGCTTCATAAATAAGTCATGATAAACTCATTGCTTTTTGGCTTCCAGCAATGCTCTACCTAAGAGTTCTCTGCCGAACTTGGGACAGCAGCATGTCCCTTGTGGCCAGGCTCCAAAGTGTGTTGAGGTAGAGAGGTTGGTGGCAGGTGGTTCAGCCTAGGAAAGAGCAGGGTGTTCCCAACTGGACAGAGAGCTTGGTTGTGGAGCCAGCAAGGATGAAGGAAACCATAACCCAGATGGGAGAGCATGGTTTGGGAAAGCTCCTAAGCCAAGAGGTGCATGCCAGTGTGTGATTGTCCCCATGCCTCCTGTCTCTCTGAGGAGGTCAGCACTTCTGCTCTGGGCAAGTGTCCCATGGGCAGGCATTGCTCAGGGCTCTGGCAGGAACACATGGACTGACGCTGGGTGTGCCAGCGCAAGCAGCAATGCTCCTGGTGGGCGATGCTGGCCTGGAGCCAGTCCAGTGCCTTTGAGAGGGCTGGGAGCCAAGTCGGCATTGAGCCCGGGGCGGGACTGGAGCTGCTGGCAAGAAGCTGGGAGGCAGCAGTGCCTCCTGTCCCCTACATCCCCATCGTGCATCCTTGCTCTCCATTTGCTTGGGTTGGCTCAGCTGGACTCTCTTCCTTCTCGGAGAGCCTACGTGTCTCCTTGTGATTCATCTCGCTCCCTGGCTGGGGGCTTTCCCCACCATACTCACAGTGAGTCACGTTACCATCATCTGAGCCATCAGCAAATACCTGCTAGGAGCTCAAGGGAGAGAATGAGGAATAATGTCTGCCAGGCTTCCTGAACGTGGGGGAGAGGGCAGAACTTCAACATCACTCCTTCACAGCCAGGACATGCTCTGCTGGCTCCCACCCACTCTCTAAGTTCATGGCCAGAGTGTAAAGTCATTTCACAAATGTCTGTCCCCTGTGAGCTCTTGTGCTTCCTCCTCTGCCTCCTGCTTCCCACTTGTCCTTTCTCAGAAATGGTTCTTGGAGCAGGTTTTAAAGACTGCACTTTTGGGTTGCACAACCTGGAGCACAGACACACGTAGTGTCTGTGGGATTGCAAATACCGTGGAAGCTGCCAGAGGTGCCAGTGGGGCTCTCCTGCTCTCTGTGTGCCTGCTCTGGCTTTTCCTCCTGCCTAGAAAGGAGAGATTTGTTGCACACTGTGGCTCACAGGAATGAACAGATTTAGCCTGGCTGTCAAGGCAGGGAGGTCTGCAGCTTGTTCTGGGGGATTTGGGGTCATGTTAGCGCTGGTAATTGCTATTTGTGAGGGTTTGAAGAGTTCTTACAGAAACCATTGCCCTTTGATAGCTCTCTGCTTAGAGTTCTTACACAAATCATCATCCTTTGATAGCTCTCTGTTCCTTCTGCAAGGTGACAGAGCTGTCTTTGATAACCTGACCCTCAAACTTGCATAAATCTCTGCAGAAGGTATTGTTATTGAAGGAAAGGCTGTGTTCATGTCCCCAGCCAAAACACACCCAGCTCAGTACACACCAGCACCACTATTGTCACCAAGAGGTGACAGTCTCTTCTTCTGCTAGAAACTTGCTACTGAGGATAACCTTCTGCACTTACCTCTGCATTTTAGAGTATGTTTCTAACTGTGCTTAAGAACAGCATAGGTTCTGTGGTCCCAGTTACCTGAGAGTTTGTTGAGAGGAAAAAAAATGGTCTTGAGAGAGATATGTTGAGGTTTGGATGATTTCAAGGTCTGCAGCTCATCCTGGCATCTCCCAGCACTATTTGGTCAGCACAGTGGTGATGTGGGCCTGTCTCACTGTTCCAATTCCCTTGAGTTTCTGTCTGCTCACACCCATGACATTGCTTTTATTTGGAGATTTTTTCCTTCTTGTTTACTGCAACAAGAAGTTTTTCCGTGTATTTTAATAAATCAGTGCTTTCATCATTATTTTGCCATCATGGCAACATTTTACTCTTGGGATGGAGTGGGTCCAAATGCTCCCTGGTGCTGAGTACTGATGCTGCATGGGCAGCCTTATCCTGGACAGCCACATCTTTCAGCCAGTGAGTGTGTCCAGCAATGATACCTCACTCTTGCTTTGTGGTTAAAGAGAGAAATAGCTTAGGGAAAGGAGGGCAAAGCAGGGGAATAGGGATCATGCAATATTTAATATGTCTTTTATAGATGAGAAACTAAGATGCAGGGAGACTGAGTGACTTGTCAGACTCCTTCTGAGGGAGACATTCCTGCACAGGAAACTGGGCTGAATTAAAGTTGAACCAAACTGAAGTCAACTTTAAATATGACTTTTGTGTATGATCCTTTCTGTTCTTGTGCTTCTCTGCTGGTCCTCAAAGGCCAAGGACCCCTTGAAGTTGAAGTGCTCTCTGCTGCATCACATCAGAAGAGAGACAAAGCCTGGGGCTGCAGCCTTCCAAAAAAATAAAAAATGCCACGTGCCCCAGTTTCTCCACTGCTAAAATTAATTCTTGGTGGTTTTGGCTTGGTGCAGCAGGAAGATGTTCCAAAGGATGCTGTACACCAAATAGCCAAGGGCGAAGTGCAGTGTCAGAGCCTGCCTTGCAGCCTGCAGCAAGGTGAGAAGGATTTTGGCGTGCAGCTCTGTGGCTGTGAGGGCTCTGAGGATGTTACAGAGTGTTCCTGCGGTGTGTGGGAGCACAGGAGAGGATCACATCTGTTTAAAAGAGAGGCTGCAAAACCTATTGTGTGAGCTGGTCTGTGGAATGGCTCTCGTTTAGTTAGGGAGTTGGGAGGAAAGGATGTGTCGGTTGTAGGGCAGCAGAAGGAACTCTGATGATAACGAGAAAGGAGCCAAGCACTGTCCCAATCGTGGCAGAGAAGGGCTGGAGGGTGCACAGCACAAAGAGAGCCCTGGAGGTTCCGTGCCCCCTCCTGCCTGCACCTCCTCACCCACCAGGGAGGCTGCACAGAACTGCTGCTTCTCCACGTGACACTGCAGCCATGGATATGGTCCCTGACTGCTCTGGTATCCCTGTAGATGACAGCTGGTGGGGGAAATGATGTGCTTCAGCTGGGATTTTTGGAGGGCATGGACTTTCCCATCTAAAGTGAAGTCTATTGTCGTGGGTTCGACATCTACCCAGGGTGAAGACTCTAGACAAAGAGCGTAACCAAATTTGGATGAATTTTCCAAGAAGTTTGGTTGAATTTTCCTTCTCAGGCCAGGATTTCCTGATGGAGAACAAGGATCTTAGTGCTTTTTAATCTGGTGCTTGGTTTCCAGCAGCGTGAGTTTAACGTGACACGGAAAAACAATCACCAACCAAACCAGTTCCCCATGCCACGTGCTTGCCTATGGAAACTGCAGAAATCATCCTGAAGTGTGTATTTACTGCAGAAAACTTCGGCAAAGATGGTTGAAATTCAGCTTAGCGCTTTTAACAGAAAACAGCCCTACAGTGTTGTTCTTGGATTGCAGTAGTGATACACATCACAGAGAGCTATCTCTTTCTTTTCCTCTCCAAGGCCTCCAGTTTTGTTTTAGCATTTTGCTCCAATGACATTTTCTTACTCCCTCTTAACATGATGGATGGGACTGGTCTGGACTCCTTCAAACACTCCCTGTTCCTTGGGAACTTCAGGGATGTGTGTGTATCTCCAGTTCTGGAAACACAAAGAGCACATCTCTGCTGACCTCTACATACTTGCTAAGAAATCCACAATGTCTGAAAGAAGTCCAGAATAATTGTCCAAAGCTGTTGGTGAGTGTGATTCAGGGTACAGGTCCCCTTGAGCTTTCTGTGAAAAAAGACCTGTCTTTCTGTGATTTGAATTGATTCAACTTCAACTCCCAGCTTGTCAATTTTGTGGGTTTGCCTGAAGTCAGAGCCTTTGATGTGAGGAAGCTCTTCCCAAGTCCCAGGTCTGAGCTGTGGACAAGTCCCCTCCAAGCTTTCTTCTTAGATAAGCTAAATAGAGTTTGTTTTAACCTCTGGGATACAGGAATCTAGGAAAGCTGCCTCATGTTCTTGTTGCTTTTTTCTGAACTATTTTCTGTTGCTTCTTTGAAGTGCAAGGTAAAGCAGGGCATATTATGTTGGAAAGGGTTGTATTGGCAGTGATTTCAGCAGTGCTGTGTTTTGAGATGTCACCTTTCTGTTTTCTTGCATGTTGCTGAGGACCACACTGTCTTCATAGTGTCCTTTCCACTGGGATGATACCTTTCCATGGTTCCAGGCCTTTTCGAGGATACATTTCTGCATCTTGCAGATGCAGCTTCTGTTCGTTTTTCCTGTGAGAGGCTGCTTGGCCAAGGCCATATAAAATCAGCCTGAAATGAGTAGATGCCAGATTCCTGTATACTTGACCTGGATAGCAAATGCTCTTTGTTTTTTTTTCCCCTCAGACCGGCATGAAAATGAGCATTGCTGTGCTCTCCACACTGGGGTTTCCTGGAAGCACAGTGGTGTTCTGTCTTCTGTCAGTCTGTTACTGCTTTATCTGGGGCTCCACCCCTGAGGTGAATTTCAACCCGTGTTTTCTAACTCCACCTAAAATCCTGGTGCTTTTGTTACTTGGAATTATTTTTTCTTTTTATAATTCTGTCTAAATCTGTCTAAAGGACGTTATTCTTGTCGCCTTCAACGTGTAGAATTTAGTGAATGGCTTTTAACACCTGCATTAGTTGTTGTTGAAATAGGAATTGTGAAGCAAGTGTGATAGGTGTAATTACCTCTTTTCCCCGGTTACAACGCAGAAACATTGTTGAGCCCTGCCAGCACCTAATGAGCCCCACAGGGCTGGCTTGTTTCTGATGCACCAACCGTTTAATGCTGCGGCTCATTCATTCTTTATTAATTGTCTGAATTTCATAATTGCTGATTTAGTTACAGTATTACCAGCGTGCCTTCCTCAGTGTGTCACTGCTCCTGTGCCTGGCTCTTCTCATCTGCCTTCTCAACTGGTCTTACCCAAGCTTTTTATGCAACTGTGGGAGATTAGCTCTGTGGAGAGCAGTTAAAAAATACCAGAATGTATCCTGTATTTCACAATTTGGGGCGTAAATAACACTGTGTTGTGATTTGGCTCGCTTTGCTGAGCTGACACCTTTCTGAAGTGCTGTGTGGGTATCTTTTTAGGGTGCCCTTTGCTTTGTCACCTGCCCTCAGGGTGGATTTGGGGTGACTGTGCTCTTCTGCAGTATCGGCCCTGCTTTCAACCCCCTCCGTGTGGGTAGGGCTTATCTCAGATGCCTCGAGGCAGGGTCTGTGTCAGAAAGAAAGCATTTGGGGAAGCAAACTAATCTCGAACACAGAAATTTAGGTTTCTTTCTCAGGTGGAGGAAGGTGGGAAGGTGTTGGGCTGGACACTGCCTGCACTGCTCAGTCCTGTGGTCCCCCAGGGCATCAGGACTTGCCTGTGCCAGGAAGGGGCAGCAGCTTATTAGGGATTACTCTAAAGGACCATGACTAAACTGCTGCAAATGACAATGCTGCTCTTTAAGCCAAGATCTTTCCAGCACAGGGACTCAAACCCACTGCGGGCTGGATGAACAGGGGCCATTTCCAGGCTCTTGTGGCTTCTTCAAAGGGCGATTGAACCGAACAGCTTGTGCACCCGCTGCCTTTGCCTGCATAGGTTGAACTAATGCATGTCTAATTAAAAATACCACAAATTCCAGTCAGATGTGGAGGTTCCAAGGAATGTGCTTCTGCTTATTCTAGCAACAGGTGGCAAATATTATAATGTGTACAGCTCATTTCTTGCCATCACCCTCCCGGGCTGTGAAAAGCAGTGCGAGAGCAGTGCCCGCAGATGCACACAGAGCCCGTCCTTGTTTTCCTTAACTGAAGGAAGTAGCTCAAAGCCTGGTTGTTATTTTTGTAACCAGTTCGACCAGTATCCCACACGCACCCACTCACCGGTTAATTTGCAGTCTTGTTTGGTCACCGGAGATGGCAGCATGTGAAGGCAGGGGGGAGCTTGCCACCTCCCACACAGGTCCAGCCTGTGGTGTTATCACTTCCTTGAACTTCTGAAAGGGGTGCAGAGGTGTTTTCAAGGCGGGAGGTTAGCGTGTTGCATGGTCTCCACTAACTTTTTTGCCTAGCTGAGAGATGCCACTTTTCCCAGCCCATGAGCAGTCGCTCCCGCTCGGAGCCATTGCTGCGTGTGCCCAAACTGGAGGAGAAATGATATGGCTGGGATAGGATGGAGTTCCCAGCTTTTTTTTTTTATTGTTGGTGTTAGTCAAGCCCCAGTGAAGTGAATAGTAACTCTTGCACAGGGACCTTGGTGGCTTTGAGCTGCAGGTGGAACTGAGGGATGTTGCTGGGTGTGCTCCTGCTCCACCAGCTGCATCCCTCATGTGCTGCTGCATCCTCTGGCACACAGAGCAGCTGCAAGCTGCTGGCATGTCTCAAGTCTCCTTTGAACCTCTGATTTTAAGGTTTTTTTAAAAAAAAACCACATGAAAGTGTAGAACCCCTAAGGATTTGTAGTAAGGGCAGTAAATAATCTTGTAACTGGATGTCCGCAAAGAGCAGGTGAGACTAAGCTGTTGCCTGGAGGAACTTTCTCCATTTAACCCTGTGACTGATATTGATTTAATTTTTACTAATTCTGATTTTTCTGAGACTCCTGTGAAATTGCTTCAACTGCAGATGGCTCGTGTATGTGTCCCAGTTTGCCACCTCAACTTGTGAAACTTGGAGGTAGTGAGGGGAGGTTGGAGGAAGTGGATGGAGGCAGCTATCTGGTAGGAAATAGCAAACCGAGCAGAAGGCATTTATTGTGAAGTATTCGATGTTAGTGGAAAACATATTTTGTGTGATAAATGGGGATGCTGTGATCCTGGGATGGTTTCAAAGCAGCAACCTTAACTCTGCTCTGCTGCTCTCACAACATGGGTATTTTTAGACTGATTCCCATTTATACCCATCAGTACTTGCAACCGTCACAGACGGTTACCAAAATTAAACCTGAAGTTGGATGGGAAAATAGGCACTGACCTTGTCAGTGCAAACCAAAATCATATCTATTTCAGACAAACACATGTACTCCAGAGCTGCACTTCCCATATGTGCAAATGCAAACTCCAAGGAACCGTGGAAGAGTTTTAAAAAGCATCATTAAGCCCAAGAACAAGCATCCAATACTTCATTATTCCTCCTCTTCTCTTCCAAATTACAGTGCCATTTAATTTAAGTCTGGCTAAGCGCAAAACCACAAGCAATGGGGCATAGACAGGTTGACAGGGGAAATTTAATTCTGAGGAGCACCTTACACTGGAGCTAGCATGATGGCAGAGGTCTCCAGCATGTTTGCCCATACCATGCCAGCAGTTTGCCAGTGTTGCTGGTGGGAACCTTGATCCTGCCCTCAGATATCAGCATGATTCTGTGTCCCACAATGGGAACTATCCCTGCTTCAAGTGTGAGTGCCATGGGCTAGTTTTGACCCAGGTTTTGGCAGCAGGAACAGGCAGCATGAAATGACCACACCAAGGGGATCCCCAGATCTCCCTGCTGTCCTCATCTTTTTGTCTCCCAGCCCTAAGGGGGAACAGGAAGGTGCTGCTGGCATCCCACAGCAAGTGCCCTGCTCACATGTGAAGCATGGCCATAGTCATGGCCAGGTACGTACTTTACAGCTGCACAGAGGAATTGGGGTGGTTAAACCTCCTCACCAGAGCTGTGATGAGATCACATGCCCCTGGTAAAGGGTATGGGGAGTTCTCAACAGGCACAGGCAGAAGCACAGCACTTTGGTAGGGTGACTTAAGGCATTCTTTTAAAAAAAAGGGGTTCAGTCCATTTATTGCTGATCACATCAGTAGGCTAAGCAGGTATTCCAGTGTGCTCCCCTCCAGCAAGCCTGAGTCCCCTGAGGGCATAAAGTGCAGCCCAGAGTAGCGGACTGTCAGATGTTTTGAAGCCTTGTTCAGAAATGCCTCTTGGATGAAGCTGATTGCCCTCCTGGGAGATGTCCTGCTTTCCAGCCACTTTATCCCATGACATCAGCTGCTGCCCCAGTAGAGCTGGAGGGAGACTGGGAGGGCAGGCTGGCAGGTGCCTGCTGTTTTCAGGGCAGTAGCCCACGGTGGAAGGGAGTGACACTCCATGCCTAGGGACTCACTGGCAGGACTCTGGCTCTCTGCTGCTCTACCCTTCTGGCAGCAGGGCTCTGGGGAGAGGCAGTGCTGCCTGCACTCCCTGCCCTGTGGCAGGCTGTGCCCAGCTGTCTGCTGGACACCGCCCAATATTCCCAGACCTGTGTGGCTTAGATGGTTGGGGACTCTTCTGATCTGCAAGGCTGCTCCTGGCCAGGTTGCATCTTGTTGCTGCTGTGCCAAAGCTGTATTTTAAATCATTCCGTTCTTCTCCGCACTGCTCTTTTCTTTCAGTCCCAGCACGCAGCACCTGCACTGGGCAAGCTGGGTGCAAGTGTGTGCCTTACCAATATGTGGCCTTTCCCAGCCTTTTGGCCCAAGGAATTGCTGGTTCACAGGCCAGACAGGCACTCTGTATTCACTGTGCCGCCCACCTTGGTACGTGCAGCCCCTCCAACACTGGAAGTCACACTTCTCCAGTTAACAAAGCACCAGAAGGAAAAAAGGAGAGATGAGGTGTTCTGGCTGCAGTCTGCTCCTGGCGCTTTGGCAGGACCCCAGCTGAGCTCTGGGTGTTGATTACCCCACAAAGGGCTAGCGGGAAGCTGTGCTGCATTCCTGCTCTTCCAGCTTTCCGTGCCCATCCCTCAGGCAGCTTGGCACCCCTGTCCAGGAAAAAGGCCTGTCCCTCACAGGCTCCTGTTCCTGCACAGCCTGCAGGTGGCTTCTGAGTCATTCAAGGGCACTGGTGTTCGTGCCACTTCTTTGTGTGGTTCAGTAAAGCGAAATCCTGGTCCCCTGCACAGCACTGCTGTTTGCTATTCCTCACAATTACGGCTATTAGGATCCCAGCAAGGTTTCTCAGGCTTCCCTCCTGCGGGTTACGCCTGAGCTCCTGTACATTTCTGAGATTTACTGTCATTCCCCGTGTTCCCAGCAGCAGAAATTGTGAGGTATGTGGTTCCCCCCCAGTCATTAATTCTTGGCGCCGTGGAGCCTGTGCTGATTGAACTTGAGCTCGGCTGTCATTTTGCAATAAGTTAATTCTTCATCAAGAGCACAGTGCCGCTCCTCCCCCAAAGTGCTGGGAAAGCCGTTGCTAGTCTGCCACGTCTGTCATTAGCCCGAGCTGACCTTGGGTTAAAGTCTAACTCCGAAAGTATTTTATGAGCTGCTGTGCCAGCCAGCTGTGAGGAGGAGCCGCTGGGGTGCCAGGGGAGGCGGGCACTGGCTGCGGGAACCGTGGGAGCTGCGGGGGCATCACCATGGTTAGAGGACCTTGGGGTGCTCACAGTGCAGGGTCCTGGCCAGCCAGCCCTGGGCGCTTGGCAAAGGTGGCTCTGGGGGATCTGGCATTGCTTGTGGTTTCGTGCCCTTTCTGGATAAACATAGAGAAGTACAGCTTTCTGGCAAAAAATACATCCCCTTCTAATGCTTTTAGCAGAGTAGCGATGAATTTTGTGGGAATTGCTTTGTCCCTATTAATTGAGTTCTCAGACCACTCCTCTTTTTCAGAAAAAGCTTGTAACTTTGTTTTTCGTTTTGTTTGTTTTTTAAGGAAGGGGCTAGGTGATGGAAGGGGATGGGACAGCTCAATGCACTTAGAGCAACTCCCATTAAAAATGTTCTGTTTATTCTGCTGGCACAATCTGACCATATAGCATTCTTGATATCTTCCCTTACTGATGAATAGTGCTAGTGGGCAGACTTAAAACTATACCCATCGCAGTTTAGGTGGGCTGGGATGAAATGAGGACATTTTTATTCAGGTTAACATTTTTTGTATGCTTGTGAATGTGGGGGGATGATGAATCTAGAAAGACATCATCTCTCCTCTTTAATGTCTGATCTGCCTAACCTAGCGTGGTTTTAAGTTTTCTTACACTTCTGCTTTGTGGAAACACCACAACAGGGATGGATAGCATCTTTCTAGGGATGCTGAGTTTTTCCTGCTTTTCACACATACCCATCACACTCGGATTCATACATAATTTTACTGTGAGCTGACAAGGTTACATGCGCTCTCTATTAAGCAACATATGTTACTCAGTTCTCCAGAAAGGGCAATTTTAATACTCTGCCAGTAGGAATGTGTTGCGCAATGATGCATACACCAGCTGGCTTCTTTTCCTTCTAAAGTTATTTAAATACTGAATTCCACATAAAAGACAGATGTGAGAATAGACTCCCACAAACCTGAGGTCAATGGGAAAGCTCTCGTGCTCTGATGGAGTAGATGTTTCTTTTCCAGTTGAAAAGAGGAACATGTTTTGTGTGGGCAGTGTAAAATTAAGCGATAATATTTATTCAGTTCTTAGCTGGTTGGATTTTATGGGTGATCTTATACTTCTTTTTCATTAGCGAGATCACCTTTGCTTTTTTCCTTGAATAGTTGTGAAGTCTTTTAACTGATGTATCTCAGATGTCCATTTTCAGTCTTTGCTCAAAAATTTCAGCACAATTCTTTGAGCTTCAGTTGGAGACTGACTGTGGAGCTGTGAAAGTCCAGGAACAGAAGATTTCTCTGTTCCTTTTTCCATTTTCTCTGTATTTCCCTGAAATTAATTCTTATCTGTCTTCTGGGATTGCCACATTGCTATAGCCAAGAATTAATATATAATTAACCCAAACTTGTAGTGTTATTACAGTTATTTAAAGATCCAAAATCATGCCCAAGATGGGCAAACTACCCGGGTTGAAGGCCAAGAAAACTCTTCTGACCATTACACCTTTTAGTTGGTTATAAGTAATACAGTGAAACGCTACAGGGTGTGAAACACAAGGGTATCATGGGAAAGCTGCACAAATCCTCTTTCCTTTCTTGATCCCAAGCTGGATAATTATTTCTGTATCACTTCTTTATTAAGCCGCAGGCTGGGATTCAGCTCTCCAAGATGGAGCTGTTGGTAGCTGAGCTTATTGTGTGTGAAATGTGTTTTTCCTTCTGAAGAAGTCACCACAAATCAGAATGCAGTGCCCAGGGAGTGTGGAGTGAATTGCTGTCACTCAGCTCCCTGCATCTGATTACAGGGACACTCTCTATTGCTCCTGGTGCAATGCATAGCAAAGCTCCCCCTGAACATCCCTGGAGCATCCCCATCCCCTGCTGGCAGCGGAATGGGTCCTATGCTGGTGGCTTTGACAAACCCCCTTTTGCTTTGCCCCATGTAGGCAGCTTTGTATTGGCTCTGAGAGAAGCTTGTTAGCTGCAATGCTGTGTTTTTTAGCACATCTTTGGGGATGCAGGGTGTATTCCCAGCAAGGATTATATGGCAGTGGTCCAGCATTTCTGGAAACATGTGGATTTTTTTTTTCCTGGGGGTCAGCCAGTGCCTGCTTGTTTTGGATGCAGCAGCAGTGGCTGTGGCTGTGCAGACCATCTCAGGGTGCCTTTGGTGGCATTTCCAATGCTGCCATCACCTCTGCTCTCCTCCCAGCAGCAGGAAAAGCCAAAACCCTCATACTTTTCATCCCTCTCAAGCTTTCTCTTTGTTTTGCAGCAGAAGGAGGGTTGTTGACAAACATGGGCAGACAGGGCAGATCTCTGTGCCTGGGGCAGATAGAGCTGTGATCAAGAATAAGTTCAAGGCAGGGAAGTCCTGATTGGTCATACAGAGGTTTTTCCATGGCCTCATTAAGTAAAGGGGCTTGCAGGACAGGTGTTAGCAAGGGCAGGTCCTGTCAATGTGCACCATGTTGGTGAGACTGAGATACTGGTGGTCTTCAGGAGCAAAAATACCATGCTGGCATCTGTAGTCTGCTAATGGAAAGGATTTGCCATGGTTTTAGAGAAGCCCAAGGAGGTAGTGTAGGGCTAGGTACCCTTCCCAGGCTGGAGAGAGCACGTGTGCGAGAAGGACACCCAGACCAGCCCTGAGTGCTGCTCCTGGGTTAGTGCCATGGGCTGGCTGTCACCATCAGTCACTGCCTTCCTGGAAGCTGCAGGGCTTGCTGGGTTGGGCAAGGGCTTGTGGCCAATGTGCCTTTTTCTTGCCATAACCAGCAAGCAGCACCCCAGCATGGCCAGGCACTGAGTGGGGCTGGTCATGGCATCTGCTGTCACTGCTAATGTGAACTGCTGCCCCGTGAGCTGTTGCAGGTTCTGCCCTGCACAGCTTTGGGTTCATCCCTTACAGTCTCCATGGCTCAGCTCTCACTTAGAGGAACTGTGCAGAGCTAATGCTCCCTAAGCCCAAATTAGAAAGCCCCTCAAAATCAGCAGTGCATCTCCTGGCCTGCGGGACTCGGCGTGCCTTCCCCGCACAGCCCGGGGATGCGAGAGGCGGCTTGGCTGAATTGCTGTCTTATTGAATCCTCTTCCTTGCTAATTTATTATTAAGTGACGGTTAGTGTTTCATTAGAGCCCCAGTGGGCATGAGTTCATTAGCGCTTTATTGGCTCGGGCTGCGCTTCAGTGCATGGGAAGCGTATCCCAGAGAGCCCCTGGGCTCGTTGGAGTGGCTGCACTAATGAGCTCTGGATGGGGCGGGATGGGCAATAGCTCTCTAAGCGCATGGCTCAGGCTTGCAAAGGAGCTTGGCTTTCACTTTGGTGTCAGGATAAAGACCTGGATTTATGGAAGAGCTTAACAAATCTGGCTGGTTGGCTCTTTTGAGAATTTGACTTCTTTGCTTCTGTTGGTCCTTATTAGAGTTTTGCTAGGGGGACTTTGGCTTCAGTGTGGCAGAGGCATAACAGCTCTCCCCACAGCATTCCCTTCTGCTGGGCTTGGGGTGATCCTGGGCAGAATGCCTTGCCTGCAGCCAGGGATTGCAGAAGCCTCTCTGAGGAGCTCTACATTGATTCTGTCTCTGAAACATGCCAGGACTGGGTAGCATCTCTGCTGAAACCTCCTGGCCTGTCTGCATTGCTGTCCTGGGGCTGTTACTCACCCAAAAAACAAGGCTAAAAATAGTCTGTCTAACCCTGGAATATTTTTCACGGTTGCTGTCTCTTCCGAGCCCACATTAATTAGCACCTGGTGTAGCCCAGAATAGAAACCCCACAGCACCAGCAGCTCGGAAATGCAACTTGATGTCTATAATCAATGATTGTTAGGACCAATAAATCAGGCTGCAGTGCCCCAAGGTGCTGTGCAGTTGCCCTGGATGCTGCAGAGAGCATCCAGCTCAGCCCTCAGCTCCTGCAAAAATCACATGCAGGGCTTCAGAAGGGGCTGAGTTAATTACTCTCAGGTAGTCAGGCCAGTGCTCACCTTTTCAGGGCTAAATCAAGACATTTCTTTAGTGTTAGGTACCAGACACACTGATCTTGCCACTGGTCTGGTGTCTCAGCAAGGCACAGAGAAGGAGCTCTTGAATGCAGTGTCACCTCTGCTAGTAGTAACAGGAAGGAGAATATGAAAGATGGGACTTGGAAACCCACACCAGTGGGCTTTGGTGAGGGACTCTGGTGAGATCCTCCTCCATGAGGATTAAGCCATGCAAGCAGCGTATGTGTATGTGTTGGGGGTTTTGAGGCTGGCCATAGCCATGGTGGGAGCCTGAGCTCTCCTTTATCCAGCCCATCACCCTGGCTTCAGCCCCGGAGTGTGTGGGCTTGCCTGGTCTGTGCATGGGGGAGGGCAGAGCTGCATTCCCACCACTGTTTTTCAAGCCATCCAAATCTCCCATCCCCATCGGCGATTTTAAAATGGCTTTGAGGAATTGTGCTTTCAGGTCTTTTATCATTTGATCACAGGTCAGGGCCAGCAGCTTTTCCTGCCTGCTGGCTCTGGCTGCCAGAGTTAATACATCATGTGGTGTTGAAAATGTCACGGTGAGGCTCCGCGCGGGCCAGAGGCAAGGCACTGTGTCCGGCGCCTGCCCTGTGCCCCCTCTGCAGAGACACTGCCGAAATAATGAGAGGATAAATTAAATCCCTCTTCCTCAGGCAGGCTAGGGGCAGGATGCAGGGCTTTTCTGGGCACGGAGGATCTGTTTCCATGGCTGTACACAGCACCCTGCACGTGGGACCAGTGCACTGGCTACCTGATGTGGGTGCACCTGTGGCAGGCAGGTTATAGGACATCTCAAAACTCCCACAGAAGGAGGTTGCTCAGCCTAAATGACTTACTTAGCCTATTCCCCTTCCAGCCCTCTCCTGGCCTGTAAGACTCTAAATGCCAAAGCAGATGGATTTGGGGGAAATCTCATTCTTTCCTCGGGCCAGACCAGAGCTTTGTGTTTAGTCACTGATCTTTGGAAGTTCCTCTTGGGATTTTTTCCTGTCCAGTGACTTTTAATTGAAGTGGGTAATTGCATTATCCCATATCCCCTGAAGAGCTTCACAGAATCCTCAACAATCATTTTCAGTTTTACACTGAGCCCAAAAATACCCCACTCTAAATGCCATTTCCCTTACCAGAGCTCAGCAATGGCCACAAGCCAGTGGGGAGGGGGCAACCCCTCTTTGGGGAGGCTTGGCCCTTTGGAAGGTCAGAGCAAGTGCCTTTGAAACACAAGGTACCATTCCCAGGAGCATCTTGGGCTGGGCAAAGCATTATCCACATCCAGGGGCTGGATTGCTCTGCTGTGTCCTCCTCCAGATGCCGGGCATGGCAAAAAGACCCCTTGTCCTGTCCTAGCATGGATGTGCAGGTTGATGTAGGCACGTAAGATCAGGAAAACCTGGCCCTGTCCCTATCCTTCTTGCCCCTTCCTATCAGAGCCTCCTCAGCCCTGAGACTGTGCTGGCACAGAAAGGCTTATTCAGGTGTTTTCTTCCATCTCCCGCAGTATGAGTTTAAAGCCAAGAATATCAAGAAGAAGAAAGTGAATCTCATTGTGTCAGTGGATGGTGTGAAGGTCATTCTGAAGAAGAAGAAGAAGGTAGGCAGCACTGGTCCCTGGGGCAGCAGCACCTTGATGGCAGGAGCCCTCCCCTCCCAGTGCAGGGACCTGCAGCATCCTTGAACTTTTGGGAAACTCTGGTGGGCTGGGAGAGGGATGGATGGGCTGGGATCAGCCACAGGTGAACCATGTTCCTGCAGCATGACTGAGATGGTTCTATGTGGGTATAGAAGGGGCTTGGGGGGCCCTCTGAGAGGTGATGTGGGACATGGCTAATACCCAGCAGGACCCAACCCTTGGTTCCAGGGGAGCAGCAGCAGAACTGTGACAAGAGCTTCTCAAGTCTGTCCCTGGACTGGCTCTGCCCTGTCCTTGTTCTCAAGGACAGCATCTGACGTACTCATTTTCAGCTTTTTTCATTGCAGAAAAAAGAATGGGCCTGGGATGAGAACAAAATGCTTGTCATGCACGATCCCATCTACAGGTAAACATGCTGGGTGAGGGGATGGAGCCTCTCTGCCATGCCACTTACCCACACCACACTGGCACCGTGCTGGCGACTGACCATGGAGAGCGAACCATCCTCCCTGTAGCTCCCCTTGCTCATGATGCTCTCAGAAGTCCCCTGTTCTCTTCTTCCATTTTGTTGCCAAAACCTAAGAGCATGGACTGTCTGTCCTGGGAGGCTGAATGGGATCGAGACAGGGCCCCAGCCATGCTGGGGAGGGGGCAGCAGGCACCTGGGCAAGGAGGCTGACTCTGAGCAGACAAGGAGTGAGATTTGATCTCCTCTGTCTCTGGAGGGCTCCTGGGCCACTGACTCTGTCCCTAAGGGTTGAAGAGAGAAGTCCCATGCTGCCTTTGCAAAACACTTGCTGCTGCTGAATCAGCAGGCTAATTTTCCCAACTGAGGCAAAACCACTGCCAAAAGAATTTCTGATGGGCTTTAGCAGGGATGTGCTGCAGAGGCTGGGTATCTGCCAGCACCCCGTGCCCTGGGAAGCGCTGGCTGTGGCCTTGGCAGTCTCCTGAGCATGTGGGTAATGTGTATACTGATATCCTCCCTTCCTTTCTGTCCTTGCAGGATATTTTATGTTTCTCATGACTCCCAGGATCTAAAGATCTTCAGCTACATTGCCAGGGATGGATCTAGCAATATCTTCAGGTGCAATGTCTTCAAATCCAAGAAGAAGGTAAAGATGCTGGGATGCTCATCTTGTCCTGATGTGGACTCAGTGGAGCAGCTGGGGCAGGATCTGGTGGCACTGCATTGCAGTTGGCAGCCCAGGGCACCCCACTGCTCTGAGCTCTGATGCCTCAGACCCTGTGGCAGCACACAGAGACCCCTGAGAGCTGGGCAGGGCTGGGGGTCACTGGGCAGGGGTGGCCCAGATGAGGTTTACATTCCTCCTTTCCTCTCCTCGCCTGCCACAGAGCCAAGCCATGCGCATTGTCCGGACGGTGGGGCAGGCGTTCGAGGTCTGCCACAAGCTGAGCCTGCAGCACACCCAGCAAAACGCAGATGGGCAGGAGGACGGTGACAGTGAGAGGAATGGAGATGACCTGGATGTCCCAGGTATGCCACAAAGGGGGAGGTGTGGGTTGCATGAGGATCCTGGAGCCTGGCAGATGTGGTCTACAGAGACAGACTGCCTTTGCATACTGTTCCTTGCTGGCTGACACCTGTGAGGAAGGGATTTGCACAGCAATCTGGCCTGTGGCGCCTCAGGCTCAAGCTGGGATCTTGCCCAGCAAGGAGCCTTCGCTAGGTGTTAGCCATCATCCTTGCAGATATGCCCCTTGCTGGGAGCCCATTAGCAGTGCCTGGGACTCTGCTGGGTGCCGCAGTGCTCTCTGTGCTTGGCTGCACACACTGCAAACATTCCCTCGCTGCTTCTGCAGAAGGGGCCCCAAGCACAGACCTGCCCTGTGTCCCAAGGCATGCCCAGGGCTGGGGCTCTCTGCAATTCCCTGAATGGATTAAGCCCTGTTTGTGGTCTTGCATCAAGCTGCCAGGGCTTCAGGCAGCCTGTGGACGCTGTTGCTTCTCAGGCCCATGGGTGGAGGGTGCAGGAACAAGTGTTTCTGGCTGGAGGGTCCAGCTCCATCACCCAAACTCTGCAGGGTCCCAGGGAGCTGCTCTGCTCCTTGGAGCCAGTACCTGTGCTGGAGGTTGATCAAACCCCCTCCAGTGCCAACTGAGACACTGGCGAGTCCTGCTGCCTGCTTGTGTGTGGATTGCCTGCCCTGCCATCCTGTGCTGGGGGCTAGATCACCCCATCCCAATAGGAGCAGCCTGGGCTGGGCTGTGGTTTCCTGCTCGCCTCTGTGACCAGTGCTGTCGTGATGACCTAATCATTGGGCTGTCCTGGACCGGTCATTGTTTGGTTTTCCTCCACACAATGTCCCAGCCACGATATGCAGTTCCCTGGAGAATTCTGAGCATCTGTTTTTTGTTTTTCTTTCCCGTAATCTCTTGTTTACCTTTCCTTAACTTTATCTGTGTTTTCTGCTCTTGGTGGCCCATTTGTCCCACATCAATGGTTTTGGCTGCTGTTCCCCAGGTTTGGTGTGCTGGGGCTGGGTGTGTTTTTGTCTGCAAGCCCCATCCTGAGCAGCAGCAGGAAGAGCAGCCCTATCTCTCTGTACCTGCTTCCCTCAGAGCTGGAGGGTGGGTGGCTTGGGGGCAGTGGGGACCGACTGTGGGCATTGCTCACCGTGCTAGGGGTGCACCGTAGCAAGCTCCAGCTCCAGGTGGGCTGTGCTCTGCTCTGACACTGCTCCCACAGCCTGCCGCCTCTCCGGTGTGGAGAGGGCGGCCGCCTCGGCGGAGGAGACGGACATCGATGCCGTGGAGCTGCCGCTGCCCGGAGCTGACATCCTGGACTTCAGCCGCGGCGTGACTGACCTCGACGCTGTGGGCAAGGAGGTGGGTGGCTACACTGATGCCAAGGTGCCTGGGTCCCTGCCCTCCATTCGGGGGCACTGCATGGCCCCAGCCCCACGGCTCTGAGCATCCCGAGGGCCCCGGGGATCGGGAGGGATTCAGCAGCATTCCCCAGCTCCCAGATCAAAGCCGTCTGCAGCTGCAGGGCTGCCCTTTGGCTCGGGGCCCAGGGCGCTCCTGGAGAGCGCTGTGCCGAGGCTCAGCTATGTGCAGCCACACGGAAAGTGTTTGGGGCAGAGCTGATAGGGATTTTTGTTCCACCAGAAAAAACCCCATCAAAAACAGAGGGTTTTTTGATACAGTGGAAATTCCCATAGGAAGCATCAGCCTTTTTGTGAATTTTCTACAAAAGTACTTGGGTTGTGGTCAGAACTGAAAAAATACCATCTTCGAAGTTTCTCAGCACCCCCAGCAAAGTGTGCATTTGCTTTGAATGCAACTGCTTCTTTCCTGGGTATTTAGGGGGGCTGCTCTCTGCCACAGCCTGTGTGTGCCTGGTGGCTCTCTGTGGTGAGGGGCAGGGATCACACTTTGGACATTGGTGTTTTGCAGGGCTGCCTCCACCCTGAAGATATCCTGACAGCATCGCCCAAGATGCTGCTGCCCTCTTCTGCCCAGCTGCCCGACCTGGGAACACCCCTCTCTGCCCACCACCAGATGCAGCTTCTCCAGCAGCTCCTGCAGCAGCAGCAACAGCAGACACAAGTGGCCGTGGCACAGGTTCTCTCCTCCACTCTTTGCTGAGGGCAGCAGCAGGGCTGGGGCACACTGAGCCCCTTGGTGCCACTGGAGTATCCCTGCCTGGAGACAGTTTTGAAAGCAGGCTGCTCTGTGGGGAGCTACAGGCAGAGATGTTCAGGTGGCAATTGTGGGAGAAACTGTGACTCAGAGGATGGGGCGTGCAGCAAGGGGAGAGGAGTGGCCGTTTGCCTGGCCCTATCACAAAAGATGAGGTGCTTAGGTTTGCATGCCCCCAGGTTTCTTGGGCTTTCAGCCCCTGTCTGCTTGCTGGTACCTGGCCTCAGTGTTCACCCTGGATGACTGCTGCCTGGGCTCTGTGTCTGGCAGCTCACTGTCCATGCAGGTATTTCTCATTTAAGCAGCTCTGTCTGCTCTGTCCAACTCGTTACCTGAGCATTACTTGTTTGCTGACCCGTCGCAGAGTCCTCTGCAATTGCTCAACTTTCGGCCTGGCCTGGCCTGAGCAATGGGCTCCAGCAACCTTTTCATGTTGCCCTGTGGCTTTCCTCCTCTTGCATCAGTAAATCAGTATTTGTGCTTCTGACCGAGCTGCTGCCCCAGAGACCACATGCCTTCTGGGGTCACAGGCTGCAAAGCTGCTTTCCCCTCTGTCAGAGGGACCTGCACTCTCGGGGGATCCTTTATGCCTGCCCAAGTATAGTGTTGCCTGCAATCCAAAAGGGTGGTGCCTGCTCAGAATGTAAAATATTGCACCTCTTGCCCTTGATTTAACTTCATGGAAAGTTGCAAATCCCAGCCCCTTGCCTGGCCTCCTGCCATCCCCAAGCTTGCTGTGCTTCAGCTCCACTTTGCCAAGCCCTGACACCTCACTGGCTGTGTTTGGGCAGCACCTGCCTGCCAGCATACCTGGCACTGCTTCCTGATACCCACTGAGGGTGGCAGGTGGCCCCTGAGTGTGTGACTTTGGGGGCTCTGCAGCCACAGCAGAAGCTCAGAGCTTGGCAGATACAGAGAACTCCTTCCTCTTCCTCAAGGTCACTTTATAGGCTAAGGTAAAACTGCCATTTGTATTTGGTGGGATTATTTTTGGGTTTTTAGGGTTTTTGTTTGTTTGTTTGTAAATCTGTGCTTTCCTGGTTCCCCATGAGCCTGGCTGGCTCAGGCCTTGCTGGAAAGAGGAGCACCTGTAGGAGCTGTGGGTGGGTGCCAGGAAGGGGTGCTGAGCCAATGTGGCTCCTGGCTTTTTGCCCACTGGGACACAGTGCTGGGAACATAGATGTTTGCATATAAGTAGTTACACTGAAATCAGTGGTGGTCTTGCCTGTGGGCTTCCTGCAGGCTGATGTCCAGCCCTTCCCAGAGCTGGCATGAGCAGCTAGCTCATGCCCCCAGAGCCACCACACCCCAGCAGCATCCTGCCATCTGTGTTATTCCAGCCCTTGCCTGTGACAGATGCCACTGGCAGGATCCTGTCTCTGTGAAACCTGCCCAAAAAGACAGCTTGCCCAGGTCCAGCTGTGATAGATGGCTGTGCCCTTGTGCACCCACAGCACCATCTAGTCGGTCAAGTGTGTCTTCTCTTCTGCATCCATCTGGCTTCCTCCTGGGCTGCCTTTTCCTTGTGTATCCACAGCACATCGATGTGTGTGACTGACAGGTCGGTCAGTGCTGCCCCCCCTTTGCCTTGAGCTTTGCCATCAGAGAGGCCAGGGGACCATGGGCTGAGTGTGCCCTGCTGTGGCACTGCCACCAGCCTGTCCCATCGCATCTGTGGCACCTGTGGGGAATGGCTTCTTCATCACACCATTGGGTGGGGTGCTGGTGAGCCCTGGTAGATGAGTGGTGGTGGCCAGAGTCGAAGCCCACAACTCTCGAGCAGCATCTCCCCACGCTCACCCACTCCCCCCTGTCCCACAGGTCCACCTGCTGAAGGACCAGCTGGCAGCAGAGGCAGCGGCACGGCTGGAGGCCCAGGCTCGTGTGCACCAGCTCCTACTCCAGAACAAGGACTTGCTGCAGCACATCTCACTCCTGGTCAAACAGGTGCAGGAGCTGGAGCTGAAGCTGGCAGGGAACACGACCAGTAAGCGTTCCTGCCTGTTCTTCTCCCCTCACATCTAGACAGGGCTGTGGGGCACATGCATGAGGGTGTTTCTCATAGGGTTTTTTTGTGCATTTCCAGTCATTTTGTTTAGAGGGATATTTGTGCCCTTCTGGCTAGGCTTGTGCATGTGCAGCAGGGTGCTTGCATGCCGTTGGGAAGGGGAGGGCTGTATGGACAGGTACTTACCTACCTCCATCAGCTGTATGTCCGCTTTCCCCAGTGGCTGCATGCTCTAGGCCAGCTCCATACCTGCCCAAGTGCCCCTACTTGACCTTCCTCTCCAGCAGATGTGGCCATCAGCTCCCTGGAGGAGCTGGGGTAGGAGACAGTTAGCTTTTTGACCTACAGAACTGGCTCTTTGTTGGCCAGCAGCAGCTCCTGGCACCAGTAACACCAAATAAACCACTCTAAACAGTGGCAATGGGGAGGCTGGCACTCAAATGGCCCCAGACTCACCTTTTCTGGCCAGCGTGCAGCCAGCCGTGGTAGCCAGGGGATGCCCAGGCAAGCTGGGCCTCTCAGCCATGCCCTTCTCTTGCAGCAGGCTCCCAGGACAGTCTGCTGGAGATCACCTTCCGCTCCAACGTCCTCCCCGTCCTCTGCGACCTGACCACCCCGCAGCCTGAGGACACCCACCCGCCGCCGCTGGGCCCCAGCTCAGCTTTCCCCAGCACCCTGGGCAGCCCCATAGGTAGGAACGACTGTCTGGTGAAGCTGGAGTGCTACCGCTTTCTGCCGGACTCGGGGCCGCCTGCCCCAGAGCCAGCGCTGGGCAGCCTGGAGCTCATCAAGTTCCGCGAGTCGGGCATCGCCTCTGAGTACGAGTCCAACACGGACGAGAGCGAGGAGCGCGACTCCTGGTCCCAGGAGGAACCGCCGCGCCTGCTCCATGTCCAGCCTAGGCAGGACCTGGGCGACAGCCTGGAGGACGAGATCGCGGTGTAGGGGGGTCAGCACGAGGTGGTGCGCAGCAGCCAGGACCTGCCGGAGCTGGGACAGACCCTGAGCATAGCCCAGTGGCCCTGGCAGGGACAGCTCAGCCCGGAGGGAGGGGGGTGGAGGAGGGAGTGTGAGGCTTCCAGCATCCAGTCAGGAGGAGTGCGGAGGTGAGGATGGAGTCGTGCCGAGGGAGTGTGCCGGGTGTGCTATGCTCTAGCGTGCATGGGCTTGTGTGCTGAGCTGGAGCATCCCTGCTTCTCAGCAGACAGTGAGCTGACAGCTTCATGTGCTCCCCCCTGGTCCCCATCCCCCCACAAACTGAGGCAGAAACATGGGATTTCCTTTTGGATTAGCCCCTCTGCTGCTGGGGAAGCAGTAAAGCAGAGGAAGGGTTTTTCTGAGGGAGTAAGGAGGTGCAGGGCAGTGAATGGGGACAAGAGAGACTGAGTGGGTTGTGCTGGGGTGGTGAGCAGGGACAGAGTGGCTGACAGGTGGTCTGGCTCTCTACATAGTGGGCAGAGTGGGAGACAAGGACAGGGTCGTGCTACGTTAGGGTTGGTGACAGTGCAGTGTTGTAGTGGGTCTGTGAGTGAGAGGTGAAGCATTGAGGGACAGTGGGGATGAGCCTGGAAAGGATTTGAAGGGGTGAGATAAGGTTGTGCAGGTTGGCCAAGTGCAGGCATTTCCTACAGGGTGTTGTGGCACTTCCAGAACAGGGTTTGTCCCAGCCTGAGGCAGGTGGAGGGCATGCAGGCACAGACACTCCTCTTCCAGGCTGTGGAGCAGAGAAGGCACAGCTCAGTGTGGAGCAGGGAGCCAGGGCATGCAGCAGTAGGCTGTGGAGTGTCCTCCCTGTCATCATCTAGCCCTCCAGCTCTTCAGCACACCTGCCAGGTTTCAAAGTCTTTTTGGTGCTCTCAAGTCACTTTTTCAAGCACTTCCTTGCACCCCCATCCCCACAAACTCCCTGCTTTGCCTTATAGACAAACCCTCCCATTTCCAAGCAGTTGTTTTCCCCTAGACCAGAACTGAGGCCTGCAGTGCTGGCATTGGCATCTGCAGGGATGAGCACACTTCCACCCCTCAATGGGGAGTGAACTGCTCATGTCTGCAGTGGGCCTCCATCACTTCTCTGGTTTACACTCGCCAGAAAAGTGGATCCAGGATCTCAGGATCCCCCACCAGCCCCCAAGATGCTCATGGCTGAGAGCCATCTGTTGGGGCCTCCAAGGGATCCAGAGTTTGTTTCTTTTCTGCACGCACTTTTATCACCTGCCTAGTGCTGCAGCCTTTAGGAGGCCACAGCTGAAGGGGTATGAACCAGAGTCCTGATGTCCACCCTGCTCCATATGGAAACACTCAATGAGGTGGGGACTGGCACAGTTGTCTTTCTCCCCATCCTCCCTCCTATCCTGCTTCTGCTTTGCTTTGTTGCTTCTCTGCTGCTCTCATCCTTGCCAGCTCTGTCTCTGCTTCATCTGCCTGCAACTAACCCCTGGCTGACACCAGCTCTTGCTCTCCTCCAGGGCTTAGCCTGGCTGCTGAGGAAGGTCCATCACTTCTTTTTGCCCAGGTTCCTTTGGGACTGAGGGGCTCCTGAGGAATGAGGTGTGGATGAGACCCCCAGGGTCAGTATGAGCTGTGCTATGCACCCTCTGTCACAAGACAGGGCTGGATACTGTGAGAAGCTAGAGAGTCCTAGTGGGAAGGGAGGAAAGAAGGACATGTTTTAGTGTCCCCAGCAGTGCCCTTATGTCCAGGGGAGCCCCTGCACCAGCCACAGAAGGGGCAGAGTGGGAGAGGGTGCTGTTTGGTACATGGGTGCTCCTGCCACCACTACCTCCATATGCCCTGTCCCACACTGCTGTGGGCACAGCAGTGTGCCAGCCCCGACATCCCACCTGCCAGCTCACAGCAGTTGGAGGTGAAAGCATGGGGTGGGAGGCTGGTCCAACTAGGAGAAAGAAGTGGGTATGGCAGCACGCACAGGACATGGTGCAGACAGGGTAGGGATGCATGGGTGAGCTTGGAGAGGAATTTCTGTGTGGACAGACAGATTGTTCAAGAGAAGGGACAGCAGGAGCTCAGCTGTATAAACAGGGCAGATGAGGGGAGAGCCCAGGAGGAGCAGCAGTAGGCCAGAGGTGTCTTGCAGGCTAGGCTGCCTCAGAAAGGAGGCAGGGAGGAGCCATCTCCTAAGACACTGCTCTGGTCCATCCCTGCTCCACACACACAGCCCAGGTAGTGTCCCACAAGGAGCTGTCAGGACCAGCTGTGGGCTTGGGCTCCTGCCTGGCACTCTGCCCACAGGGGACAGTGGCAGGTGCCCCACGGGTTGAGTGAGTGCTGCCAGAGCTGGGTGGGACCCTGCCAGCATTGTGCCGCACCACAGGTGTACATGTGTAAATGACCCTCCTCCTAAGTCAGTGCTGCCTCCAAGACGCCTCTCTAGCCTCTCACTTTTATTATGGACCTTGACAGAAGATTTATAGCTATATTTTTTGTCCTTTCTTTTCCTACAACTGTCGTATTACTAACTGTTGACTCAATCTATCTGGGAAACCAATCTGTCAATGTAAGTGCACTTAACCCTTGGGTGTTGTCATTAGTCAACTGGCTTTTGCTAAATAAATCTTTCTATTTCTCAAGGCTTTCTGTTGTCTTTTTCTTCTCACTGACTCTCTCTTTCTATACTTCCTTCCCCCTCCACGCTGGGTCCAGCACCAGCAGTGGCATCCTCTGGCCTTGTACAGACCTCCTCCAACCAAAGCCTACTCCCCTGAGGGACCCCTGTTGTGGTGCCAGCCACAGGCTACCCATGAGATTAAGGCACCCTGAATATTGCTGGGAGTAGAGGGGTTTCAGTCTCCCCCTTCAGCCACTACACAGCACAGGCTTGTCTCAGGGCTGACCAAACAGCTTGAGGGTGCCAGGAGGTTCTTGGCATCTGCAGAGCTCCCCATGGAGGGCAGAGATGCTAAGCAGCACTTCCATGAGCTCAGGAGATTTTTATCTTCTGGGGAATGAAAAGTAGGGAAGAGCCTCTCAAAGGACAGCAGAAGTGTTTCATAGCCAAGAGCAGCACAGAGGCAGAGCCGGCTGATCCTAAACCAGTTTCTTCTGCCGCTGGCGGAGTGATGGAGCAGTGCCCTCCCGTGGTGGCTGCCTGGCTGGTGGGGCTCCATGGACACCTTGGGGGCTGCAGCCTCCCGAGCCTTGTGCTCCTCCTCCCTCAGGGCCTCGAGCATGTGGTAGAACCCCTTGCAGCTGTAGCCCTGCTGGGAGCTGTGCTGGATCTGGGTCTTGACTGACCACGGTGTGGGGAAGATGCAGCAGCACAACATGCACTGGTACCCATCCTGGAGCACAGGCCGGCAAGTGGTGAGGATGTCCTGGACTGTGATACTGGCTCTGCTGCTGGCCAGCCTGTCCCTCTCAGGGGCTTGAGGGTCATCTGAGGAGCCAGAGGAGGAGCAGATGCTCTCCAAGAGGTTATCAGGCTGGAGGACAGGCCACCCAGGCACTGCTGTGGGTCTCCTTAAATGCAGATGAAGTAGCTGTGGGATGAACCCCAGGGCTGGTAGATGCTGCAGTGAGCTTGCTGTTCAGCAGGACTATGGGACTACAGACTGCAGAGGAAAGGGCTTGCAGTGAGTTAGGGGTCCCTGTATGAGTCTGGCCCCCCCCAGAGTTGGAAGCAGTGCTGGGAGCCCTTCCTCTGTGTCTGTCTCCATGGGATGTGGAGGTGGTTGGCTTTGTCCCAGTACCCACCCTTGGGATGCAGAGGTAGAGTTGGGCACAGGATGCTGGTGGGCACTAAGGCCCTGGCAGCACCAGGCTCACGCAGCAGCAGGCTGGAGCCATCACACAGAGAGCCACACTGACATGGGGGCAGCTGTGGGGAATCTGAGCTGGCACTCTGAGGGGCAGCACCCACAGCTTCAATGACTCTTGGGAAGACATGGGTGAGAAACCAGTATAGCTTGGAGGTGGGGTGTGACTACAGAAACCTACAGGTCCCCAGAAAGCACCTACTGCCACCCACCATACAGACCCTGTCTGGGCTGGGCTGAGGGAGCCTTGGTGGGGTGGGCAGTGCAGAGCCCGGGCTCAGCCCCATTGAAGCTCCTGCATCTTTGCCAGGGCCTGGTGACATGGCCCCATGTGAGTCCCATCTCCACAAGGTAGCATGGCAGGTGTGGGTGGAAGGTCAGCAGCACACCTCACCTGGCAGTGTGGAAGGGACAGGCCTTCCCCTTGCCATTCCCTCGGTAAATGCTCTCTCTCTCTTTCTTTCCACAACCTGCTTTCCAAGTCGCTCAGTGTCAGGTAAGAGAAGCTCTCAGTGTGTTGGCAGTGCCAGCACAGAGCCCTGGGCTCGCTGCTACCCTGTCTTGCCCCATGCTGTCTCCCATGCATGCAGTGCCCTGTGCAGCCCGGGCATGTCCTGGCTGCCACAGCCTCTGCAGGGCTGCAGGAGCAGCCTCCCTGTCCCCAGAACTGCATTCCCATGCTGCTGGCAGGCAGCCTCAGGCCAGCTGCCCTTGCTGGGATCGTCCCTCCAGCCCAGCTCACACCCCCTTCTCTGTTCCCTTTCCCCCTCCAGTGGACCAGAGCATGTTTGAGAATGCCAGTGCCAGCACGGCACCCACCCCCCGGCCGCAGCATGTCCCTACCTCGGCAGGCACTGTGCTGCAACATGCCCGCCCTGCCAGCAGCCAACACCTCCGCAACCTGGGCAAGGCCGTGGGGGCCAAGGTGAACGACCTCCTGCGCCGAAAGGAGCCAGCTGGGAGTGTGGGAGTGATGGAGGTGAACGCCAGTGTGGGTGCCATGCTGGGCACAGCACAGCTGGCTGTCGAGGATGGGTGAGTGTCCTGCGGTGTGCACCCCATGGTGAGGCCATTGGGACAGGCTGAGGGGCCTCAGCATGGGATTGTATGTGACTTTCTCTCTGTGCTTGCAGCGCTGTGGGGCTGGATGCCTTTCCTCGGCTGGACCCCCCACCCCCCATCACCAGGAAGCGGACGCCGCGTGCCCTGAAGACCCCGCAGGACATGCTCATCGCTCCGCAGCCAGAGGGGACCAGAAGGAGTGGCACAGAGGAGCCTCCAGAGCCTCCCACAGCCCACCCTGACCTTGCAGAGGAGCAACTAGAGATGGAGGACCCAGCCCCTCCAGAATGCCCTGGAGTGCCCAGCACGACAGGCACCCCAGAGCCCAGCAGGAACCAGCCCACTGGTGCCCTCCCTGTGCCTGACCTCATCCATAAGGGCAGCCAGGAGAGCCAGTGGCGAGGGGGTGAGATGGCCACTGAGATGTCACCCCCCACAGAGAAGCCTTCACGGAGACCGGGCCTTGAGCATGAGCCACCAGGGAGCACAGGGCGGCCAGAGCCACATACTCCCGGCTGGGAGGTGGAGGGGATCCATCCCGACTTACTGTCCTTTGAGTAGCAGTGCAGGAGCTGTGACAGGGGCACTGTGGGGGCTGGCTCTCCCAAACATGTCTCTTGCTGCCACTTGCCATTTCTGGGGTCTATATTTTGAGAGAGAGGAGCCCCAGGGTAGAAGGAGCCATTGCTGCCCCAGTGTGGGGTGTAGAGAGCCGTAGCAACCTGCTTCTCCCCAGATTCCCAGGAAGGCCACAGCCTGTTCTGCCATGGCTTCTGCAGACCCATCCTGGGCCTGTTCACCCTGGTCAGTGCCAAGCTCCTGTCCTGCCATGGTGTCACTACCACCGCATCTGCAGCCAAGGGCCATTCTGAGCTGGGGACCAAGGGGGTGTGTGGGGGCAGAAGTGCCAGCCTGTCTCAACCCCATCAGCTCTGCTGGAGGGAGCATCCCACACTGTTGTTCCCCATTTCTGCACTGACTGCCTTGGTCGAGGGGATTTCCCAGCTTATGCCTTGTGCTTGCCAAGATACCCCATCACAGGGTGCCAGCAGACTCACCCAGCCCTAGTGCCTGGTGCCAGGGAGGGCAGATGTGCCCAGGACCTCCTTCAGGCACTGGCCCCATGGCATATTCTGCCCAGTGCCATCTCTTTACAACAGAGTCCCAGATGCAGGAGACCTGCTCATGGCACTGGCTCTGGTGGGGAGCAGGGCTGGTCACCTGGAACTGCACAGGTCAGCAGGCCCTGGTGGGGAGCCAAGCTCCTGTGAGACCCCCTTCCAACTGCTACTTGTTTCCTGGTTTTGCTCCAGCCATCACAGACAGGACTGACCTGTCCAGGCAGGCAGTCCACTCCATGGAGGCCAGTGTCACTGATCCCCTTTATTTCCTGGGACAGTGATGTCTTTGCGAGACTGGGACACAAGAAGCCACATGGTCTTCTGATACTGCTCTGTGAGTGTATCCCCATGGATCACAGGAGGGGCTAGCCAGCCTGTGGACCTCCCCCTGTGAGGTGGAACTTTTTGCTTAGAGCTTTTATGCACACCCTCACCACAAAAGTGACTTTGAGAAGAGAAGCTCCAAAGCCCAGATTTGGGCTGGAGGAGTCAAGGAGCTCATGGATGGGCACCTCTGCTTGCAGCTCCTTCTGGGCCATGGAGGGTGGTTAGGCCGAAGAAACCTCTTCCACCACCCAAAGCCACATTGTTGTGCTGATGGAGACTGTGACCATGGACCCCTTTGCCCTGGGAGCAGCCACCCATCTCCTTGCTGTCGGCATGGTGGTGCCGTGGTGGTGCTGGGGCTCTGCAGCTCTCGGCCCTGTGAAAGCCCTGCTCAAGAGCAAAGGGGACACAGAGACGCACAGAGCCCGTGGCTGGTGCTCAGGTGTCACACCCCCCGTGTACAGTGTGATCAGGCTGTGCATGGCCCGTGCCACCCCAAACAGGGATCTGTGTATGTGTATCTGTGTGCTGCCCAGACCTGCTGCACTGTAGGTGTTGATGGAAACCAAGGCTTGTAGCTCCTTTCTGAGGAACCAGCATCTTCCATCTCTGCGATCCCAAAGGAACCTGCCTTGTAAGAGAAGGGTCATCACACTGCCAGTCCAGTCACTCTATTTATGTTGTCAGGCAGTGTGTGGCTTGGGACAAAAGATACAGATTGCACAATAAATCTTTTTTTTCTTTTTTACCCACTGACATGTGGCAGTCCTTTGATGGGTGGGGACCCCCTGCACCAAACCTGGCAGCTGCCACAGGGGACCCGCATCCCGGGAGACCTGTCTGGTGGGAGGAGTCGGGGGGTGCTGGGGGGAGTTTGGCGGTGCCCGGGCTGAGGAGGGGGCTTCGCTGCCCTGGTGTGCTTGGCATTGAGGGGACGGGAGCCCTAGCTGGTGTCTGGGCTGAGG
>VXBX01004468.1:133485-149066 GCA_013400415.1 Scytalopus superciliaris | reverse complement strand
ATCCCCCGTACCCCGGCAATCCCCGCACCCCGGTCCCCCACCCCACAGCCTGGGCAGCCCCGGATCCTCCCTCAGATCCCCAAACGCTCTTTCTCGGGGACCCTTGCAGGCACCCACTGTTCTTATAGCCCCTACCCATTTCCCCCGAAACTGGTGTCTCCAAACCAACACCCCCAAGCAAGGAAGGGAGCCCCCAACTCCTTTGGGAATACAGGCATCCTCGCCCCCAAACTCACCCCCGCTGGCAGGGCAATGTGCCCCTTGGGTTGGCACCCTTGGGTGGGCAGGTTTGAGGGCCCCCAGCCTCACTGCGGTGGGTGCTCCCTGGTACCCCCTTGGGGTGGGCTCTGGTATCCCCACTTCCCAGTCGGGGAGTCTGCAGGAGAGATGGGCATTGCCCTTTGGGTGGGCAGAGTGGGTCCCTGAAGGCAGGGCACCCCTGAGTCCTTTGGGCAGGATGCCAGAGCTGCCCTGGCAAGAGGCATGCTGTGTGGGGCAGCAGTTGGACAGTGTGTGCCTGCTGACCTGCCTGGCTCTGGGCTGGAGCTCCTGGGCTGCCTCCACAGGTGGGAATGAGCTTGGGAGGGGAGGAAGCCTGTGTGTCTGAAGTGGCTGCTGGAAGCACTCTAATTCACCCACTGCTCCTATTTTTTGGTTGACATGAAGTGTTTTTTAATGCCATAATGTACCTGGGCACCCAGACAGAGCTTGGGTTCCCACTGTGCAAGATAGATTTGTCACAGGAAGAGATAGGCATGTCTCAAAAAGAGTGGTACTACATCCAGTTTGCCCAGTGGGACCCGGCTTATTCATGTCCCACATTGTCCTGAGCAGGAGCACCCAGCCCTGTCTCTTTAGCAAAGCCTAGTGGGGTGTTGTGAGACTGGCCTGTCCTCCGAAGCCCATAGAGGTGATGTGGCTGGTTCTCCATATCAGCTGAGCCACCTCCTGCAGCTGTTGCTGTGTGTGGGGTGACCGATGCCTGTCGCTGTCTCGCTGCAGTGACACTCTACGGCGTGTTCACCAACCACTACTCTGCGAATGGTCCGTCTCGCTGTCTGCTGCTGGAGCTGCTGGACATCAGCGTGTCCGAGCTGCTGCTGCACTCCAGCAACCAGGGCTGCTCCATGTGGATGATCCAGCACTGCGCCCGAGACGTTCTTGAAGCTCTGGCTTTCCTGCACCACAAAGGCTACGTGCACGCAGACCTCAAGCCACGAAACATCCTGTGGAGCGCAGAGGAGGAGTGCTTTAAGCTCATTGACTTTGGACTTAGCTTCAAAGAGGGGAATCAGGTTTGGAATGTGCTACTCTTGAAGCATATGGCTCTGTGTTGTGTGGCTCTGTGATGCTTTCAGCTTGTGAGCATAGGACTTGACGTGACCTGATCAGAGTAATAGCTGAGCTGGTGCTGAGGGTTTCCTGGAAAAGGCTAAAATGTTGTCTGGCCCCCAAAACAGAAGCTCATGTTCCCATTCTCCTTGCATGTCTCTGGTTTCTATTACGTGTTAGCCTTTGTGCTACAAATTCCAGAATTGATGATGCACTGAGACAAGTGGTGTCTTAGCTTCCTGGGAATTTTGTTAGGTTTTTATGTGGTCTGACAAGTGGGAGCAGCCAGAAATGTAGAATTCCCTTTTATCATCCTTTATCGTGAGTAGTAGTAGTCCAGGCTTCACCATCAGCTTCCCTAGCTGATTGTGTTATCTCTGACAGTGTCTTTGTTGTGTCTTTACTTTACCCTATCTTCAGCAGCTTCCCTTTTTCAGGAAGTCTGGATGTTTCTTTCAAGCCCATGCTCTGGTTGTGGGTGGGCAGTGTCCATTCTCTACTGGCATAGACAGTCTCTGCCTGTTCTATTCCACTTCTCTCATTTGCTGGGCTTTCAATCCCTCTTCTTGCTGTCACTTTTTTGTTTTGATGATACTGAGTTTTCTAGGTTTGTCCTTGTCTGTTTTCTTCTCTTCCATGGCTTCTGATGGAAGCAGGGAGCCTCAGGAGGTTCTGCTGCTGGGCTGATAGAGTTTCCTTTCACCCCTCCCTCTCTCAGTAGCAGCCTGTGAGGAGTCTCGGTAAAGCTTTTCCATCAGGTAGACCCATAGAACATTTGCCTTTGATCACTGGGTGATGGATGGTAAGTCCAGTAAGCAAGTTCTAATTTTTTTTCTGTTCAAACTTTGTCCTGCCTTGTCCCTATTCCACACACTCTTCTCTTTGTGAGGTATTACACTAAAAGACTCTTTTTTTTACTGGTTTATCTGGTATTGACAGTACAGCTCACTGATTGTGAATATCAGAGGGTTGTGTGAGTGACCTGTCTCTGAATTCTTTGGTATCTGAGCTGCTTTTAATGTTTGGACTTCTTAACTCCTCCATGTTATCTTCAGTTCTTCCACATTCTTGGCTGAGTTTATGCTGGTAATCTCTTGCTGTCTATCAGCAAAATACATGTTGCTGGTGTCCTGTGTCTAATGCAGATAGTTTTTTATTTAATTCAGGTCTGTGTTTTGCTGCTTGCTTTCTAAGTCGCCTCATAATAGGTGATTGAATGTTTTATTTGCTTGCATGGTTCCTTCCAATCTCCTTTCTTTGGACTGAGTTTCCTTTGCCCTTTCTCACAAGCACACTGGCTGTATGGGGCGAACCTTCGGACCCTGCTTTGAATGTGTACCAGGTATCAGCATCTCCTCCCACCCCTGCCTTGGGCAGCAGCCTGTGTGCATGATTTCCTTATCTGGGTCAAAGACCATGCTACTTTTATTTATGACAGTCCTGACAAGCTTATCCTCACATAAATTTTCCTGACACCCCTGAGTTAACAGAGAATAGCTGTACATACAGCAAGGTCTCAACCACCTGCAGCTCTCAGAATGCTTTATGTTATAGGAGTGAAGTTCCATCTCACTCTTCTTGCTGGTGCCATTGACCAGGGTGTTTTCTCTATCTCTAGATGTTGTTTGGTGGGGCTGCCAAATTGCTGCTTTTGCCATGCTGGAGGTTCTGCTCCCTGCTGATAGGAGGAGGGACACTGATGAGCAGTTTTCTTTTTTTAAGTTCATACACCACTTTTGAGCTCTCTTGGAAAATGTCTTCTGTAAATTGTGTTTTCAGTCAGAGAACCAGATAATCTTGGTTTGACTGTATTCTCCTGGTAAAAATTCCCAATTCTGTGCCTTATCCAGGAAGTAGGCTTGCATATTCTTCTGTCATTCTTTGAGTTGCATCAGTGTGTCTAAAACAAGCCCTCCCATGTTAAAAATATGCAGTGTGCAGCTTGTCTTTGGGCACTTGGCTAGACAAAGCCACCAGCTGACTGACCAGGTATTGCTTGGGAGCAGGAGGCTGGACTGGAGCCTTCAGAGCAGCCCTCCAGCCAGCATTTGTGTGGTTCTGTAATTTCTTATTCTCTTGGAAGCGGGCACTGTGTGGGCATTTTCTTTCACTGTGCCAGCCACAGCAGCTGGGCAGGTATTGATTGCTGCAGCACTTGAGGCTGCGAGGGGGAGAAGGAAGAGGTGTGTGGGAAGTGCCTTTGATAATTTCCTTGTCTGAGCCATGCTTCATTCTTTTAATGTTTTGTTCCAGAGAACATCAGCACTTGAATAATGGCAGCAGTTACTGATCCTCACTGCTCAGACAAGGCTGTTTGTGCTCTCATGCAGCCCATGTGGGAGCATAGTGTGGGTGTTTGACCCTCATCCTGAAATTTCTAGCGTGTTCTGTGCTTGGGAGAGGTTAAAGGGCCAGTCTACAGTGATATCCAGCCTCTTCCTCTCAGTGGTGCTGTCTTTCAGAGAGGTCAGATGTTAGTACGATGCCTGCTGTTTTGCTGGGAGATGTTTTCTCTTCCAGACAGTCTTGTTTTTTCCTCAGCACAGCAGTACAGGGAGTTGAACTGCCTGCCTTGCATGAGGCTGTACAGTGCTCTCTGTCAATTTAGCAGTGGTATTTTGGCACCCTGTTTGGAAGGATATCTCTGAATTGATTTAACAGTAGAGTGGAGAATGTGATTCTAGAAAATTAACCTTTTCTGTGTGTTTGATCTCCCATAGGATGTGAAATATATTCAAACAGACGGGTATCGGGCTCCAGAGGCAGAGCTGCAGAACTGCCTGGCGCAGGCAGGGCTCCAGAGTGAGACAGAATGTACCTCTGCTGTGGATCTGTGGAGTCTGGGAATCGTTTTACTGGAAATGTTCTCAGGAATGAAACTGAAACATACAGTCCAATCTCAGGAATGGAAAGTGAGTGTGAGAGAGCTACTCTGAGCATTTGTGCTTGCACCTAACAAGTCCTGCTTCTGGTCCATAACCTGGATTTGTGAGTAGCACCTGGCAACTAGATAGCGTTTCCAGGATGTTTCTCTAATCCTATTGCCTTGAGGATTAAGGTTCCAGAGCCTTAAAGACCCACCTGCCCTGTGGGACTGGCGTGCCTGAATGCTGCCTGTGTTCAGGTTACTGAAAGATGAGGGTTCCAGGAGTCTGCGTTTGGAGCCGTGTCTTGCCTGAATTTGGTAGGGAGGTTGTGCTGGCTGTCGTTGTGCCCCAGGAGGAAGAAAAAAACCAATGACTGATGGCTGTCAGGTAGTTCAGCAGCACAGTCACAGAAGAATTATTTGCTAGTTTCAGTTTAACATTGGCTCTAATTTGGAGATCTCTTTGTAAGTCTATATCCTGAGAAAACAAGAGGAAGGCTCTGTATTGTGAGTCTGGAGCCTGACTCCGTCCTCTGTTTTCTATGAAATAACTTTGTTTTGTGTTCCACTTCCCAGTAAGAGTATCCTTTCAGCATCATAACCTTCACAGTAACAGCAAATCTTTCTGCATGTGGAAATTTCCAGCTTTTGCACACACAAATAGGTAAAACTTCATTTGATGTGAGCCTGGTGAGTTGACTTATGAGGCTTGAGCACTGTGGATGTCTCACAAAACCCCAGAGTACTACAGACCTCTGCATCCAGTCTGGAAAATGGTGGGATATCACAAACTTTGCACTGGTCTGTTTTTTACCTACCTAATCACTGTTTCTTTTTCTTTGCAGACAAATAGTTCTGCCATCATTGATCGTATATTTGCCAGTGAAGGGGTGGTTAATTCAGCCATTCCAGCTTATCACCTCAGAGACCTTATCAAAAGGTATCTTATCATATTTGCTGACTGTTGCTTAAAGATGTGCTTTGTACGGTCAAGCCTGTAGGCTTGCTCTTGGTAACTTAGAGCCCACACTTAACACTTTCTTTGTTTTTTTTAAATCTCCCACTGTGCTGGTAATGAGTGCAAGCATTAGCAGAAATGTTTTAGTTCCTCTGATTTTGGCACACTTTGGAGTAAGCACGTAAAGAGTATCAGTCATGATGCTGATCATTTGCTGTTTCTGTGCTTTGCACTTACAGCCAATAGGTTATATTTAGAGAAAACTGAAGACTTTGTTGCTTTTGGGGAGTATTGTCAGAAACAAGGGAGGGGGGCAGAAAGTGCTGCTCTCCACTGCTGTCAAGATTCAAATGAACTTGTGCAACTCTCCTGAGAAGTCTGCCAAGGGGATTGTTTTTGCTGTCCTGTGACTGTACTCTGAGGCTACAGAGTGAATGAGGACACAGCTTGGCAGAAATAGTATTGGGAGCCACTGGTAAAGCTGAGTAGGGCATGTTCTCAGGCAAGCCCTGGGCTATTAGCTGCTTTGAATCGCATTTGTGGAAAGATGTGGGAGCACCTTGGAGTGTGATCACTTTCATGAGACTGCGTGTATGCCTGAGATGTGGGCTGAATGGCCTGAGGAGGTGGTGCTGGAACATGCTGTGTTCCTTGTAAACTTGGCAATAAGCACCTTCCATTATTTGGTGCTGGGAGACATTGAGAAGGAAAGCCTGCTCTACCATATACCCAAAATGCTTTCAGGGGATCCTTCTGATGTGCTTCAGTTGCAAATTGAAATGTGTGCCTCTCACTGTTCCCTTTGTACCATAGCCACCCCAAAGATAGGGTATGCCTCTGCACTAGCTTCCAACCTGAGTGAAATTTCTCTGTGCAAGAATGTCCTGTGCAAGAACATCAGTGTGTCTTCTCTTTCAGCATGCTTCATTGTGACCAAGGAAAGCGAGCCTCCGCTGAGAAGGCTTTGTGCAGCCCATTCTTCAGCATTCCCTTTGGTAAGCTGTGTGTGTTTCTCCCATTCATGGCTCTCAGAATGTGCTGGAAGCAGCACAGAGTGCAGCTGAACTCTTGTTTCTGGTTCAGGCCTCATTGCTGCTTCTTTGTGGCTCTTGCCAGTCCCTCATGGTACCACAGCAGGCAGGTCAGAGTGATGCCTGTGCTCTCAGTGCTGCCCTGCCTCTCCAGCCCTGTGAGCTGTTGCTTTTCCCTGCTTGGACTCCCATTAAATTCTGACCACGAGTGTATTGGCAGCAGCATTCACCTGAGGAGACAGACGTAACAAGGATATTTACCTAATATTGTGACCATTGAGATGCTTTTGAAGAGTGCAGTGTTATTTATGGTGTGTGGGTTGGTTTTCTCAAGTTCAGAAATTGCTGGGAATGTGAGTGACTAAGGCAGTGTCTGGTGGTGGCATGTGCTGCTGCCTCTGCACGGGTCAGACAGTCCCAGTGCTTTCTCAAGGTGTGAGCCTATTTTTGGGGTGACTGCCCTGCCTGTTCTGGAGCCTGTGTGGCAGGTCACAGACAGATGTCACTGTCACTTTCATCTGTCCCTTCAATTTAGTGAAATAGTGGTGTTTCCTCAGGACCTCCCCATGTGGGCTGCAGGTGGTCAGGAAAAAGGTAGGCTGAAATCTCCTGAATAGGCTCCTGTCCCTCCCTGTTTTCTGTTCCAAAAGCAACACCGTAGCATTCCTGAGAGCTTGTCTTCTTTCAAGAACACCAGTGAAGAACACTGCATCTGGCTTTTCTGCAGCATAAATAAATGCTTCAGGCATCTAGTTTCTGGCTGGGTTAGGATTTCCCCTTGAGTCTTAGCCCTGCTTTTCTTAAGCTCCTTGGTGTACCTTGCAGCAAAGGTCACTAAGTATTGCTTCTTATAGATACTCGTATTTCTGTGTATTAAGCAAAGGTAACAAACTCATTCCTGTTTTCAAACTTCACTTGCATCTCAGAAACCAGGACTGTTGTAATCAAAGCTGCCTTCCATGGCTGAACCTTGCAGCCAGTATTGCTTTAGAGCAGAGGGAATAGTATATTGGCAGTGCTTTCTGGTCTAGTTTTAAACACACAGACCTCTAACTGTACCGAGGAAGGTGCTTCTGTGGTTAGTGCTATGAGTTTATATAACAGCTTCCATTTTTCTTAGTTCTCTTTGCTGGTTCTTTTCTTTGCCAAACTTGTGCTTATGCTTGTCTGCACAAAGAAGCCTTTACTGTTGCTTTCCTAGCATGTCAGAAAATTATCTGTCATTGCCTTTCACTTGGACACGGCTTTTCTGTTCAGAGCAAAGACAGCTGAAAATGGCTTTCCTTGTCATTTATAGCCAAGTCTTGACTTTCCAGTTCATCAGCTTCTTTCCTGTGTTGTCAGTGTGGTTGGTGTCACCTGGCATTTGAAGAGGAGCAGAGGGGCTGGGCAGAAAGTACCTCCTCAGGCAGAAGAGTATTGCAAGAAATGCTTTTGTCACTTGGGTACGAGAAGACCAGGTGGCTCTGAGTTCTAGGGTTTCATTTGTCTCCCTCTTTCAAAAAAAGATACATGAAATGAAGGACAGATTTACCTTAGTGTCTGTTTCTTCTCCCAGGTAGCAAGTGACAGGGCAAGAAGAAATGGCCTCAAGTTGTACCACAGGAGGTTTAGGTTGCATGTTAGGAAAATTTTCTTCACTGAAAAGGGTTGTCAAGCATTGGAACAGGCTGTCCAAGGAAGTGGTACCACTATCCCCAGAGATATTTAGAAGATGTGTAGGTGTGGCACCTGAGGACACTGTTTAGTGGTGGACCTGGCAGTGCTGGGTGGGACTTGATCTGAAAGGTCTTTTCCAAATTAAATGGTTCTGTGAATAAAAGGGACAGCATATAAGACCGAGGTGACACTTAAGTGTTCTTTCAGTATCCGGTTCATCTGCTTGGCTGAAAATAGTCCTGTGGAAGAATGGTCCTAAAAGTTTGCTTGGAGCTGGAACATGCCTGTTTCCTGCTGCTGAAGGCAGCACTTTTCTTCAAAGGGCTGCCCTGAGTGCTTCCTGGCATCGTCTAGACTGATAAGGCCTTTTGTACTCTAAGCTTTTCATAAGGGCTTTTCCATGTCAGGCAGGAGATTTATAACATCTGTGCTTGCCTTGCATCTCTTCTCACACTATGAGATCAACATCTTCTGTCTGCACCTGGCAGAAATGTCAGCTCCCTCATATGCATTGTGTGCTTAGCTTGGAAAAGTATTTCCTAGGAAATAATAACCCACTTTGCAAACTGGTTAGAAGGCTCAGACTGGAGAACTGAAGCCATTTCCCTTTTCTCTCCCCTCTCACTGTCAAGTGGGAGAGCTGTGAGGTACTGCTATTGTGTTCAGCTGCTGTAGCTGCCAAAACAAACGCATTGACACTCTCTGAGTACTGCAGGTTGGGCTCCCATACCTTAATTTCATGAGTGGCCTGCTAGTCTTGTCCAGGAACATGAAATCAAGCTCTTTTTCCTGGAGAAGTGACACTGTCCCTGTGGCTTTGAGTTTATAGACGGTATCTTCATATGTGACTCTCACAGTTTGCCACTAGCCTTTCCATGTTGTTTCCTTCTCCCACAGTGGTATCCATACTACACTGTTCTGGGCCATCCTGGAGCTGCTTGTTTTCTAGAGCCAAGTGCCCCAGGTCCAATGCCCAAAGGGTTTTATTTCTGCTCCTGTGAAGTTGTTCACAGGATCACTGCTCACCCACCTTGTGGCCATGCCTGATTTTACATTGTTTAAGTAACCAAATAGTTTCCCCCACTTCTGTTGAAAGATTGTATGGTGGTCTTCAAAGCAGTGGACTGCAGTTGGATTTTGAAGAGAGAAGGTTTACACAGTGTTCAGGGAAGAACTGAGAGATATTCCAGTGAGATCTGAGGCCTCTCCTGTAGTATAACTTAAGAATTGGAGTTACAGAAGCTGGCCAGCCTGTTTTCAACTTGTCTGGTAGCAGTAATAGGAGAGGCAAGTTGCAGAGTAGTTCTTTCATCTTCTTACATCTCCATATATATGGGGTAGTTTGTTCAACAAGCATAGCTCTTGAGGTCAGATCAATTTCTGAGACTGAGCTAAGTAGACATAAGTCTAGTCTTAGTTTTAAAAGCAATTTCAGGTGCTGGCTTCAGAATAATTGCCTAGTGTGCTGAACCCTTTGGAAGAGTCTGCACAGATGAAGATAAGTTGGAAACAGAGTACAGTCTGTAAATGCAGCTAATAGAGTAGAGAAGCAAAACTGTACTGCAAAGAGCAGTAGGTGCTTGTGTATCATAATGCATATTGAGTCAACTTCCTGTTTTCTTGCTCCTTTGACTTTGATTTCTTTAATTCTGTGAATGTTAAACAGCTCCCCATATTGAAGATTTGGTGATGCTCCCCACGCCTGTGCTGAGGCTGCTAAATGTTCTAAGTGATGCTTCTCTGCAGTGTGAAGAAGAATATGAAGGTTGGTGCAAGCTGTGCAATTCCCATATAGCAATGCTGTCTTACAGAGTCTGGTTTTTTTGCCTCTGGGGATGTGAGAACAAGCAGGTTGAGCAATTAATAGGCACAAGAACAGCAAACAAAGAGGTGCTCAGCTGAGATTTGGTACCAAGTGGGTCAACTGCACCAACAGAGAACAGACTAAGAGATTGAAAGCAGAGATTGTAGGAAGTTCTTGAAGGATCCAAGATTTAAAAACAGAAAAGAAGTTTATTTTTATTTTCTTCTTTGTTTAAATGCCCAGAAACTTCATTATGTGTTTGCAGTTCTGAGCTTCTGCTGGACATGTACGGGACTCTGGAGCCCAGTAGCACACATCCTTAAAAATTTGCTAATGAACTTATCCAAGATCTCAGCAGACAACTGAAATACCCCACTGGAGCTCTTAAACTATGATAGATGGCTAGACATGTTGGTGAAATTTGCATTTCTGCTTGCTGTCAAATCCATGTGAGTGGCAAAAGCTAGAGAGCTCTAGGAATACAAGTTTAAATGATGGGTTCTGCTTACACAAAGAAGGGCTTGTGGCAGCTACTTTAGTTCCCCTCCTCCAAGTGCCATAGCAGGCACTCGTATATCCCAAATGTTTTAGCTACTGGAAGGCCAGTCTTTGTGTGCAAGGAAAAGCACTGTTCATGTGCTCCAAACCCTCTGATGGAGGTTCATGCCTGCAGGGCTGTGTTCCTGAGCCTCAGTTCAGATACTTCCATCTCCTTATGTGGCCATTAAGCAGCATCACCTTCTGCTGTAGCACTTCATGATGGTTTATTTTAAATTGAGAGGAAAAGGTTGTGTGTCAACTGAGTGTTCTCGATGTGTTCATCTCACCTTCATTTGTTTCTTGGCTTGTCCTAGTTTGCAAAGTGAAAGACAACCAACTCTTTCTTTTCTCAGATATCCTGGAAGACATAAGGGAGGAGTGTCAGAAATATGGACCGGTGGTTTCCTTGCTTATTCCAAAGGAGAATCCTGGTAAAGGCCAAGTAAGTGAATGAGAGGGAAGAGGCTGTGTGTTCCTACATACACTCCATATGCTGCAGGACTGCTGCTCAGTGCCTGGAAATCTCATGGCTGGTGGCTGTGCTAAAAATAGATGGCTATTTTGAAGGACAGCACAGGTTCCTTCCTGGTTATGTAAGGTTGCCCAAACAGCTTTAGTAGGGGAACCAGGATATGGAATGAAGGGTAGAAGCCAATGAGTGGGAGAGGAAATATTGAGGATGCAGAGCATCATCATACTTTCTCCCATAAGAAATGGTCCTCTGCCGGGGATAAACTCACGAGCGGGAATGAACTTCACACATCAATGTGATGCATATTCAAATCCAACTTTATTCGAAACTTCTACAGGTATATATACCTTTTTTACTACCGAACACACGTTTCTATATGCAAAGCGATTGGTCACAGGCCTCTGTCCATCCGTCCTTATTCAGATCACAGTTGGTTAATAGTTAGCTCACTGTGTCTTGTTACTGCTAATTGCCTATCTCATTATTTCTGCTTTCTCATCCTGAGCTTATCACGGTTCCCGTGGCTTTCTTGGTTTTTTCCCAGCCAATGCCACATAGCTTAAATAACAACAGGTGGTGTTACCTACACTGTAGGTACATTTTGAGACACTATGTCTGCACGAACTAATCCCACAGTCCTCTTAATGAGGAGCAGGAGATGAAACTCCAGTTCAGAGAAGCAGCTCTCCTTTTTAGCTCCAATGCTCTCTGCTCAACCAAGGATGGAGGGGAAAAATTTGTACAGGAATGGTTTTCCCAGTTGCAGGAGTGGGAGGGAGTGAGTGGCATGGTGCACTGTAAGTCTTATTTCTCCTCTCTCTCTTTCAGGTCTTTGTTGAATATGCAAATGCTGGTGATTCCAAAGCTGCCCAAAAAATGCTGACTGGAAAGATTTTTGATGGCAAGTTTGTTGTGGCTACGTTTTACCCACTGAGTGCCTATAAGAGAGGATATCTGTACCAAAACTTGCTGTAGGCAGTAGCAACAATCAGGAGAGTTGTCTTGCTCCTCTTCCTCACATGTTTTACAGTTGAATGTGCAAAAGAGCTTCCTAGCCCTGCTTTTGAGTCATCTGTGAAGGAGGGATGCAAAGGACTTGAATGGGCTTTGAAACCTTTAGTGCTGCTTTGTGATGTGCCGAGGAGGCCGGGATGGCTTTCAGCGTGTGCTTGTGTGTGTGTTGTGCTTGCTCATTTACAGGGGTGTGTGGCTCTGCCCTGGGGGGCGCTCGCGGCAGGAGCAGTGGCAGTGGGAGCCCAGCAGGCTGACCAGATCTTGGCAAGCTCTTTTCAGTGATTTGAATTGAGACTAAAGTCTTGGCCTTAGCACTGGACTTGGCTCCAGGGGGAGGATTTCTCTGTTAAGCTTTCCTGTAACACATGAGCTCTTCTCCAGTATGGGAGAGGAAGAAGAGGAGGAAGGCTTCTCTGCCTTTTGTTGATAGCTATAATAAATAAAGAAGCAAAACCACCATCCTCTCTAAACCAGACCAGGAGGACTTCTAAGTCTTCTCATCATGTAGAACAGAGGGAGGCTGTGAAATCAGATCTGCTGAGCCTGTGGGGTTGCCCTGTCACCATGATCCAAGCAGAGCCATCCGTCTGGGCTGGGGCAGCGAGGCGTGGGTGACACTGCCTGTGGGGAGCTGAACTTGTTTGTATGCCAGGGGTGGGCTGGGACTGATGGTGGACCAGTCAGACCAGTGCCAGCCTCAGTCCCCACACAACCTGTAAGCACTTTGTAGCCTGAGGTGATGTGAAAACCCTGCCGTGTGGAGTCATCTTCCTAGCACATACCCTGTGCTGGCACTGATGCTCCCTAGCTCTGATGCCAAATTGTCTGTAATATGTGACCGTCTTTAGGTGATATTTTTGGAAAGGAGTGCTAGAGCACGCAGTATTCTTTGTGTCTCAGCAGGACTCCTGCCCTGCGAGTCTTCTAAGAACAAATATTTGTCTGTTGTAGGTCCCATGCCTGGCTTTTCTGTGTTGTGTGTTTTGGTTTTTGCATTAACCCATTAGACTTGTAGATTAGAAGCACTGACACTTTTGGTCCTTCATAGGTTACACAAAGGGCCTGAGGCAATCTGAGATCCTGTATGGAAAGGGCTTAATCAGTCATCAGACTTGACTGGCCAGGGGAAGGTCTTTCCCACTGTCAAGGACAACAGCCACGTGCTTTTGGGGAAAAACCCCTGGGCGAGCAGCATCACTGCTCCCCTCAGAGCACACTCTGCTCACGTGGCTGCAGTGCTCAGGCAGCCGCTCGCACAGCTGCTGGTGTGGGGTAGGCAGTGGGTGTTCCACAGGGGTGTCCAAACCCATAAACCAGCAGAGCCTCTCCCTGCAGGGTGGGCACTTTGTTCCTGATGAGCATAGGGTGAAAGAGACCTCCTTTGAGGGTGACCAGCCTATGGCCGGTGGTTTCTTGTGGCCCTGGTACTAGTTTTAGTGAGGAGGAAAGCCCTCCCGACTTCTTTTCTCCAGCTGAAATACTTGTGGGCAGCTGTCTGAACCATCCCTGACTTTCCCTGGAACAATACCTGAATTACCTTGCAGTTTACTGTTTGCATCTTGCTGATGCTGGACTTGCTGAAATCCTGCACTTAAAAGTTCCTTTTAATTTCTTTGCCCTGTGCGTGGTGTGTCAGAAGATCCAATGTCTGTAGCATTTCATGAGTCTGAGTTCCTCTCTGTGCTGGTGTACAGTCCTGCGTACTGTGGCCCTTCCCAAACTCCTCCAGAAAAGACCAATCTCTGAATTCTTCTGTTGCCTTTGAGATGGTGGGCTTGCCAGGGAAAAAACAAAAAAGCCACAATGAGTTTTAAGGTGTGATTTGCTGATCACATTTTTCTGGGAATGATGCTACTTTGGTGTACATAGCTGTTAACCAACTTTGCATTGATGGGGGTGTGTGATTCATTGCTTTTAATATAACTGTCCTTGCAGTGAAGCACCTTGTAGTGTCTGGGAGGAACTGGGTGATTAACTTGGTGAGGGTTTTTACTATGGGAAGAGCGGTGTTTAAAGTATTGGTAGGTATTGACTGACCTCCTCAGCTCTGCATTATTGCTGTCCCTGATGGGTTGAGCCAGGTGTCAAAGCACTTTGGTTCAGACATGAACATGTTGAATGCCATCATGTCAGCAACATTTAGCTGGCAGGACAGACCCAAGAGTTCGTGCCCCACTGAGTGCCAGCCCATGTGGGGACACAGGGAGCTCCCCTGGGTGCAGGATGTGAGGTCTGTCACCTCCAGCAGCACCAGGACAGGAAGATGCTGAGGTACTGGTGCAGAACTTGAATGTGTTTTAAGTTCTCCCATGCATTTCTCTAGGACTGTGAGCTGCTTTGTCATCTTTCAAGCATATCTCTTTTTCAGTCAGCATTATGCTTTGGGATTTTCAGCTAAAGATAAGGAACTGTGCCAGGATTAATCTTTAGAGAGGAGTTACAGCCTGTTCTTCCAGCATGGTAGAGCTCCTCCACCAGAGTTTGGATGGGGTTTTATTCAGCTGCTTTAATAGGAGCTAAATAAATCCTCAAGATGCAAACTTCTGCTACCAGATTTTGTTCTCCGGATGTTCATTGACCAGGCTTGAGCACTGAGCTGGGCAAAAACCCCAGAGCTGCTTTTCATTTCCTCCTGGCAAGAACTGAAGATGCTGATCTCTCCTGTCACTGGATCCACTCCTCTGCAGGCTATGGGGTACAGGAAGATTTAGCAGCATTTTATTGTTATTCCTTACCCGCTGCCTTCAAAGACTTTTTCTTGCACGATGAAGCTCATTTTGGTGTCGCAGCAACCTAGTGGTGGCTTGGCATAAGTTTTAGCCCTGCTAAAACCTATGAGTTTCTTAACTCTAGATTGTATCTGAAGTGTGCATGGTGATTCAGTCCAAGGTGTCTGTCGTGGCGTGTACCTGGATGGGCCTGGCTTTCCTAATCTCCAGATTACTGCCTGTTAGAGGTGCAGAAGTGTTGAGGCTTTCCACTCAGATGCTTGCTGGGTTTCCTGGTCTGTGCTGCTCCCTCTCAACAGCCCTTGGTGTGGCACCAACCTACATAGTCCTACCTTAGTCGTAGGTGTTTAAATCACTGGCCAAAGCACAAGTCAGCTCCGATCTTAGCTGTATTCCTAATTTTATTCTCACTGGTCTCCAGCCTCCTGACAACATAGCCTAAGCACCATGTTGAACCCAGGTTGTCTTTCCAGCGGGTTCAGTACACTTTCCTCCTGCTGTGCTGGATCCCGTAACCACGTGCCTCCCTTCAGGTTAGATGTCAACTGTTGTATCCCGTCACGCACCGTTGCCGAGCAGATGTGTGCTTGATACAGGTGATTAATAAACGATGCTTCAGTACAAAGTGGTTGCACAGCGTGCTGTTCTCATGGGGCTGATGGTGAGAAACCGCCTAGCTAGGCATGTTCTGTGGCCTCAGTCTGGGGGGCCAGGGCAGTGACACAGCCGTGTTGGTGCCGGTATTTTGGCACCCGTGGCTGTCCGAACTTACTCACCCTGTGCGAGAGGGCGGCTGAAAATCGCGTGGGGTGGGAGCGGCAGGGTGGCCTCTGCCCGGCCGGGGCCCACCGTGCCCCCTCCCAGTCACTCGGGGCTCGGCTGCCCCCGCAGCACCGCTTACTCACGCCGGCTGTGGCGTAAGGGTTTCCGAAGGGATGTCATCGTGGGGCAGGGGGAACCACCCCGTGACGCGGGGACAGCCCCGGGAGAGGCCGCGGGTTGCACAACGGGCCGGGGCGGGGGGGCCGCGCTGGCACAGCCCCGGGCAGCGGCCGCGGCGCTCCGGGCACACGGTGCGGCCCCCGGGACAGCCCTGTGCGGGCCTGAGGCCGCCCCCCGGCCCGGCGGGCCCCTTCCCCCCCGCGCATCCCGTGACACCACGCGCTCCCCCTGACG
>VXBX01004468.1:109900-132975 GCA_013400415.1 Scytalopus superciliaris | reverse complement strand
CCCCCAGGGCTGGCGGAGGTCGCGGGCGGCCGCGTGGCCGCGCTGCTGCTGGCCGGCGGGCAGGGCACCCGCCTCGGCGTACCCTACCCCAAGGGCATGTGCGACGTGGGGCTGCCCTCCCGCAAGACGCTCTTCCACCTCCAGGNCACATCCCCTGGTGAGCCCCCGGGCCGGTGCGCTTTACCCTCGGCAGCCCCCCAGAACGATGGGTTGGTATAGCCCCTCTCGACGCAAGTGCTGTGGACGTATATCCCATTGGAGTTAGTGTTTCCAGGCTCGGTGGGCAGCACCGGCGTGTCCCCCGCTGTCAGGATGAGCCCCGTGGTGCTCAGGAGGGTCTGCCGTGTCTCCATGCGGGACCGCAGCCGGGTCTAGGCAGCAAGGGGCAGGAGGCTGGTGAGGAGCTGCCGCAGCTCGGTGTCCCCAACATAGTTCAGGGTGCTGTATGGTGTTTAGAGATACATGTTGCAAGCGAGGGTGAAACCCTTCATTGGCCACAGCAGGTCAGATCCTCCTAAATGTGGAGTGGGAAAAAGCCTGTCCTGGGTGTCCCCCACGTTTGGGATGAGGGCTGTGAGACCCTGCCTCTCCTCCCTGCTCACTGGGTGTCTTCTCTGCGGCAGGTACATCATGACAAGTGGCCGCACTATGGAGTCTACCAAGGAGTTCTTCCAGAAGCATCGGTATTTTGGCTTGAAGAAGGAAAATGTCATCTTCTTCCAGCAGGGCATGCTGCCTGCCCTGGGGTTCGATGGGAAAATCCTTCTGGAGGAGAAGGGCAAGATTGCTATGGCACCAGGTCAGTGGCCAGGAGCGGGTGGTGGGGGTGCACAGAGGTGGGACATAGTGCTGAGGACAGGCTTTTGGAGCTGGAACATGCACATACAGACTTACAGCGTGACGTGGCCCATGGGTGACGCAAGCTGGGAGGTGTCTGTGTTGGCAGGAAGGACCAGGGTGGGGTATGACTGGGCTGATGACCCCTCCACACCAGCTCCATGGGGAAGGAGGATGAGCATGGGTGGCTGATGGGACAGCTGGGTGTTGCTGCAACCCCAGTGGTTTGTTCTCTTCGCAGATGGCAACGGGGGTCTGTACCGGGCCCTGGGAGCACATGGCATCATGGACGACATGGAGCGGAGGGGTGTGCAGAGTGTCCATGTCTACTGCGTGGACAACATCCTGGTGAAGGTGGCTGACCCCAGGTTCATTGGGTTCTGCTTGGAGAAGGGAGCAGACTGTGGGGCCAAGGTACGGTTTAGGGGCAGGCACGCACTGCTTTCCTGGAACTGGGTGGGAGTCTGTTCTACTCCTTGCCTGTCTTCCCTGACTCATCATCCTTTGTTTGCTGGCTTGCCACAGCCAGGAGGCATAGCTAAGCTCCAGGAGCTCACTGTTGAAGTACTACGTGCTGCCAGAGTCCTACCTACCCCTTGGGTAGTCCTACCTGACGTTGGCATTGTGGGGGATGTGGGACTTTACTGAGCTCTTCCCGGTGCTGTTCCCCTCCTGCCTTGCACAGGAATGTGGCACCAACAGGCCCAGGACTCAGAGGTCCCTTGGTGCCTGGGGCTGAGAGGCTCCTGGGAGCCCTGTGGATCACACCCGGATGCTGGGTGGCTGTTTTCCGGGTAGCACAGGCACAAAGGATCCCTGCCATAGGCTGCCAGCTCTCCCCAGCTGTGACATCCTGGGCACCAGACCAGAACACCGTGTGTGCAGCTGACACACTGAACCCAGCCCTATGTCTCGTGGGTAGGACATTGCACACTCAGAGCTTTATGTGAAGACTGGCTTAACAGCCAAAGGGGGTGTTTTTGTTTACATTGGGCTTGGCTCTGGCAAACAAGTGAGAAGATTTACTGGGCTTGAAGCTTTCACAGAGCAAGCTGAGAAAGAGAAAGCAATTCTTCTTTCTGGCTTGCACAAGAGAAAGAGGAAATAAACCCTAGCCTGCAGAAAGGAGAAGGCCCTGTGTCCCTGCATGCCACCCCACTGTGGTGACAGTGACGGGTAGGGATTTGCTAGGGTAGTCCCATGCCCAGAAGGAGGTGTGTGGGATGCAAAGTAGAGGAGGGAGGTCAAGTGTAGGGGCATGGCTCTGCTGAGTCAGCAGCCTCCTGGTTGTGCACAGCAAGGTGGCTAAAAATACCCATGCCCTGTGCCAGCCACACGTGGGCTTGGTGCCAAGTGCTCCCCTCACCCTCTGGATGTGTCTGACACCCTGTCACCCAGTCCTGCCATCCCATTGTCCTGTAGTCCCCACTGACAGAAACACCTGTGAGGTGAGTGCTCCAGCATCCCTATCCCAGCACAGTAAAAAGCCTTGGCAGGGGATGCTGGTTACAAGGGAGCATGTTTGGAGTGCAGGGCTTTGGGTGCCTTTCCCTGACAGTGCTTCCCTTGGGCAGGTGGTGGAGAAGACCAACCCCACGGAGCCGGTCGGCGTGGTGTGCCGAGTGGATGGTGTGTACCAGGTGGTGGAGTACAGCGAGATCTCCCTGGCCACTGCCCAGAAACGGGGCCCGGACGGGCGGCTGCTCTTCAACGCGGGCAACATCGCCAACCACTACTTCACCACTGCCTTCCTGAAAGATGTAGTCAAGTAAGGGTCTGCTGGGATGCTGGAGGAGGAGCAGTGGTGCTGAAGTGCTGGTTGAGCTCCAGCTGTTTGCAGGCTGGGATGAGGCCTCCTGTGTCTGGCCTCTGCACACATGGCCTGGCTCCTGCCTCTCCACACAGTCCCTTCCTTGAGATAAGGTTTCTCTGAGCTGTAGCTGGATGCTGCTTCCAGAATGCAGGTGTGTGGGGCCATCCTCTCCTGGCTGCCATGGGGAAGAGAAGCCTGTGCCTCGGGGAGGCCATCCTGCTGCAGCAGTGTCTGAGGTGGAGACGTGGCTTGCTCAGGAGAGTGATATCTCTTTCTTGTCCTGTTGCAGCACTTATGAACCACAGCTGCAGCACCATGTAGCTGAGAAGAAGATCCCGCATGTGGACATCACTACAGGGCAGCTAATCCAACCTGAGAAGCCCAATGGGATTAAGATGGAAAAGTTTGTCTTTGACATCTTCCAGTTTTCCAAGTATGTCCTTTTCTCAGAATCCTGCTGATTCTGCCTTGGACAGCTCTGAGAGCCTCTGGGGTGGTGTTGGTGGGGTGCCCAGTGGTGATGTCTTGGCACTGGGATAGGATACCAGCTCCTGTGCTTTGCCACAGCAGTGGATGGGCTGTGCTCAGAGATGAACAGGGAAGTGAGCAGCAGTAGGAACAGGCACTGTATGCTTCTTGCTTGGCTGAGCCCTGCTCCTGGGCCAGAAGAACATCTGCTGACTCTATAGCCCAGGCCCTCCTATCCCTCCTTCACGTCTGTGTAAACAGCCCATGGGCGTGGGCTGGGGGAGGGCCATGGCCTCAGCTCAGCCACCCTGGCAGGGGAGAAGCAAAAGTGATGGAGCAGCCACGATTTCCAAACCTGACCCTCCCATGCTCTGTTCCCTGCCAGGAAGTTTGTGGTGTACGAGGTGCTGCGTGAGGATGAGTTTTCTCCCCTGAAGAATGCGGACAGTCAGAATGGCAAGGACAACCCCACCACAGCCCGGCATGCCTTGATGTCCCTGCACCACTGTTGGGTTCTCAATGCAGGGGGGCACTTTGTGGACGAAAATGGCACACGTATCCCTGCTATCCCTCGGTGAGTTGCTGCTCAGCATCCTGTTTGGGCTGGATACAAGGCACGAGGCAGTCCCCAGCCCTTCTGCATTTCAGTGCTCCTGGTAACAGTGCCGCTGCAGTGACCAGCTGTGGGTCCGTTCTCCTGGGTGGTCTGTGGGGCAGAGCTGGATGTGGGCTGAGTGGTGCTTGCTCAGTCAGCATCAGCTTTCCTTCACAGTTCACCTGGGAACCGAATCCTGCCAGCCTCCATTGCACAGCCAGGGTTGCCTCTGCAGGGAGGAGGTGGCTCTCTAAAGCCCAAGCACACTAACTGATCTATACAGCAGCCAGGCTGGAGTCACAGCATCCACTGACCACAAGACCACCCGCACTGCTCCTCTTTGGGGATCAGCGAACCCCAGACTTGTTCTGCTCTGTGTTTTCCCCGCCTCGCTAACCGTTTTTTATTCCCATGTAGCGTCACAAACGGAAGGTCAGCTGCCACCCCAGCAGATGTCAAACACAAGTAACTATACCACAGTGCAGCGTGCATGGTGGCGGGGCTGTGCTTAGGCACTAACGGGCTGCAGGGCAGGCCGTGGGGGCGCCCGCCGTGACTAACGGGGTCGGGGGGCTCAGGGCCGCATGCTGGGGTTTGTCCCGCCGCCGGGCCCGGCGGGGGCCGCTTCTCATGGTGGTGGGCAGTAGGCAGCATCTGCTCCCTCCTGGGCTCCTTTCTGCAGGGATAGCTGGGTGGAGCTCGTGCTGCTGGTGCAGATGCAGGGGGCAGCAGCAGCCGGTGCTGACTGCTCACAGCCCCGAAAAGTCACCCCCCCAGGCAGGATGCTGTTGGGAAATGTGCTGGCACATCCTTTCAGTGACACTCCCCTGTTAGTCACACCATGGCATAGCACAGCCTGGACTGGTCCCGGCTGGTCCCAGAGCTGGAGACGGCTGCCATCTCCCAGTGTCCACCAGGCATCCAGGCAGATGGAAATGGGATTAAAAACATTAAGTAAATGTCAAGCAGGCTTTGATGTAGCATGTGTGAATCTCAGCGCAGTGGCCAGCTGTGCTGTGTGTGACTTCAGCTCTGGAGTTTGGCAAATGGAGACCGTGACACCAGGGAAAGCTCCTGGCTCAGGGCTTGAAAGTTTACAGGAACACACAGGAAAGCTTTAACGCTTCCATTAACAGCAGCATGTTCTGTAGGACCAGGGCAGATTGGGTGTCAGGTGGGTGTAAATGACTGGCAGGCTAAGCAAGCTTGTTACCTTCATAAGTTGTATCTTCTGGTAGTTTCTGATGGGATATACCTAGGATCTCTGTTTTCATTCCAGACTCCAGGTATTTTCAGGCTTCTGACTAGGCCATCACACTAGCTACAGTGTAGGAAAAAGGATGGACTTTATCCTACATTTACCCTTCATTGCTAGTTAATGTAATTTTTACTTTTTTTTTTAAAAAACCTATCTTGAATCTGACTCCAAGGTAAATACAAGTGCGAGGGCTGGGTTAGGATGGGTGAGTTTTATTTACAGCTAGGACAGGAGGGGGCTGAGTGAGTGCATGGCAGCAGGGATGAACTTTGACCTAAGTGAAGGGTGTGTCATCATGGATGACATCCTGCCCTGGCTGCCGTGGCGAGTGGCTGGGAAGGGGCACCCTGAGGTGTTGCTGTGGCTTTTTGTTGACTCCACATGGCTGCACCCCCCCATCTAGACTTACATGCCAGCTGGATCCAGGGAGCATCTGGGAGGGTCCTATATAGGCTGGTGGCAGCAGGAGCAGCCTTGGGGACCCCACACAGCCCCCTGTCCAGCAGTGTTGCTGCAGTGGGCAGTGCTGGTGTGCTGATATTTTGCTTGCCAGTGCCAGTTCACAGTCAGAACGAAGGAGCTGAGACAGTTGATCTAACAGGCAAAGGCAGGAGAAGCAGACAGTAATGTAGGGAGTATTTCTAAGCAAGTGGATAGGCTTAGCCTGTGTCCTCAGATTGTGCTTTAGGCAAAGGTGTGCTTAAAGAAAGACTTCTAGTAGCCAGCCAAATGGGAAGGTGCTGTGTGAGTGCATCTGTCATCACCCCAAGGGTGCAGGAGTAGGAAGAAGAAGGAGTGACTAGTTTGCATGCAGCATCGAAAATAGCAGGGCTGGGGACACAGACACCTCTGTAGTTGCACACACGGAAAAGCATCATGAAGGCCTCATCTAAAGCTCTCTCTTCCCTTTCAGTCGCTGCTGGTATCTAAACTTTAGCTTGCACCTCTGTGGAGAGCACGCAAGGCTTGACTAACCCAGGGCAGCTCTGTGCTGGTGGGGTCTGCGTGGGCTGGCAGTCCCTGGTGCCCCGCACAGCTGCTGAGCCCCTACCTGAGATCTTGGGCCCCATCTGTGTCCCCTGATGGGATGTAACTAACTCTCCTGACTTTGTATTTTTCTCTGCAGCTTGAAAGATGCAAACGACCTGCCAATCCAGTGTGAAATTTCTCCACTCATCTCCTATGGAGGAGAAGTGAGTACTGACTCTTCAGAACTGATGAGGTCCTTGCAGATGGACTAGACAGGTGGAGGGGCAGGCAAGGGCACATGTGTGAGGGGATAAGCCACGAAAGTGTGACTTGAATTCATTGTGGGGCTTTCTGAGACAGTGTACCCCAAGCTGCTAGCACAGGAGGCAACCAGAGCCACTTGTGAGCTGTGAGCAGCTTAGTGGATCAGCAGAGCAGATGACACACGGTGTGTTTCCAACATGCCACTTTGTCTTCCTGTAGGATCTGGAAAAGTACGTGAAGGATCGAGAGTTTCGCGCACCTTTGATTATTGACGAGGACGGGATCCACGAACTGGTGAAGAATGGGATGTAGTGGCAGCAGGGTGCTCCACAGGGCTGCCCATCCCACCAGGAACTCGGACACATGAAGGTTTATAGCTGTGACTGGTCGGGGCTGGTCCTGCTCGCTTCAGCCCTGTGCAGGGGAGGATGTGACCCACTAGGTTCTCGGCACGTTCTACGCTTCTATTTATATTTTAATTTAAAAACCAAACACTATGGATTTCCCTGCCACAAAGCACAGCTATGGTTCTGCTCTTTGCACTCCAGGCTGTAGGCATTTATTTTTAAACATGTATATAGTAATAGTCATTGTACATGCAGAGAGGATTTTTATGGTACAGGGCTGGGTTTAATCTTGAATTTTTATTTTTCTTAAATCTACATGACTATTTTTTTTTAATAAGGTCCTTGTCATTGCCCATGTCCTCCCTTTTGGTCATCCTTTGTATGTTGCACAACTGGAAGCACCCAATTAAACTCTGAGTCCCTCCTGTTTGTCATCTGCTGGTGTTTGAGAATGACTTTTCACAGGGGCTCACGGAGTAGAGAGCTGACTGCATCATGCCAAGCACTCTGCCAGTGCAGCAGGGGTTGCTGCCCGGGGTGGCTGCAGGCAGGTCCTCTGGCCTGCAGTGCTTGTTTGGAGCATTTCTGGAAGAAGTGAAAGGTTGCACTTTCCTCTTGTATTCCTGCAAAATCCTTGAGCAGGTAGGAACAGGCAGGTGTGCTGGGCTGCTGGAGTGCTCAGGCTGAAGCCAGCCTGGCACAGAGCCCTCCAGCAGTGCTGTGTGCCCTCTGCTTCTCCTGAGAGGGCTCTTTGGCTTCTGATAGAGCCCACAGCTGTGGAGTGTGGTGTGCTGCCTTCCCTCCTGTTTGGGAAGAAGGATGGAGTTTGTTCAGCTCCTCTCCTGATCCTGAGTCCACACCACAGCCCCTGGTGTCGTCATTGCCTCCCACTGCCCCCTGGCTGCCTGGAGAGGGATTTTCCCTTGCAGAGCTGGGAACGGGACCCAAATCTCTCCCCACCGTGGAACTCACACGTCCCATAGGGTGGCTGTTGGGCATCCTAAACTCGGCCAAGCACTCAGTTCCCCAGATAGTGTGCCTGTGAAGCCAGGGCTGCACGGGGGGTCCCGGCTGGCGCTGTGCCTGCTGGTTGCTCACCACAGGCTGTCTGGGCTGTGTGTGGCCGAGGCTTTGGCTTTCTGGCTCTGCAGACCCACCACCTTGGCATTAGGTCCTGGGACAGAGCGATGCAGCACTGGCTGCTGCCAAGTTATTTGAGCACCACATACAGGTAGTAGGAGGGGAGCAGAGCAGAGCTGGCTGGCATTTGTGCCAGCGTGCACGTAGGTCAGCCTGTGCTTCTCCCTGCCAGCTGATCTGGGACAGCACACACGGCATGCTGCAGGCACTGCTCTGACCCATTCCTTGCCTGCCCACCCTGACAGCCCACAGGAAGCTCTGACCTGCCTTTGTCACCCTGGGCATCCCTGGCTCAGCTGGCCCCTTTCTGGTAGCAGTGGCAAAGGTCACCAGCATCTGCTGTGGGCAGTGGATGGCTTCCCCTGCCTGTGATTCCCTTGGTCTGTCTGGAGAATAGACAGGCTGGGAGTAGGGCAAGGAGGTTGGGTTTAGGAGCAAGCCTGCAGGCTTGGTGCTGTGGGGTGTCCTGCAGGATGGGAGAGGTTTTTGGGGAGCTGCTGGCCTGCTGCCAGCTGTGCTGCTTCCCTCCCACAATGTGGCAGTGGCATAAAATACAGCCAAAACACTAGTCTGAAAAACAAAAAAATTGCTTTTTTAATTTTTTTTTTAATTGCAGTTTTCACTATTGCACAAAAATTGAAGTGAGTCCTTTATTATTATTTTCCCCCTGCTGCGTTGCGTAGTCAGTGGCTGCAGTGCCAAGCTGGTGCCTGGAAATGATGTAAAACCACCACCTCAGCGTGGAGCTTGGAGTTGAAGCCCTGATTTTGTGCCATGTGCCGGGCAGGTCAGCTCTCTGGCCGCTGTCCTGGCCACACGTGCCTGCACAGGAGTCCAATACCCTTCCCACCAGGGGCCAGGAGAGGGGTAGTCCCTGTGGGACCCTCTGGGCTAGCAATAGGGTCTTGTGGACTGACTCCACTGGCTGCATTTTAAGGGTGTCCCACCTGGCCCCACAGTGCAGGACAAGGGTCCTGGACACATGTGCCATCCCGCAGCCATGAGGGCGAGTGCTGGAAAGTGAAATGCTGCCTATTGCTTTAAGTTCCCCTGCCGGCCACGAGGATTTTTTCTTTTTTATTTTTTTCTCTTGCGCTATGAATGGGTTTTGCTGTAAATTATAGCTTTGCACACATTCCCTCGGGCCGAGGAAAATAACCTCCGCTGAAAAGCCAGCCCGGATCGCTGACTGGCTCCCCCTCTCCGCTCCCTAATTGAAACCAAATGTGCAAGATGTAGGATTGTGGGATTTCTGGACGGCTCCCAGGAATCCTCAGAATGCAAACGCGCTCCCAGAGGCATCTTGCATCAGCCCGGGGAAGTTCGCTCCTCGCCTGGCTCCCCCAGCCCGGGTGAGGGGCGAGGAGCCCACCCGCCTGCCACCGCCTCCCCACTCCGGTGAGTTGCTCTTGGGTACGTGGGGAGCTGTTTGCCCCTCCTAGACTTGGGATTTTGGTGGGATGTGGGGTAAGCCGTGCTCCGCGGCGGAACCAGGGCAGAGGGGCTGGGGTGTGGGTCTACCTGGAGAAGGGCTGGGGCAGAAGCAGGGCAGTGTTCCCACCAGGGGAGGTGACATTTGGCCACTTCTCACCAGTTGTCCCCCCACTGCCAGTGTTTCCCCCTGTGTCGGGCCAGCATTTCCTAGTGTCCCTCCAGCTCCCGCCTATGTGTCTGTTGGCAGAGCCGGCGGTGGTGCTGGCCAGCCAGAGAGGCCCTGCTGTCCCCAGGGTCCCCCAGCCAGGGGCCAGGTCACACTAGGGAGGGGTCACAGGGCCACTAGGCTGGTGCCCTCGAGCAACGTGCCCTGTCCTGGTGTCGGGAACCCACTTGTGGCTTCCCAACCCTGCGTTGTGCTGGGGCGATGTTGTTGGTGGGGCGATGCCGTGCACCGTGGCACAGGGCATGGAGGAGGGCGGGAAGTTTTTGGCCAGTGAGGAGGGCTTGCTGCAGCAGCATCTACAGGACCATGTCCCCAGCCCCCGTACGCATGAGCTGTGCTCCTGGCAGGTCTCTCCAGGGCAGCTGGCAGCCACAGGGATGTGCCGGCTGCTCCTCGCTCCCTGGATGGCTGCAATGCCCCAGACTGAGCCAGGCAGCCCGTGGCTGGGGAGGCGCCTGCTGCTGCAGAAAATGGGGCTGCATCCAGCCTGGAGAAGGTCTAAAATGGCATTTTTGGAAGTGAGGAGGACTACGGGTCCCGTCATGCTGCACTGTGCTCCCGCCAAGGCTGCGCCAGAGGCACAGCATGCTGGGGGCTGTAGTGCCAGCTGGGATGGGGATCCTTAACCCCTGTCCCCAGACACTGCATGCCTTGGGCCAGGGGCACAGGGAGCCTCTCGCTGCTTGAGGATGTTCCCTACAGTGTGGCCCTGGTGTGTCCTGCCATCCCAGCGGGAGGGGAGCCCCAGCCCCATGCAAGGATGGGGAGTTGCAACAGGAGCCTTAGCAGTCCTGGGAGATCCATGCCCAGGACGTGCAGCTATCCAGCCCCCTCTCCCTGGCTGATGCTCCTCCAGTGCCAGCATGGACAGCAGTGCCCACCTGGGAAGTGAGCTGGGGACCTCACCAGCTGGCACGGGTGGAGGGCAAGAGGGACCACAGCTCAGGTGGGGTTTGTCTCTTAACAAATGTGGATTTAAGATTTCCCCTGGTAATTTTCCCTGGTTATTTTAGTAGAATAAGAAAGGAGGGAAATAAAAAGGGAAAACAAAAAAAAAGCAGTGGTCAAGAGAAACTCAAAGCTCGCACGATGTCCGGGAGGAGCTCCAAAAACTCACTGCACTAAAAATTTCCAGTGATTGAAAATTTTCAGCAAACATTTTCAGTCAAAACGCTGTAAAGTCATCCCTTTTGCAGGGCTAATGGAACAGAAATGATTTCCAGCTGGGTTGCCAGTGCTGCTGGGCCAGTCTGACCACGTGTCCCTGAGCCCCCAGCCTTGGCTCCTGAGTCACTGTCTCCTCACTGTCCCCCAGCCCCACTCCCCTAAGGAGCAATGAGCACTTCCCAACAGCTACGTGGGGATGATTTCCCTATATTAGACTAAATGTAAATGCATTACCTGCAAGACATTGCAGCATCTGGCACCCTGATGCTTAAAGAGTTTACTCAGCCTGAAAAAATAGTAGGGAGAAAAAATATCCCTGGATATTTTTTGGAATGCAGAAGGAAATTGAGATTTTAATTTTGGGGGAACTGGCCATCATCAAACGCAGGAACCTCCTGTGTGCCTTTCGGCAATGCAGCTGAAATTCCCAGTTGCAGCTGAGTTAGTTGCAACTAGCTAAACTTTACCAGCTGAGAATAGAAAAATAAGCAACCACCTATTGTACTTTTTTTTTTTTTTAATAGTAAAATTTGGAATAAAGGGGGAAGAATTGCTCCAAGTGCAGGTGTATATCTGTGCCTCTCGCAGAGCTCATGGTGTTTAGCAGAGACCCTCAGGAATCCAGCAGCATGCTGTGGGGTGCAGAGAGCCTCTAGCAGGATGCAGGTGGCAGTTTCTGGGGATTTACAGTCCCTTTGGGTGCTGGCATGGTCACACCAAACCCCTGTCTTGCTCCTTCCCTGCCAAACCCTGGCTTTGGCAGTGATCAGGAAATCATATCCAGCACCTCCTAGCTGGGGTTTGTGGGATAAGAGGCATCTGATGTGTGGCAGATGGTTCAGTTTAGGTTTGCATTTTTCTTGGTGGTGGGGACAAGGCTGTGGGTCCCTGCATGGGGAGAATGGAGGGACACAACCAGGCACCCACCTGCAGGGTGACTGGTGCTGGGTTGGCCTTGAGGATGTGCCAGCCCAGCCCAGACATCCCTGGTGTGGTGAGTTTGGCTGGGATTTACCCCAGCAGCCAGGTCCTGTTTAGCCAGGAGCTGTGGTTCCTTAAACCCCTAGGTTACTAAGTTGTTGCCTCAGAGTTTAATGTGCATGTAAACTAGATTAAAATAGCCTTTTTCAATAAAAAGAGGAGTGATCTGCATCTGGTGCTAGTGTGAAATGGCCCCTTGGCAAATAAGGGGGAAAGCTCAGGAAGCTGAGGATAGGGCTGGTGACATTTAGGGGTATTTCTGGTGCATCCCCTGGTCTGGTGCCAAGGCCCATGGTAGTTCCCCAGAGGTGCGTGGGTGCAGTGGGAACTTCTCAGACTGGGGATTCCTGAGGCTGCCAGAGCCAGGGTGATGGCTGTGGTGGCAGCACTATCGCAAGGGCAGGCACGTCCTGGGGGCATCCCTTGTACTGTGGGCTGCACCCTCCAAGGAGGAGCCTTGCCAGCACCAGCCCTTTTTCTCCCCTTGCTGCAGCCTGAGCCCCATTGCCAGGATGCCAGGTCTCCTCCAGCTCCATCCCATGCTCCCCTCGAGGCAGTGGGTGCAAGGTGGCTCCCATGCCCTCTGTCACACCCTTCTGTATCATGCATGTCCCTGAGATACGCTCTGCCACTGAGACCTGTCACAATAAATATGCCGTAAATCTCAGGCGATTATCTGCTCTCCTCTCTCCCAAGCCAGCAGGCAGGGAAACCGCCTGTTGAAACATGCTATTATTGTCTTATATGACGGGGTTGTGCAACTTCTTGCTTTCAAAGCTGTCCAAGGGTGGGTGGCCCAGCCGGAGCCTTTCTGCCCAGCAGCAGAGCCGGACGGCGCCAGCCCCAAGCAGAGCCCAGGGAGGTTTGTGTGGGTCCGAGTAGAGCCCTCGGAGGTTTGTGTGGGTCCTGTGGCCATTACATGTGGCCAGCTCCAGGGATGTGGCATACCATGGCTCCCAGGGATGTTGGTGGAGGGGAACGGGGCACCAGGACCCCTTTGACCACCATCACATATATGAGGTCTGGGGCTTTGCTCCTCCTCTGAGGCTGAGATGAGACATGGGGGCTCAGGCAGGGGAAGGGCTCCCATGTTCAGCTGGCTGCCCCAAGCAAGGTTGGCATTTCCACATGGCTCAGCTGCCTCAGTGTGACAAGCCCTGGCTCTGTCTCTGCAGGACTGCCGACATGCCAGCCACCCCCAGACCAGCTCTGCTGCTGCTGCTGCTGCTGCACATCCTGCAGGCTGCGAGAGCTCAGGTCAACCCTGGTAAGTGAGACAGGGACCAGGCACCTGCAGGTGCCATGAAGGGCATTTCCATGGTTTATGCTCCTGCTAGGATGTCTGAGTTTGGGCTCACATCATCTCCATCATCTCTAGCACTTTCCCAGCTCTGGGAGCAGTACATGATGGCCCCCCAAGCCTGCACATGCCTGGGCACTCTGCTGTCCTGCATATAGCTTGGCCACCAGCAGTGATCCAGGCCAGTCAATGATGGAGTGACCAGTGGCCTCTCAGTTGGTGGGGTATGGGGTACAGGCAAAGCACTGCAGCTGGAGCCCTGGGCTCCAGATGGGGCTCTTCCCCATGGGGGGTTCATTGAACCCTCTGAGTTTTGAGGCTGCCAGGTGCTGGGGTATTGTTTTCTGCTGCTGTGTTTTGTTTTCTTTGGTGGTTTCATAGCAAACTAAGTCTGGCTTTAGTGAAGTGGCTTGACTGGGTGCCTGGCTTCTGCTTCAAAACCACAACACTGTGCTGCCCATCAGCGGAAGAAGTGTGTTTAGAAGGTTGTTTCTGCAGGGCTCAGCCCCATCCTGTGCTGCAGGGATGAACACAGCCCAGGCTCCTTCAGCATGCCAGGACTTCCCAGGGGCATCCCTGTAACAAGTCCCTTCAAAGGCTTCTGTTTGTGGGAGGAGTTCTCTGGGTCTTTCCTGTAGGTTGTATAGTGCTTACTTAGGGAGGCAATCCTGTTTTTCCTACAGACGTCTATGCCTAGCAGCATTGGTTTTGCCTGGGCGGGATTGTTATTACCTAGAGCAAAGGAGCTGGGCTGGCTCCATGTTCAGCAAGAATTAAATGGGAATTCTGTCAGAGCTGTGCTCTTCAGAGCATCACAAGCAGGAGAGCTGGAGACAACAAGAGATGCTCCCACTGTGCCAATGCTTATGATGAAGACGCACTCATCCCTCTGTCTAAAGCAGGAGGTGGTCCCTGCGGTGTGGTGTCCCGGGGATGGTGGCACACTGGGATGCACGTTCCTTGCCGGTGTAGCACCAGGCGAGCCGGAGGGTGTGGGGGTAGGAGGTGGCGTGGGCACAGCATCCTGCCTGGTCCCTGCCTCCTCGGTGCGGGTGTTTGCTCGGGGTGGCGTGTGGAGGGAGCACGGTGGGCTGGAGCCAGCGGCCAGACAGTAAACACAGCTAAACAAGCCGGCCTTTCAGCAGTGCTCTTGGCAGCCAGGCGTGAAAAAATAACTCCTGGGAAGCAGCGTGGATGCGGTGCCGGGGGGAGCCGGCTGCCACTCGGGGACGCAGCCTGCCTGCACCCCGGGTACTTTTCCACTCTCAGCCAGGGCAGAGCAGGGCTAGTGATGGAGCTTAGGGGTCAGTGGGGAGGGTGAGCGCCCGCCTTTGTCACTTGTTCCCCCAGGCAGGTGGGGGGAGCTGCGGGACTGAACGGCACAGTTGCTGCGGGTGAGTATTTTGGATGACTGGCCACTAGAGTGAGCTCTCTGGGTTCCACCCGAACGAGGAGCACGGGGATAGCAGTGCCAGATCACAGGCTCTCCACCGCAGCTGAGATGCCTGCCAGCAGGACTGAGAGGATCTCCAGGGACAGGGCCGGGTGTGCCTGTCAGCCCTTGGAGCACTGCCTCCCCTTGCCCCTGCTTTGCTTCGAGCTGCACTGGCATCCCCTTCTGGCCAGCAGCTCCATTTGCTCGGGCAGGTGTCTGCTTTGGCAGAACCATCCCATCCTGCTTCATCCTCTCTGTAAGCCAGAGGGATGGGGAGTGCTGTGTTGGGACTGCAGTACCTGTGGTGTGGTGGATGTGCCCCAGCCCATGCCATTTTCTACACGTATCTTGACTGGGGAGGTGAGGAGGGATGCCTGCTCAGTATCCTGCTGGTCTCATTACAGCGGTGTGTCGGTACCCCTTGGGAATGTCGGGTGGGCACATCCCTGACGAGGACATTTCAGCCTCCAGCCAGTGGTCTGAATCCACAGCTGCCAAGTACGGCCGGTGAGTGTGGGGACCCTCCTGCAACAGCCATGGCAGGGTCTCGGCTCCCACGGACGGGAGAAGGGTGTCATGGGGCTGGCTTTGTCTGCCTGCAAACAGCTCCCCCACTCTGGGTTTGCAGGCTGGACTCAGAGGATGGCGATGGAGCCTGGTGCCCTGAGACCGCAGTGGAGCCAAACGACCTGAAGGAGTTCCTGCAGATTGACCTGCATGCCCTGCACTTTATCACACTGGTGGGCACCCAGGGCCGCCATGCTGAGGGCCATGGTAATGAGTTTGCCCCCATGTATAAGATCAATTACAGCCGAGATGGCACCCGATGGATCTCTTGGAGGAACCGGCATGGGAAGCAGGTCAGGAGGCGGGTGAGGGCTGCACTGAATGGTGGGTGAAGAGGCTCCTTCTGCCCATCTGCACCATGCTTCTCTGTCCCCAGGTGCTGGATGGAAACACCAACCCCTATGACATTGTCCTCAAGGACCTGGAGCCCCCCCTCATTGCCCGCTTTGTCCGATTCATCCCTGTCACTGACCACTCCATGAGTGTCTGCCTGCGCGTGGAGCTGTATGGCTGCGTCTGGCTGGGTGGGTGGTGCAGTCCTGTGCCTGTCCCCTTGTCCCCAGAGCCCAGCCTGGGGGCTGGCCATTCCACGGGGGGCTGTCTGTCCCACTGGGGGCTGGCACGGCCCTGGGGTTGGCAGGGGGTCCATCTGCTCACCCTTTCCTCCCTGCAGATGGGCTGGTGTCCTACAACGCACCAGCCGGGCAGCAGCTCATCCTTCCTGGGGGCACCGTCATCTACCTGAATGACTCGGTGTATGATGGGGCATTTGGGTACAGGTGAGGACTGAGTGTCACACTGGACAGGAGGGGATGGGGCTGCTTCTTCCCTTCATTGTCCCTCAGTAAAGCAAATGCTTGCAGTCTCCCTGAAGTCGGGGACACAGCCAGCTTGGGGAGGACACTCATCATGAGGGGGACACCACAATGGGGCAAGCACCCCCAGCCCTTCCTTTGGATTTATATGTGGGTGCACCAACCTTCAGCATCTCGCAGCCTTTTCCAGAGAGAACACAACAAACCCTCCTGAGTGTCTCAGGGGTAGTGAGGAGCTGCCAGGGGAGTGCTCGGTGGTGGCAGGTTTGGGGGGTTGGCAAGAGTCATGCTTCCTTTTCCCCTTTGTATGTGCCAGCATGACAGAGGGTCTGGGCCAGCTGACGGACGGGGTGTCGGGGCTGGACGACTTCACACAGACCCACGAGTACCATGTCTGGCCGGGCTATGACTATGTTGGCTGGCGCAATGAGAGCACCACCAGTGGCTACGTGGAGATCACCTTTGAGTTCGACCGCATCAGGAACTTCACTGCCATGAAGGTCCGCACACCCCCCGCCCTGTCACCATCCCCGTCCCCTACTGTGGCCGCACTGACAGGCTGCCCCACAGGTCCACTGCAACAACATGTTTGCCAAGGGGGTGAAGATCTTCAAGGAGGTGCAGTGCTACTTTCGTGCTGATGCCAGCGAGTGGGAGCCCAGCACTGTGTCCTCAGTGCTGGTCGTGGATGATGTGAACCCCAGTGCCCGCTTCGTCACCGTGCCCCTGCTCCACCGCATGGCCAGTGCCATCAAGTGCCAGTACTACTTCGCTGACACCTGGATGATGTTCAGTGAGATCACCTTCCAGTCAGGTACCCATCGCCATGAGCCCTGTGGGGACCAGACCCTCCTGGGCAGGAGGCTCAAGGGGAGAGCAGAGCTGTGGGGCACCCCTACTCACCACTGATGCTCTCCTCTCCTCCCTTGCCAGATGCAGCCATGTACAACAACTCAGTGCCCCCCGCCGAGGCACCTGTGGTCCCCACCACCTATGGTAAGACATTGAAAACATGTCACCCTGTGCTGGGTAGGGGATGTTCTGCTGGGCTGTGCCCCCATCAGATTGATGAAAGGGGCAGGATGTCTCCCCACACCCCTGTGTGACCAGCTTTTGCTGTGCCCTTCTCCTGCCAGACCCCACACTCAAAGTTGACGACAGCAACACACGCATCCTGATCGGGTGCCTGGTGGCGATCATCTTCATCCTGGTGGCCATCATTGTCATCATCCTGTGGCGGCAGTTCTGGCAGAAGATGCTGGAAAAGGTGGGCAAGCAGAGTGCCTACTGAGGTGCTCCAGGGCAGGGGGCTCATCCTGGGCAGGTTCTCCTGGAAATTCAGCACAGAGAAAGCAGACTCCACACAGGGGCTCATGCTCCCCTCTCCTCCTCAGGAAGGTTGTGATTTGCACTCATCTTCCAAGCAAGGATTTTTAGTTGAGCAGGCTGGTGACTTTGGGGCCTGCAAGCTTGTCCACCCCTCTGTCCTGAAGTTGATCTGGGGAAGAGGAGCCTGGGATGGGGGTGTCTCACCACAGCTGCTACCTGACCAAGGGCAGTCACAGAAGTGATATGAAGCAAAACTCTTCTCCATAGAGGCAGACAAGAGAAGGGGGAAACATGAGGACAAGCCCAGGCAGGTGCTGAAACTCTGGGACAGGGCACCAGAGAAGAGGTTTGGGCACAGTCTTGGTACCATTGAACACAAGAGACCCAACCATGCCCATGCTGTAGAGAACTGCATCTCTCTTCCTTTTCCCTGCTCTCACAGGCATCGCGGAGGATGCTGGATGACGAAATGACCGTCAGTCTCTCCCTGCCCAGTGAATCCAGCATGTTCAACCACAACCGCTCCTCCTCCTCCAGCGAGCAGGAGTCCAGCTCCACCTATGACCGCATATTCCCTCTGGGACCTGACTACCAGGAGCCCTCCCGCCTGATCCGCAAGCTGCCCGAGTTCACCTCGGGGGAGGAGGACACAGGTGAGAGCCAGGACACCCTGCATGCTCAGAGCCATCTACCACACACTGAGCCTGCTGCAGCCCATCTCCCCCATTCCCAGGTTTTGGCCCATCTCCAAACATTTTGGCTCAGAAAGGAGAGGTCAAACAAACTCCTGTGCATCTCACACGGAGGTCACATACAGCCTGTGACAGAGAGCCATCACTGATGTCCTCTGCCAGACTGAGCTGTGTCCCACTACCACCCCTGAGATGCTCTGACATATCTTCCTTGGTGATCCAGAGGTTGGGCACTGATCCTTTCTCATCTGGCGCACAGGGCTGGATCAGTGCATTTGTTGGTGACAGGGAAGGAGCAGAGCAGCCTGCAATTCTTACAGGAACCCAGCCACACTGGGGCAGTGTGGGGGCTCTGGGCAGGACAGGGATGGATAAGCCAGTGGCTGGAGTGTGAGCAGCCACCAGGGAGCAGAGGGTGCAGGGCAGGACACCCACAACAGGGCTGGTCCTGCTGTGTCCCCCCAGGCTGCAGCGGCCCTGTGAAGCCACCCCAGGCCAGTGTCCCAGAGGGCGTCCCGCACTATGCCGAGGCCGACATCGTGAACCTGCAGGGCGTGACAGGTGGCAACACCTACTCAGTGCCAGCCCTCACCATGGACCTGCTCTCTGGCAAGGATGTGGCCGTCGAGGAGTTCCCCAGGAAGCTGCTGACCTTCAAGGAGAAGCTGGGGGAAGGCCAGTTTGGGGAGGTGAGTGGGAAGTGGACCTGATCTGAGCAGGGCTCAGACAAATCTCTTCCCAGTTCCCAGGGGCGGGGGGACTGTCAATTAGCAAAGGTAATGGCTGCCTCTTGCTCCCCCAGGTTCATCTCTGTGAAGTGGAGGGGATGGAGAAGTTCACCGGGAAGGACTTTGCTCTAGAGGGCTTGGACAGCAGCTCTGACTGCCCTGTGCTGGTGGCTGTGAAGATGCTGCGGGCGGATGCCAATAAGAACGCCAGGTATAGGGCTGGGGGGTGCACACACCATAACATTGCCCCTCGTGTAGAGCTCTGCCATGAGAGCTGGGAAGCTTGGAAAGCACTTTGTGCTGCTGCAAGAACCACATGTCTGAGCTCTCTGGGGATTCTGGGCTGTCAAGTGTAAGGATTCCTGATCCTAACCAGCTCCCCAGTGCCTATCTGCCTGTCAAGTCCCCCCTGCAGCCATGCATGGACTAGTCCTGAGCTCCCCTTCATGGCCCCCAGCCCTAGGGGAGAAGACCCACAGGTCTCCCATGAAGTTTGGGTGGGTGGGTGGCACACTTGGCCAGTCTGTGCACACCTCTGTGCCCCTCTGGGTCTGTCTATCCGATCCGTGTGGTTTCTGTTCCGGAAAGGAATGATTTTCTGAAGGAAATCAAGATCATGTCGCGGCTGAAGGACCCTAACATCATCCGGCTGCTGGCGGTGTGCATCACGGATGACCCTCTGTGCATGATCACCGAGTACATGGAGAACGGAGACCTCAACCAGTTCCTGTCTCGCCAGCAGACAGGCAGCCCCTCTGCTGGCCATGCACCCACTGTCAGGTAGTGATACTCAGGATGGGCAGGGGCGGGCAGGGCTGCTCACTCCCAGCACCCTGCCCAGCTGGGGGACACCCTCCTCGGGGTACACCCCCTGCCTGCTGTCCTTCCCAGCGCCCCAGCCCTCCCTTGTCCCCCCTGGCAGTGACCTGCAGTTCATGGCCACCCAAATAGCCTCTGGCATGAAGTACCTCTCCTCCCTCAACTTCGTGCACCGAGACCTGGCCACGCGCAACTGCCTGGTGGGAAAGCAGTACACCATCAAGATAGCCGACTTTGGCATGAGCAGGAATCTCTACAGCGGGGACTACTACCGCATCCAGGGGCGGGCAGTGCTCCCCATCCGCTGGATGTCCTGGGAGAGCATCCTGCTGGTACACGGGGGCTGGGGTGCTCTGACAGACACTGAGGTGGCTCTGGGGATGCTCACTGTCTTCCTTCCTCGGGCTGGGCAGTGCATAAGGGATGGGGTGGTCTCTCTTCCCTGCAGTCCAGATTTGGGGTGAAGTATGTGAAAAGCAGAAGTGGTTGTTGTTTTTCAAGGTGGGCTGGGGGGACTATGGTGATTTTTGGTGTCCCAGTGTAGGACATCCTTTAAGCAGGATGCTTAACATTTTCTCTTGGCCATGGTCAGACCTGCCAGAGGAAGCAGGGTTGCTTTTGATCTTTGCAGGGAGCTGGGTCCTTGGCAAACCCCAGCTCTCAGAGCGGTCACTGCCAGGCAAACCTGGAGCTCACCAGGCTCTGGCCCCAGGCAAAGAGCAGGTCTGTGGGATCAAGTGCCCCTCTGCGCCCAGATCTGGCAGCATCCAGAAAGAGGTTTTGAGCTATGAGCACCTAGGGCTTATGGAGCAGGATGGGGTAATGCTGATGCCCAATCCTGCTCTGTTCCCTCTGTCCAGGGCAAGTTCACCACAGCCAGTGATGTGTGGGCATTTGGTGTGACACTGTGGGAGACCTTCACACTCTGCCGGGAGCAGCCCTATTCCCAGCTGTCTGACGAGCAAGTCATTGAAAACACCGGCGAGTTTTTCCGGGACCAGGGCCGGCAGGTAGGGATGGGATGGGATGGGATGGGATGGGATGGGATGGGACAGGCAGTACTGTGGCTGGGACATCAGACACCTAGGCAGAGACTTCCAGGTGACTAGATAGGGAGCTTGGCTGTGGGATAGTTATGGGATGGGAACTCCTCTAGGAAGCAGTCCTGGTGAGGGGCCTGGCATGGCCAACTCAGCACTTCACACAGTCCAAGCCACCACTTGCTCGCTGACTCTGCTTCAGCATTCAGCCAGGCTGGGAGACAGAAGCAGGTGTCCCCAGGCCTCTTGCTGTGTCATCTGGAGGTCCTCTCGTCCCTGGGCATACAGTGGCACAGCTCCCGCCCTGGGGCACAGAGACATGGGGCTCCCTGAGAAATGGGACTCTCCAGGAGTGGTTTGCATGTTGGTTTCTGTGGCAGTAACTCTCTACCTTTGCTATCCACCTTTTGTTTTGCAGACCTACCTTCCCCAGCCTGCACTGTGCCCTGACTCAGTCTATAAGCTAATGCTCAGCTGCTGGAGACGGGACACTAAAGATCGTCCCTCCTTCCAGGACATCCATCGCCTTCTCCAAGAGTCAGCCAGTGAAGAATGATCCTTGACTCCCCCCCCAGCCAGGTCCCCATCCCTCCCCGTCCCCAGAGGAGCCCCATATGCAAACTGAAGCCACTTCACTTGGACTCAGCAATAAACCCCAGGCAGCTGGTCTTTTTCTCATTGTACAGTGAAGCCTCAGACAAGAACCCCAAGGACAGCAAAGAGAGCCACGGCGTGGGACGACACAGACCTCCTGCTCACTTGCAGACCTGAGCCTGGGAGCAGCATGGGCTGGGATCAGGGTTATTTATTGATGCAGCATGTTCTTGGTGACAAGGACTAGGACAGAGCGGCTTCTCTTCCCTGACTGGAGGGGAGGAAGGGCAGCTGGACTTTCTCTGCAAGAAAGCTCTCAGCCCACATGCAGGGCAAGTGCCTGGGGAAGGGATATGTGTGGGTATGTGCCCACTGAAGCAGGGACTGACCAACAGCCACTACCTGTTTGAGGAGGAGGTGGGAGCTGCCAGCAGCTTTCAGTGGGCTGTGCAATTACAGGGTGAAAACAAACACTCTCCGGACATTTGGGGCTTTGGACATGCCACATGGAGAGGCAGGAAGCACCGTTGCTGCTGGCCAGACCCCATTTGCACAGGGAGAAGCCTCATGGCACTCCCAGCACCTCACCCAGCTGCTGGAGTGGGCAGCATGCTCAGCCGTGGCTCCTCCGTGCCAGCCAGAGAGAAGCAGGCATCTCGGCGAGAGACATGCCAAGGGGACATCCCCTCACCTACTACAGCCACTCAGAGTGGCTCAACTGCCCAGGAAATGCATTTTGGATACTCTATGTGTGATGCATGGCAGCTGGATGGCACCTTTCACTTCCATGGGGAAATCTCCAGGTCCTCCCTCTCCCAGGGTTAACCCACATGTTCACCTGCCAGGAGAGGAATGCACATAGCAGAGCTTCATTGGCTGCTGCCAGATGCCCATGCCTGCAACAGCCTGTGGGCATGGAGCAGGGCACTCCTGGCTCTTAGCTTGGGATCACAGTTCATCTGAAGTACCTGGCTGGACTCTGCCACCTTAAGCCTCCCACAGCAGTGTGGCTCCAGTCCATCCTCCCAGATCCAGCAGCACCATGAGCAAACTGGGCAGATGCCGAAGCCATGTGCCTCCAGGAGCCCTGGCAGGTTACCTGCCATGCCACAGAACTGGACCCTCCTGTGGCTGGACAGGAGGAACTTTGTACTTAGAGGGTACATGGACCCCTCCATACTTTTGTATGCATTAGTTCAGCACCATCAGTCACGCGTGGCACAGTTCTCAGTATTCCATTGCTAAGGCATGTATATATTCAGTAGATGCACCTATATGTAGGGGCAAACGCATTGAAGAGACACTTGGTACGTGGATCTGGTTGCATGGTTTCCTTGTGGCACTTCCAAAGGCAGGGCCTCCCACTGCTCTGTGGGCACCCCTGGGGCTGGGGTCTCTGGGGTTTCACTCTGTGCCCTGGGAGGAGCCTGGGGAGTGCACACAGGTAACAGCCTAAGGGATGGAGGAAGGGTGCTCAGGAGACTGGCGGGCTGAGCCGCACCAGTTGTCCGCCCCTTCGGGTGGTAGGGAGGGTGCTCTGAGGCTCAGCATCCATGACGGGACATGTCCACCAGCAGGGATTGAGGCGGGACAGTGGGTTTGGGAGAAGGGAGGGCAGGGGTGTGGGCTGTGGCAGAGGAGGTCTCACCCCTGACGAGGGTGTGGAAGACGAGGACAGGCTTTGTTCATGCCATGGGATTGGCATCCCTCTGCCTCTCCCCTCGCATGCCCTCTCCTGCAGCCCATCCCAGCGCAGCCTCAGCAAGCGGGAGCTCTGAGCACTGGGCAGGAGCCCATCTGCGGGTCCCAGCTCGCCCCGGGCACGGTGCCTGGGCACCCTGCACGGCTCTGCACGGCCCCGGGGCAGAGAACTCCTTGGGGTAGGTATGGGGGCTGCCGTGCCCATCCCCATCCCCAGGTGGGACAGTGCCACGAGCAGCGCTGCGCCCAAGGGACCTGCGCCGGCAGCACCGGCAAACGGGGACCAGGGGGGCATTTCTGCTGGGCTGCAAAGCGCCCCTCGGTGGCAAAGGACGGGGCGGGAGAGGGGCAGGCAGGGCAAGGCAAGGCAAGGCAAGGCAAGGCAAGGCAGGGGCAGCGGGGGTCCCGCAGCTCGGGGCAGTGGGCGTGGCTTGTGTGGTGTGGGCGTGACCACAACATGAGGGTGGGATTAGGGGCGTGCCCTCGGCTCGCCCCGCCCCCTCGGCTCGGCTCATCATCACGCCACCGGCCGTGCAGGTCCCGCCCCCCTGCCGCG
>VXBX01004468.1:0-109862 GCA_013400415.1 Scytalopus superciliaris | reverse complement strand
CCGCCCCCCTGCCGCGCGGTGATTGGCTGTGTCGGCGGGGCGGGGCGGAGCCCGCCCCCATACCCCGCGCTGATTGGCTGTGTCGGTGGGGCGGTGGCGCGGGCAGCGGTTAAAGTGCGGGAGGGCGGCGGGCGCGGGGCAGACATGGAGCGGGTCGTGCTGGTGACCGGNCGATCCCTCACCCGCCTTGTGCTTCCCCGTGCAGGTTTCAGCGCCTGGACTTTGTCTACCTCAACGCTGGGATCATGCCCAACCCGCAAGTGAACTTCAAGGCGCTCTGGCACGGCCTCCTCACCGGGTAGGAGATGTCACTTCCCCAGCGTGGCACAGAGCGATCCCAGCGGGATGCTTGGGGTGGGCTTGGCAACCGAGGGGCGTGCTGGGCCGGCCCGAGGCACCCCGTGCCCCCTCTGATCGCAGGGGTGACACCCCCTGGGTGCGGGGAGGGACCGAGAGCTCGCTCAAAGCCTGCGGACCCCGGCACTGTGTGAGAAGCGCTGCTGTGGTGCTGGGGAGAGGAAACTTGGCCACACCGGTTCGTCTTAGTGTTGTTTTGGTGCCACTGTTGGTGTTTGTAGCTGTGGGTGACAGGGTTTTGTGAAGGTGACGGTGGGTGCTGGTCTAAGGGTCATTATTCTATTAGCAACACAGGGAAGCTGAGCTGGGGAGCAGTGACTTGTGTTGGGTGTAAGTGCCAGACTGGTTTCTTCACCTGCCTTAGACGTGGCCCGAGGGCTTAGTTCCGTGCTGGATCTTGATTTTGCTAACTGAGCATGAAATGAAAGAGCGAGTGGAATTTTTTTTTTTAATGGTGTTTTACCGTGGTGAAGTGAAGGAAGGGGCAAGTCTCCTCTGGTCCAGTCAGCATCGAGACAGTAGGAGCTGGCATACTCAGGAAACCTCTTCTATCTCTCTTTTCTTGGATTGGTAGAGTCCTTTAAGGTGAAACTAGAGAGTCTGTGTGGTGGAGAATACTTCTGAAGGACTGAAGTGGGGGAGAGGTAGGTGCCTCCTGGCAGTGTTCCTTGCTAACTTCTGTCCTTGGTTTCCAGGAGGGTGCTTCACATGCTGACCACTGCTGAAGGAATAATGACCCAGACAGACAGGCTGAATGGAGATGGGCTTCAGGAGGTGTTTACTACCAACCTCTTTGGACACTTTATCCTGGTGAGGCTGCATATGAGGATTGAGCCCTTGGTCTGGTGCTTGATGTGGGTAGGGATGGGTCCAGGCAGTACTGGTGAGTCAGTTCTCACAGGTTCAGATGCTGATGCAGAATGCAGCCTGACAGATAAAGAATGACAGGGCAAAGGCCTTGAGATTTATTCAAATAGCACTAAATGGTGATTGTTGTTGCAAGAGTTAATATGATTTTTTGGGGTTATTCTAGTGAGCCAGGAGATAGAGGTACATCCTATGTAGTTCTCTGTCCAGGCTCGGCTGTATTAAATTCCAAGGTGCTCAACTGAGCTGTGCAAGAGAATGACAGCTGCTTTTAAATGTTCCTGATGAACCTTGGCTTGAAGCTACACCTGAGCAGTGTCTGCTTCTGGCTAGGAAAGGCTGGCTGAGAAAGCTGAGATAAGCTCACAGCTTTTAAGTACTGTAAAGCTATACTCTTACATTAGAAAATTGCTGTGTTAAATAAGTTAACAATTCTTTTTCAGGTTCGTCAACTTCAGTCTCTACTCTGCGGTAACGAGAAGCCCTCACGACTCATCTGGACCTCCTCCAGCAATGCCAGGGAGTCTGCCTTCAGCCTCTCTGACTATCAGCATGCCAAGGGGCAGGAATCATACAGTTCCTCTAAATATGCTACTGACCTGACAAGTGTGGTTCTGAACAGGAAATTTAATAAGCAGGTGATGATGGGGTTTGTCTTTCTGAAAAAAAACTAATAAGCTCCTTCTGTTTGTAATTATCATTACATTGTTGTTACCCGGTTGCCTTCGTTCACTCACAGCAATCTGGTACGTTCCTTAATGCACATGTAAGAACAAAACATGGCTGGGGTTGAACTGGTAGTGTGGGTGGTGGACAATCTGCTAGAGAGATTGCTTCTGGGGTTCTGAAAGCAGAGGATTTTAGGAGTGGTCCCTACCTTGAAAGCTCTTACTGTCACTTTAGACCAAAGAATTGATCTTAAAAAGCAAAGACTCCCTGCGTTTTTCAGGTGTCCCTGCCTATCAGACCACTGTTCTGGCAGTGTTGCCTGCAAGAAGTTGAGCTGTAGGCTGTGCTAATGGCCCCATGCTACTGTTCAGGTTTGTCACACTGAGATGTACAAACAACCTGTCTTCCCTGTCATGGGTGGATTTTGTTGGCAAGCTGCAGCCCTAGTCCTGCAGTAGAGTTGCATTCTTGTAAAACATTTCAGGAGAAAATAGTTCTAGAATGAAAATCTTACCTGTTAAAGGTGAGATAACCTTTGGTCTGAGTGGGCTGTTATTTGTGGGATGTCTGCTGTGGCTGCTGAGCTGCATGGAGACTGCACCATGAGGCTGTGCTGTGTCAGGAGGCTGCATCTTCTGTCCCATGGGCTTGTAATGGGCACAGACTTAACATGAACATCTCCAATTTGAACCTCTTAAAAGTCACCACATCTAATCACTCTCTAGCTCTGGTAACTTAAGAAAGGAGAGTATCTTTTATCTGGTGTCTATACTCACCCTCACTTTCTTGCTGAGGAGTACAAGGAGGGAAAGAGTATGATCCATTCTTTAACTGTTTTGTAATTGCACACTGACTCTTTCTTCTCTGCAGGGTCTGTATTCCAGTGTTGTTTGTCCTGGTCTCGTTATGACTAATATGACCTACAGAATTCTGCCAGTTTTTCTGTGGAAGCTGTTAATGCCCATCATGTGGTTGGTGAGTGGATCTCCTGTGTGGTTTTGGGCTGAGGTAGCCCTGCTGTGATAGACTTCACTGCAAGTGATTCTGGCTCCTTGCTGCCCCTGTGCTGCTGTGCAGCACTTCCTGCTGTTGAGTTGGGCAGGCTGGCCCCTCTGCAAACCTTCCCTTTTGCATCCTGGGGCCCTGATTTCCAAGCTGAGTTTGGTGCTGGACAGCACTGTGCATAGAGCCAGGGTTCAACCCTTCAGCCATAACTGTGTTCATCAAGGCTCCCCTAGGCAGGTTTGCCAAGCTGCTTGGGCTTGTGAAACACCATTATCTTGGTGGCAGCAAAGTGCAGGACAAGGCTTTGCCCCTGTGCTTTCAAATGCTGTTCATTTCTAGAACAGGATGTTTTTCAGTGTAGTTCTTTCCACCCTTCTAGAAGGCAGTGTTTCTTGCTTTTTTTTTTTTTCTTTCCATCCCTTTGGAAAGCAAACCCTCCTGTTTTCTATTGCCTCTTCCCCAAAACTTTCTTAGCCTTTCTTCTTCTGGCCTTCAGCTTTTTCTGTTCCACAAGGCTGCCTGCTCTGAGCCTTGATGCTCTGATTGTAAGACTGGCCTTTCAGCTTAAGCTGCCCTAGTTGTAGCAGCTGATCCTGACAGATCACATTTCTTCTTGCAAGCAGAGAGGCAGTGCCTTCTCAGTTGTCCTCAACACTGGCAGTAGTGCAGATCCCCTTTGCCTCCTGCCATTTGTGCTCTTGAGACCACTCAAAAAGAAGCACCTGCAAGGCGTGTGTGGCCCCTTGCCTTCTGCCTTGGGGTGAGCTCTGTCTGGGACCATGGAGCTTGCTGACCTGCTGGGTGGCTCCAGATAGTTTGGGATAATAAAGGGGTTCTTTGATCAGTGTGTGTGTGTGGAGTTACCTGTAGTCAACTTTGAGAAGTTTTCTACTGCTGGTAGATTATCTGGAGTGTCTGGGCTGTGCAGGGCTTGTCAAACCTTGGATCACAATGTCATGTGCTTATTTTCCCCTCAGATCCGATTTTTTGCCAAAACTTATACTCTGACACCGTATAATGGAGCAGAAGCTCACGTAAGTAGTTCACAGCTTGATTCTGGGTAGCTCTTATAGGGTCTGCTGGCTTGAGCAAAGAGCCTCTCAGCAAGGTTGGTGCCTGGGTGCTGTGTTTGACTCCCCAGTAACATACAGCAGTGAGTGCAGGGCTGATCTGCCAGGTGATGCTTTATGGCCTTCTTCCAGTACCCATAAAATAAGTTATTTTGGAAAAATGCTATTCCTTTAATCTCTTTTGGGGAGAATGACATGCATGCACAGGGATGGAGTTGGGTGATGTGAGGCATGGTGTGTCCTGAGCACAGTAGAAGCAAGTTTAGCCATGCTGAATTGCTTTGCCTTAAACATGGGTTGCTGTTGGCTCATGTAGGTCACAGGTGAAGGGAGCCAGCTCAAACTTCTTCTTTAGATACCATGTATTCCCCTGCTTGGTAGGAGCACCTGTGTACTGTCTTCTCCTGTGCCCAGTGGCAGTGGGGTCCTTGCCTGCAGACTGGGCTGGGACAGTGTGTGCTACACTCCTACACCCTTGTGCTGTTCTTCCCAGGTGTGGCTGTTCAGACAGAAGCCGGAGTACCTGGATTTACTTGTCAAATACCACAGCTGTACTACTGGACTGGGGAGATGCTACGTGGAGCCCAGAAAGGTAAATGGAGAGGGAGCTTCCTGCTGCAGGGACTTGGCTAGGGGTCTGTCATCTGCCTTGCATGGTAGGGTTGGTGCCAAGGGTGTCCTGTGCTGGAGTGGAAGCAAGATGCGTGTTGAATGCTGAGCAGCAGAGAGGGATGTGGCGGCCTTATCTGTGAGGTTTCCTAGAATAACTCCTGGCTTAGGCTGGAGTCTGGAAAACAGTGGAAATTATGCTGCCCAAAAATATTGTTCTGGCTTTTGCCCTGGTGACAGATGCTTTTAATTGCCTCTATGAATTGAGAAGCTCTGGAGGTGCACCCTGCTGTCCTTGGTATCTGTGCTGGCTGCCACCACTGTGATGGTCTTACAGTGCTGTTCTTATTGTCTTCCAGATGGATGTGGATGAAGACACTGCTGAGAAATTGTACCAAAAGCTGTTGGAACTGGAGGAGCAGTTTCTAGAGAAATACAGTGAAATTTTAGACTAAGTAAAGCTAGTCCCAGTGGGGTGGCAAGATCTTGTATTGGTAACATGGGCTTTCTTCACTCTGGTGCTACTTGTGTTGCTTGCTGTTCTGCAGGCACACGGCTTCGGACACAATCTTCCTTCTTGACAGAAGGTGAACAGTTCCTGAAAATGGAAATGGGAAAACTGAAGAGAAGTACTTAGACTTTTTGGAATGGGATTTTTTCTTTTAGCCTAAAACTGGAGACCTAGAGTAGGTGGACTCTATCTTAACGGAGTTGCAAAGCAGTGTCTTGCAAAAGCATGACTGAACTGTGCACGGTTCAGGAATAGCCTCAAAAACCTGTGGTTCAAACCTGGTTCAGTGCAGTGAAGGCAGCAGTCTGGGGTGCTGCCCTGCCTCTTGGCTCTGCTGGTGTTTGCAGATGGCTCAAACACGTTACCTGTGGCTGATCCTGATGTACTTGAAGGCTCACTTTCAGAAGAGCTGCTCTTACATTTGTTCTCCAAAGCTGAGGCTGTACAGACCTGCTCAACAAGATTGAACCTTACTGGCTGTCGAGCTCTGCACAGCATCTGAAACCAAGCTGCTGAAGAGCTGGCCTGAGAAGCACACCCCTGCCTTACCTGTGAGGACAGATGCCTTGCTGTCCCCTGGGTGTGGGGACATTAAGGGTTTTAACCATGACTGGCTGGAAAGGCTGAAGCTGATGATGTTAGCCTGGACTCAGGGCTAGTCTGCTCTGTTTAAAGCAAGAGTGAGAGGTTACAGTGTTGTTTTATCTATTTAAGTGTCTTTTTATATGTCTATTGTACCCACCATTCTTCCTGTTGTCTATCTGGGGACCCTCACCAAATACCTGGCACCAAGCACCTTCAAGTGCCCTGATTAATAAAGGACTGGAACTGACTTGTCCTTGTTTGCAGTGGTGTTTTTACTCTGATATCCATCTGTTTTTGACTCAGAGGGCTGGAAGGAACTAAAAACCTGTGTGTACCTGGGACTGTGAGGTCTCTTCCCTTCTGCCACAGGAGGGATGTTAACCACCTTACTTCTCTGTTCTTTTTAGTTACTGAAAGACGTGAATGACTTCTGAAGCCTTCAGTGTGTTCTTTGTGTGCTGAGCACCTGTGGGATGTCTGAGTTTTTTTTCCAGCCTTAGGCACTTGAGAGATGTCTCTGGTGCTTGCTCACCCTGATGTGTCACATTATTATGTACTTTACACTCCCTGGTAAGGGAGTTCAGGCGATTCCCTGGGGCTGGCAGGGGTCAAGTGAGGTCAGGAGAGGGAGGTTGTGCTGCTCAGCCCTGCACTACCTGGCTGAGGTGGAGGCTCCCTGAACTCTGGAGGCTGCGTGCCCAAACTGGTGCATTGTGCTGGGACTGGAGTGCCCACAAAGGGGGGCGGTGGCTTAGGAGTCTGTGTAGGAAACCTACAGAGGACTCTGGCACCCAGGAGAATCCAGGCTTTGCAAAGGCTCTTTATTGTGTTGGCTTGCAGGTTTACAGTTGTAAAGAATCTTGCTTTTACTTTATTTTCCTTCCTCACACCCTCCATTGGCTTTGAGCATCTCTGAAAAGCAAAAGGGTGGTGTACTGTTAGTGGGGTGATGTCAGCAGTAAAGACAGCTTATTCTTGAGTCTGGGCTGAGCAACACCTCTCAGCTCAGCCTTATGTGAATACCTGAGCTACCAGTAGTGCTAATGGGGACAGGAACGTGCTCAGTTTTGGCCTGACACTAGAACAGAGTAAGGAGTTGGCCATTGTGGTGGTGTTTCCCTTGTTTGTCTGTAGCTGTTCACAGTTGTGAAGTAGATTTGGGGTGTGCTCATGTGGATGTTTAAATGCAGTAAAGCCTGTTGAGGCACCAGATCTGCGTTCTGTGACTTTATTCAGCTGTCCTAAAACATGCTGAGGCCAGAGCCCTGTATTTCTGGTGCTGTTTCTTCTCTTCTCCAGAGGGAAGGAGCCTGGCTGTCTCTTCAGCTTGGTGTAGTTGATCCCCGGCATATCCTACAGTAGTACTTGGCTCCTTGTCAAGAGAGTAATAAAGGGTGTTGTCTTGATTGGTTTTAGATGAGCATGTTGAACTTTATTGTGCTTCTGCCCTGGGCTGTAGTAGGTATCATTCACCCCCTCTACCTTTAAGATTCCCCACCTACCAAAAATTCAGAGGCACTTGGTCATTCCTTATCCCTGCCTCATTCTCTCTCTGGGCTGAGATAAATGAAATAGGAAGTGTTTCTCAAAGGAGTCTGATACAATGCTTCATGAGCTGAGTGCCACTTACTGGGAGGGTCAGGGCTCTTATCACCTGTGTTGTCCTGTGCCAGCTGTGTGCTGGCACTGCAGGTGTGACAGGATTTGAATGCAGTCAGGTCTGGAGGTCTAGAAGAGGTAGCTTTGAATAAACAAATGTTTTCTGATATGTGAGTCTGGTGGTTTGGTTGGGGTTGTTTGTGGGTTTTGTTTGGTTTTTTTGTGGTTTATTGGTTTTCTAAAGCCTAGAAAAAAGGGGCAAATTTCTAGGATGGGCAAAGTTTGATGACCATAGATAGGATCGTTGAGGATTTATCTCAAGTGTATGCCTGTAGGATGAAGTTATGACTTTTCCTGATAAAAGCCAGTCTCATGGAATGGGACAAGTTCTTTTTGCCTGTGGAACATGCAGTGGCTGATGAGGGGAGAGGATGTGTGATACACTGCCACCCCTGATATACCAATCCATGACATTTGTGCCAACTAAAGCTATGAACATGTTTCTGGGTTCATTTTAAAAGCTCTCTGTAGCTCTCCCTTGAGGATTTGTCGTTCAAGGTCAGAGAAAATGTGTGTTTCTGTTCTGCTGTGTCTGAGCTCTCCATGTCCTGCTCCTGGCTAACAGGTGCCTGTGCATGGAGCTTAATCCCAGAGCTAGTCCCTTTTGCATGGCAAGAACATTCAGGCATGAAAACAATGAAGAACCAGCAATTGGGTCAAGAAGAGCAAGCAGGTGTATGTATCTGTCAGCCTCCTCCTCATGTACTCCCATCCCCTTGTTTTTGCATCCTAAGGTAGTGAAGACCCTGCTGCTGCCATTGCATGAGTTGGGTGCCTCCATAGAGGTCGTGCATATGCAGTTTCCAAGCCCTTTGTCTAATGAAAACGGGTCCAGACTGGAGCACAGGGCCCTGGAGTGGTGCAGGGTGGTGAGGGAAGCTGGATAGGACAGGGGGGATAGCTGGCAGCAGCAGCTGTGTATCAGTGCTAATACAGGAGCTTACTGCTTGTGATCCTCAGATATGGAGCTTTCCAGACATGCTCTAGGGCAGGTCTTGAGTGTGAAAACTTGTTGTGGTTGCTCTATGATACCCTGCACAATGAGCTGTGCAATCTAATCACCATGCCTTATCTAATATGCCTCAATCTAATCTAATTACCTTGCCTCATCCTGAGCCGCTGTCTTTTTATCTTCATGGGCAAATGTGTTGCCTTCCTTCAAACACAACCTGAGTCCTCTATTGGTTTTCAACTCAACTGGCTTTCAGCTATGTAGGGCATGGATAACAGGAGTGTGGGTGGGAGCTGAGCACTGGCCAAGGGAGGAGAAATCTTGAGATCAGGCTGAAATCCCATGGTTGGGTGACCTTTGCTTCACCAGGAAGGGAAGGCAATAGGATTGAAGAAAACAACAAGGACCAGCATGTGTCCCTGTAAACAGGTGCATGTAATAGTTTGTTTAGAAAGATCCAGGGTTAAGCTTTGAATGGCAACTTTGATGTTGAAAGTCTTGAACAGGAGCTGCCCAGAGCACAGAGAGATGTAGCTCTAAAGAGCTGAGTGAGAAATGGGGAGCAGAAACCCCTCGGGGGAGTGTTGCAGCAGCATGACCTGTCTAGCAAGGAAGAGCCAAGAGAGATCTGGATCTGGGTGGGTTTTGCTGAGAATGACCAAGAAGATTTTGGCTGGGAGAAAGAGCTTGCACCTCCAGTGAACCCTGCTCCAAGCAGCTCAGGGATATGTCCAGGCAAGTTCTGAAGCCTCTGGGGATTAACATCCCACAGCCCCTCCCAGACCCTGTCCCAGGGCTGCTCCCATACACTGCTTCACTTTGCAGCTTCCCAGAGGGTGAATTGCTTGAAGGGTGTTGGTGTTGGAGGCTGAGGACAGGATGTGTGCCACATGGCCAAGGAAATGGGAAAGGCCAAAGAGAGCCAAGGCTGCCCACAGGGCCAGGCAGAATTGTCACTGTTGCTTTGTAAAACAGGGAGCTGTGCCTGAAAGAGAAATTTCAAAGAGATTAGGTTAGGAATAGCTTGTGAGAAGAATCAGTATGAATAGAAAATCCTTTATCCTGCTCATCAAGAGACACTCCCACATAAAAGCAGAGCTTGGAGAGGCTGTGATGCTGTAGTTAATGTTTTAGGCATCAGTGCTCCTTGAGAGGGGCCTGGTAAGGCTGCCTGAGAGAAACTCTGTGCAGATGCAAGAGTTTGTATCAAACCGAAGTGGGAGACAACAGGGCAGGAAGATGAACCACCAAGGCTGGATGACATTCACCTTGAGGCAAAGCAACTGAGCTGCTCACTGTGCATTCATTTCTCCCCTTTAACTGCCTCAAACACAGCAAAGAGGAGGGTGACTAGATACCCAGCCTGGGGTCAGGCAGTGCAGATGTGGAACATGTATGTAGGATCCTCTTAAAAGAGAAGCTACTAAAGATGACCACAGGATGCACCATGGAGACACAGCTCCAGACTTGCCCTGCTTTGTGTTTCTATCTGTCTCAACAGAGGCTTTGGTCAGCTCGGTTTGGTTCAGCAGCAGTTGTGCCCCTTGGAAGCTCCATGAGTCACTGTGGCCAGCACCTCTCTGGGCAGCACATGGCAGTGCAGCAATATTTCATGTCTCTGTCATCTGAGTGGAAGGTGAGACATGGTGAGACAACAAGAGCCAGCCTGGCTAAGATGGCTTGGATAAGTCATTTCCAGGCAGCGGTTTGTGAATGCTGTAGGGATGCTGCTCTGTGCTGGCTGGTCCTGCGGAGCCCCAGGACATGTGTGCATGGCCTCCAGGCACTGGGGATCTATTAAAGGCCTTAAAATGCAGTAAGACCACTCAGGAGTGGAGCGGATTGTCACACTACCTACCCACAGCAGCTCACACATCTCAGGTGCCAGGAGGGCTGCATCCCTCCCGCAAATTCCCTGGATACCTTTCAGCAGGTCATGACTTCCTTGGCTTTGGGCAGCTCTTGAATTGAGTCAGGCTCTTCCTGCTGTGCCCAGCAGCTCCCCAGCTAGCTCATGACAGGCATTCTTGTCTGGAGAGGGATGTGTTTATTACTTGGGTCTGGAGTGCATGGATGGGAGTGGGCAGAATGTGGTGGGAGGGATGACCCAGGGCTGTTTGATGACAGAGGTGTTGGAGACCAGCTGTGAGGTTGGCTCTGCCTCTGGGCCACCTGCCAGGCAGAGGTTGAGGTCAGTGAAATTAGGGAGGGGAGCCTGTAGCATGCACATTGTTTCATGTTTAGGCTGGAAGGTCAGAGACTGGAATGGCAGGAGCAGTTGTCAGTTTGGGTATGTCTCTGTATACAGGCAGCGGGTCATGTCTCCATATGTTTTGTTATAGACTCAGAGGAGTGTTGATGACATGAGCTTCTGGAGTCCCTTATCAGGGATGTCACTCTTGGAGCAGGACTAGCACTAGCATTAATAATCCACCTCTTGTTTCCCTGCTGCACCACATGATGCTGGTCATGTCTTTGGGGTCTCCTGCTCTCCTTTCATGCCCTGAGTCATGAGGCTTTTGGATCCAGGGGTCTTATGTGCTGACCTTGCAGCTCACACCTGAGCTAAGCTATCCTTCTACCCAGACATCAGGGTGCTGGGGTGTTTAGCCATGTGGTCTGTGATGGAGATCCCTGCTCTGCACAGGGGAGTGAGATGTGTGAGCAGATGCACTGTCACATAGTGGGGCTTTGGGGACCCCTCTGCCATTTGAAGGGGGACTAGAAGTCCTGGGACTGAATGTTTGCCTTCTGAAATCCAGGCACTGGGCTGATGAATCACCCAGCAGCATGACAGCCTGGGAGGCATCTCTTGCTGGATGCAGCCACCTCAGCCTTATGGGCACCAGCAGCTTCCTCTCACCCACGTGGTGATAGCCCTTGGCATTTGTGTCATCAACAAAGCCTTTCCAGTGCTGCTGGCACTCCAGGCACAGTGTTCAAGGAGAGGAGATCATGAGGGTAGGACATCTCCTGCAGGAAATGTCACTCCTTGGTGTGCATGGTCATTCTCCAACCATAGAGGCTGAGGGCTGGGTCCAGCTTCTGCTCTCCTCTCTTTTCCCAAACTCAAGGACAATGCTGTTGGGGTGTAGAGCAGTAGAGCTGGCAGGGATATAGGAGAGAAGGGTGAGCATGCAGTCAGGGTGGTGGGATTAGAAGCTGACGGCATGGGGGTGTCTTTCCAAAGATCTCTTGGGTCCCCATGAGCCCACAGACTCTTTGGTGAGGTGTGGGCACCAACCACGGTGGAGTGAGCTGTTGTTGTTACCCCTGGGCAAACAGAGAGTGTGTTGGAACAGCTTTCATAGAATCCTAGACTATCCTGAGTTGGAAGAGACCCACAAGGATCATCAAAGTCCTACTCCTGGCCTTACGCAGGAATCCCACCACATACCTGACAGCATTGTCCAAATGCTTCTGGAACTCCGGCAGGATTGAGGCTGTGACCACTTCCCTGGGGAGCCTTTCCAGTGCTCAACGACCCTCCAAGTGAAGAAACTTTCCCTAATATCTAACCTAAACCTCCACTGACACAGCTCCATGCTGTTCCCTCAGGTTATATCGCTGGTCACCAGAGAGAAGAGATCAGTGCCTGCGTCTCTGCTTCCCCTTGTGAGGAAGCTGTAGACTGCTATGAGGTCTCTTCTCAGTCTTGTCCATTCCAGGCTGAACAAGCTAAGTTGACCTCACTGCTCCTCTTAGGGCTTCCTCTCTAAGCCCTTCATTCTCCTCATAGCTCTTCTTTGGACACTAATAGCACCTCCAGGTGATGCTGGGACTGGTTTGGTGACCCTGGCACCTGTTCCATCTCCGGATGTGCTGCTTGGGGTACCTCACTAGCAGGTGCTGTAGGCACGTGGTGGCTGTTTCCTGGAGAAACCTGCCCTAGCACATCCACCCCTACCCATTTGATCACCTTCCCTGAATGCTGCTGATCAGGCTGATGCTCCCTCCCTCAGGAGCTGAGCTCATTAACTGCAATGGAATCTGCCAACACTCCTTGTGACCCAGACCTGAGACAGAGATCGATCATGTCTTTGTCAGGCCTTGCTAATCCCCATATTCTCCCCACCTTTTTCTCCTGTCCCTCTCCACGATCCCTCCATGAGGTGTTCAGCAGTGATACAATTGCTGCAGGACAAAGGTTGACTTCCCTGATGTTTAGCAGAGCACTGATATGTGAGCTGTGTGTCCAACCACAGGCCTGGACACCTGAAAAGCACTGCCTGGAGCAGGACAGGCTGTCCTGGACCTTGCCCATGCTCCCTTTGCCAGCATTGCTGAATGCTGATCCCCAGCAGCCTCTGCAGGGACTGACTGGGCTGTGCAGGTTCTGCCCGGGTCTCCCTGGACAGTGCCCTGACCTCTCAGGTCCATGGTTCAGCTCAGGAGAGGACAGAGCAGGATATTAACAAGAGGAACATCTCAAAGTGGGTGCCAACAGAGCTGGGAGTCATGTGGGACAGCCAGGCTGGTTTCCCCAGAGCCAAAAGTACTGAAGCCAACCAGTCCTCAAACACTCACTTTTGGCAGTCTGGGGTTTCTCCAGAAAATTCTAATGGGGTTTTCTGTCTGGGAGACTGAAACAGAAAGTTTTGCTTCCTTACTTTGTCCTTGAGCAGTTCCATGGCTCCCCCAAGCCCCTGCTTCCCCTTTGAGGGCTTTTCTTGTCCCCTGTCTTGGCACAGCTACTCCCCACAGCTGGGTCAGCATGGAGGCAGGGGAGCATGGAGAGGGTCCAAGATAGGTGGGAATGTGTGTGGGCAGGGTCCTGTGGTCAAGGCTGCATAGAGAGATTGCTGTCCTTCTGCACCACCTTGGTAAATCATGGCTTTTTTTCTCAAAACACTCATTTTGTGCTTTCAACTGAAACCTCCTCACTAGAGGTGCTGCTTCTTGTCCTTTGAGACTCCAGTGACAGCTTGTGCAATGTGCAGATGGGTCCTTGTGCAGCCACCCTGCAAAGGGCAGTGTGAGCACGTGTGGTGCCCAGGGATGCTGCTCTGCTGTGGTGAATCCTCTGCTCGTCCCCTCCCACCACAGCTTCCCCCTGAAGGGTGGGATGTGCAGATGTGAGAGGGGCAAGGGGGACATGCTGATCCTTCCCAAATGGCCCAGAAGCAGAGAGGTGGCTCGTATCCTTGCGTGTCCAGGTATTGATGGAGCAGCCCTGGCAGTGTGTGGGTGTGCTGGAAACATGCCAGTGAGGTAAGTCATTGGCGTTGGCTAAGTGGCCTCAAAACCCAGGGGCAGTTTTGCACAGTCCCACGCAGCAGAGAGGGCACGTTGTACTGCTGTGATGTGGGTGCTCAAAGGGATTTGTATTTTGAAACACGGCAAGGGAGAATCTTTCCTTGATCACAGGGGCCAGGTTTATAATGTGAAGTGGGGATGGGTACAGACAGCTGGCATCTCCAGAAGGCTGGATGGAACAGCAGCCTCCCTGTGCCAGGGAAGAAGGTGGTGGGTATGAGTTGGGGGTTAAGGGGGATGGACACTCCTTTACATTCCCACTGGATTTCTTTGTCAACTTCTGGGCTATTCAAAGCAGGAATAATAGCCAGATCCATTTTCCTGACTGTGCCATGTGTTGGGTAACTGTGGGGCAGGGGTTTCCATGGAGGAAGTGTGGGGCTGCAGGGTCTCTGAGGCTGACACAAATAGCCACGCTGCCTGCACTCCACAGGTACCAGTGCCAGCACAGGATAGGAATCCACGGTATGTAGGAAAGCCAAGCTGGTGCCAAAAGTCTCTGACACTGGTGGGAAAATGCCAGGGCCCAAGACATGGCACTGCTTGGTGCATGAGAACAGGAGGCCATGAATTCCAGCATAATNTAAGTAAATATGGCATTATTATACAAATAATATATAATAATGTGGCAGAACTTGTATGAAGTGTCACTTCTCTCACACTATAGTAATCTGTCCTAAGCAAGCTTTGTACTCAGTGCCTGTGCAGCTCAGCTTGGTTCAAGTCCTCCCAAATCCATCTTTGAGCTGTTCTCATAAGCACTTACAGGTGGAATAGACCTTCCTCGGAAACCTGGGGGCCATCTCAGCCAGAGAGCCCATCTGACACAGCACAACTCTCCTGCCTGCTCCTGGTTTCAAAAACTGTTCTTGTAAAGTTCTATTAGGATTGGGTTTAGGACACATTTTTAAATACATTTTGTATTCTGGCTTGGACAGGCTTGGTGCAGCCATACCTCATGCAGTGACATGGGTTGGACAACCTCAGAATGGTTTCCGGAGCATGTGCCTGTTCATCCAGGTCTCATTTGACTCAGAGATGTAAACACAAGTCTCACAGCTGAGATCAGTAGGGAAACCTCTCAAATTGCTGTGCAACTCACGGTCATGTCATGAGCTTTCCTGTGTCGTTAATTCACTCCATGAGACAGATTTCCTCCTTCAGTGAATGGAGGTGGGACGGAGCTTCCCTCACCCTGGGCACGTGCAGCAAAGCTGGGTGGTGGAGCTGATGCATAAGGGACTCTCACCACTTGCTGTGGCCCCTGCCAAGCTGTGCAGCCTCCTGCCATCCAACTCTCTGTTGTGTCCAGGTGAGTGTGGACTGTTGAGTCCACCTCTCCCTTCAAATGCTCACCCACCTCTCTACTGGTCCTTGGCACCTACAGAAGTGCTGCCTTCAGGAGCCCCTGGCACTGAGCTGCAGAGCCCAGGAACATGGTGACATGCTCCATCAGCCTCTTTCCATATGTGACCTCTGGAAGACACAGCTGGACAAGCTTATAGTGTGCTGCAGAATCCAGTGTGGGAATACAAGCAAGCAGACATGCCTCCTGTGGCTTTGATCTCTCTCAACAGGATGTGGTGCTGAGACCCAAGGCCATGGGACCAAAGGCCATATGATCTCGGGCCACAAGGAGGTGCAGGGAAGAGCTCTAGCACATACCAGGAGTGTGCAAGGATCAACCACAGCCTCTAGCTCACCTTGCTCATCTCCAGGCCAGATAACAAGATGATGTGTCCCATCCATGTGAATGCTGGGCATCTCTCAGCCTCGGGCCCTAGGTTAGCTGACGTGTGTCCTGTGGAACTGTGTGTCCTGGCCTGGCAGAAGTGCCTGACAAGTCAGAGGATCAGGCTGCCATCCAGAGACAAGCTAGAGAAATGGGGTGACAAGAACCTCAGGTAGTTCAACACAGGGAAGTGCAGAGTCCTCCACCTGGGGAGAAACAGCCCCCCACCCCACTGTGTGCTGGGCCACCCACCTGGGAAAGCAACTCAGCAGAAAAGGCCCTGAGGGTGCTGGGAAATAACATCTTGAACATGAGGCAGCAACACACCTTTGCAGTAAAGAAGGAAAATGGTGTTCTGGATACATTAGGTGAGGGCTGATAGCAGGCAGAAGACACACCTGGAATGCTGTGTCTAGCGCTGGGACACAGTACAACAGAAAGATGGGAGGATTGAAGAGCTTCCAGGGGATGATGGAGAAGGGGCTGGAGCATCTCTCCTTCGAGGAAAGGCTGGGCGCGCTGGGGCTTGTCCCACCTGGAGCAGCAGGCTCGGGGTCCGGCCAGCACGTACCGTAGCCCTTAAAATAGGAAGAGTTTTAATTGCGGAGAACTGTAAGGAGCGGCAGCCCCGAGTCCGCGCTGTGCCGGCCGGGCGGTGCGTGGGGCTGCAGTGCCACGCGGGGGAGCTGCGGCCCCGCCAGCGGGACACGGCGGGCACCGGCGGCTGCCGGGGGTCCTGCCCCGGTTTATCCGCCCCCGGCACCGAGCATCCCTCGGGGGTGCCCGGGGGTTCTGCCCCGGGTTATCCGCCCCCGGCGCCGAGCATCTCTCGGGGAGCGGCCCCCGGCGGTCCTACCTCGGGTTGTCCGCCCCGGCAGCGAGCATCCCTCGGGGAGCGGTGCCCGGGAGAGGGAAGCGCCCGGTTGCCTTAAGCTGGGGACAGCACTGGTTGCCCCCGAAGGCCAGAGTGTGCCGCCGTCTGTGCTGTCCCCCCTCGGTCGTGCCAAACCCAGCGCGACCTGACAGCAAAATGAATGGGTCACTGCATCCAGGGCCGGGGGCATCCCGGATCTTGAGCCTCCCACCGCCATACCCGTGTCCTGGTTTGACCCACAATGTCACGGTCTCCCCACTGCAGGGGCCCCCCCACAAGCCCAGGGAAGTGAGGGGCACCAAGGACATGCTTTTGGGGGTGCAGGTTTTTGCACACACAGCTCCTGGCACAGTGATGCTCCGTTGCCTGTCTTGAAGCCGTTAGATTCCCTTTTTCCCAGACCTGCTGATGGCACTTAATGGCACTCCTGTGGCACTAGAAGAGACCATTATCTACCTGCATCCTTGGGCTGCCCTGGCTTTGCACAAGCCCTGTCACACAGAGTGGAGTCAGGCGTGGGACACTGGGACCTCCTGCTCAGACCAAGGTTTGGGCAGCTTCCTTCAGCAAGACAGAAAAGGCAGGGCCACACTTGCTTACTCTGCTGTCCTCCTCAGTCCGTGGGCTTGTCTTGTTTTTTCTTGAAGGAGGAATATTCAGACTTTAGAGATGACTGAAGTGAACCCTAAGTGCCTGTCACTTTCTCTTGTTGCCCCCAAAGAACAGGCTTAAGCCCGTCTTTAACCCAAACTATCACCGGAAATGCTTTCTTCCCCTTAGAAAAGAAACAAACAAAGGATGTCGATAACATAGGAAATCCTTCCTTTTTGTTTTGAAATACTGCGGTTGACTTGTTTTACTTCTTTTTTTTCCAGCCTTTAAGGCGATCCTTATGGAAAAGCATACAAAGTTTCAGGTGCTGTTTGCTGTGGGAGCTCTCGGCACTGCTCTCACTGCAGGGGCTCTGGCACTCTGGACCAGCTGGAAGCCTCGCTGGGCACGGGCTGGAGGCTCCAGAAGCCCCAGCCCTGCAGCCTCAGGGCAGTCTGTGCTGACAGATGGAGTAGCTGCCCCCAGGGAAGCTCAGCAATGGAAACAGAAGTGAAGGAGCTGGTGCCCAAGGGACCTATTATCCTTGAGAGAGGCTGGGGGGGGGAGGCTTTTAGAAATGTTTTTCACCTCCTACTGCTCTCCAGTTGCCCAAAGGTTGGCTGTCCTTGTCCTCCCATCCTCCCTGGCTGCTTCCCCTCCTGCTCTGTTCTGCTCAGCCTTGCTGCAGAAATCCGTATTTCCCTCCCCCCTTTTCCACAAGCCTCACTTCCCAGAGAGGCTGGAGGAGAGGGAGGCACAGAGCCATCCCACATGAAGTCTGTGATCCCGGAGTCAGCATCTTCTGCCATCCCCTGTGCCACAGCCACTTCCTCTCTCACACAAGATGTTTTCTTTGCGTCTGTCGGCTCCATCCCCAGAGAGTGAACAGGGGAGAGAATGATGGGATGAGAGAGCTGGAGCCCCCCTAGTCCCAGGGTGGCAGGCACCACGTTTGGGGTGATTTTGGAACATGTGTGTGTTAGGGACTGGGTGTACGTGGCTTGTGCACAGCCTTGCTTCAGCAAGAGCTCACGTGGCCTCTTGTGCTGTCCACTGTGTGTGTGGCTTCTCCCCGTCACCTGTGGGCAGGTTTGGAAGCAAATGTGAGCTTGTGCCATACCTGGGACATGGTGCTGGCCTGTGTTTGACCGTCACAGGTACCTTTATAAGGGCATCTCAGGTTTCCTCATGTGTCAGTGAGGCCCATACATCATCGTGGCAATGCAGACACCTCCGCATCAGAAGATGCTGTGCCTGCGCTTTCCCTGGGAACAGCATGTCCAGAACATTTCCGCTTGGCAGAAGGTGCAGAAGGATGCAGGACTGCCAGAGCGCAGCCACTTCCCGACGGCGTCAGCCTGGATTTCAGCGAGCACACTGCACTCATGGCTGTGAGCCTGTCTTGGAAACACGCACTGCTTGTGTGACCCCAGTGCGTGCGGTCTTACTGGAGAGCCACGGTGTGCCGTGCCCATGCCATCAGCACCGTTCTCCTGTGACCCAAAGGACGGAGGATGAGAGCCAGGCTGTTCCTGGAGACGGAAAGGGAGCCAGGCGGGCCATGAGGGCTTTGCGTCCCCCACACACAAGGATGGCTTTGCATCCTGGCACACCGCAGGGGTGGGATGCTCAGGTTTGCGGGACGCCGACCGGCAGTGCGGGCACTTTGGGAAGGCGTGTGGCAGCCCCCCATGCAGGGGCGCCCCGCGGACCCCCTTGGGGCGGGAGATGCCCGAGCGCCCCGGAGCAGGGCGGGGATGCTGCGGGGAGCCCTCGCCGCAGGTGGGAAGCGCCGCCCCGCCGCCCGTTCGGCCNGCTGCTGCTCTGCCTGGCCGCGCTGGGCGCCGGCTGCCGGGCAGGGACCACCCCCGCCGGCACGGCCGCACCCTCCGCCGAGCCGCTGCAGGACGAGGCGGACAATCAGGAGAACATCCTCTCCCAGGTACCCGCAGTGGGCTACAGGCGCTGCCGGGGGATGCTGTGCGCGCCCGGCGGGGTGCTGGGTGATGCTGGACGTGCGTGCTCGACGGTGCTGGGCGATGCTGTGTGCTCCTTGGGCGATGCTGTGTGCACGCTGAGCGATGCTGGCGGCACCCTGGGTCATGCTGGGTGCTGCTGTACGCACCCTGGGTGATGCTGGGTGTACATGCTCGGCGATGCTGCATACTCGGCCAGCACCGCCGGTGACCACGGGAGAGAGTTTCATCCCCCGGGGTGCAGTAACTCGCTCAAACCCATCTGGGAGCAGTTCACAGCCTCCTTCCTGTCATTTGTCCGAGGGGACTCAGAAAACAGGGAGCTTCTTGGGAGGGGAATTGGTGGAGCCTCTTTGTGTGCAGAGGGGAGGGATCCAGGCTCTTTCCCTGCCAGTGGGATGCGGTGGAGGTTTCTGTTAGATTTGGCTGATCAGACTGTGTGCGATTATATGCCCTTGGAAATGGCTAACGCAGAGACTATTAGAAACGTACCGCCAAAGTTATTTTTGTGCTTGGGCTTTCAGAAGCGCTGTCTGCAAATCTCCGTAAAGGAAATTCCTGGCATTGTATAGGGCTAATCAGAAATACTGCTTCACCACCAGGTTATGCTGCCTATAGGGTGGCTTTCAGTTGCTCTTCCAGTTGTACCGTTACCCTGTTTGCCTGTGTAACAAAATTGTGCTCTGGGTAGCAGGTGACTTATTGGGTCTTTTGGACATAGGAGGATGGGATTTGTATTTACAATTCTTGTATTTAAGATTCAAAGCAGTATTCTGCACAGAGTGGAATAAAAATTACCGTGTCGTAAGAAGCCAGTTTTTATTCCTCTTGTAAACAGAGATCACAAAGCTTTGTGCTCTCTAGAAAGCTTCTTGGTTGGCAGATTTTTGAAGAGCTGGCCAGTTTCCTCAATGTTCAGGTTATCCAAAGTGTCCTTGTTTGGACCTCAAGGTCTGGGCTGTCCTTGTCCCTTGCTGTGCCAGCAGAGGATGGGACATTTGCTCACTGCTGGTGACCTGTGCTCAGCTGTTAGGTGACTACGACAAGGTGAAGGCGGTGTCCGAAGGCTCCGACTGCCGGTGCAAATGCCTGGTCAGACCCCTGGGCCGCGGCGCCTGCCAAAGGATTAACGAAGGCGCTTTCAGAGCGGAGGATTTTTACACAGTGGAAACCATCACGTCAGGACCCAGCTGCAAGTGTGCGTGCGTGGCCCCCCCCTCGGCCCTCAACCCCTGTGAGGGGGACTTCAGGCTGAAGAAGCTGCGGGAGGCAGAGAGCAGTGACCTGAAGGTAGGAGAGCATCTTGAGCTCGGGACCCTTCGGGGAGTGGGAGAACTTCTGAAGCCTTTTCTTTCAGAGCCTTCTCTAAAGAAACTGTTTCCCAAACCTGTTTTTCTAAACCATCTCCTACTTCTGTGTATGTCTGCATGTTTGATATAAAAATCAAGCTCAGCTTCAGGGACTGATTCGAGCAGCTGCAGTCAATGATTCACTTGATTCATCCCATGCTGCCTGGGGTCCACCATGGCTGTCTGTGCTGGAAGCCCAGAAAGGACTGGGCTGCTCCCTGCCCTTTGTCCAGCTCCAAAAGTCCCTGGGGGACAGCTCTGCTCTGCTCAGCAGCTGCCAGGTCTTTTTCCTGTTGCAGAAAGGGACTCCCAAGGACCCACACAAAAAAGCTGTTTTGGCTTCCATGGGCCAAAAGCTGCTGATGCATCAGTGTGAGGGTGTGTTGCACAGCTGGCTGATGGCAGGATGGATTTGTTGTTTTCTCTACTATTTAGTATTTTATCTCTCTAGTAATATATAACTCTTTTCCAAACATGACATTGTTCTACATACTCCTGACTCTTACTGGATCCTTGGTTTTGCTGGTGTAGCAGCTGGCAGCAAACCCTGCTGAGTTTCCCAGTTTGCTACCACTGTAAGACAATAGAAAGCACCTGGGGACTCACTGGAGCAGAAGGCTGAGTGCTGGTGACACTGGCATGGGAGATGATGGGATGTACCCTGGGGCAGCCCTGCTTGTCCCAGCTGTGGGGGAAAGGCAGGCAGTGTGTGAGGCTCTGTGGGGCAGCCTGCCACTGAGGCCACCACGATGGACTTGTTCTAATTAATTTGGAGCTTGAGGATGTGTTTCATCTTGTCCAACTGCAGACAGTTAGCAGCTCCTGGTCCAAGCGCCCTGCAGCTAGGGAAGATAAACAGGCACAGGCAGACAATCCATCATTTCAGGGAAGGAGGAATCCCAGTCTGGAGTTGTTTGGTGGTCCTTCATCTGGGGGAGAAGTTAGGATGTCCCACGTGACCTTAGATGAGGAGTTGTGAGCTCTCTGCATTAGGGGAGGGGACACCCCCCGAGGTGACAGAGCCACCCCCATGGCCCCTTGCTGGGAGGCAGGCAGAGCTCCTGCACCAGCAGCTCACAGCTCTCTCCTCATCCTCTCCGGGGCCGGTCAGCCTCCAGGAGGAGCAGAGTGGCGTGGCTAGCTGCGCCCTTGGCTCTGGCTGCTCTTCCCACCAGGGAGCTGCTCACAGCCAGCTGTGGTGTGAAAGCCTGTCCTCTAGGAACTGGCCCTGGCTCCCCTGCTCTTTTCGCAAGGATTTGCGGCCAAGCGATTTCACAAGCTTTATCCAAACATACACATGCAGGGGTTTTCTTTGCTGCAGGAGCCCGTCCCCAGGAGCTGTGAAGCAGGCTTGCTTTCTCAGAGCCCCTCCTGGGGTCAGGCTCACTGGGAACAGCCACTTCTTGTAAGAGAAGCTGGGAAGTAGGACAGGACGCAGCTCCAGTTCTTATGTGGCTCACAAAGAGCAGCTCCTGCACTCAGTGAGGGGCTGGGTCAGGCCACCTCATTGCTCTGAGCAGCCCCAGGGGCATTACTGTCTTTGCTGATCTGATGAGCATCCCTCTTACCCAGCCCAGTGGGAAGTGCACAGGGTCATATGCTGTGTTTTGCTAGGCTTTCTTATGCTCTGTCTCAAAAGCCCTGGGTATTCCATGTGTGGGAGAGCCGTGGGAAGTTCTCTCCCTTATGATGAGTGGGATGGAAGGATGCATCCCTGAGGGAATGGTGAGAAAGAAAGATAAACCCAGAGAAAGAAATCCAGGCAACAGGAACATACGTCTGGGCACCCCAGCTCAGTCAAATGGCTATGCTGGGCATCCCAGCTGAAGGTTTCAATCCCATCTATGTCTTTCGTGAGGTCCCACGGGAATTCATGGACCATCAGACCAGTGAGAGCCAAAGTCTGGTGGGTGAAGGGAAGGAAGGAGTGAGTTGGTAGGAAGATCAGTGTGATCTTTCAGGGAAGGTCAGTGTGGTGTTGGCAGGGAGTAGCTTAATCTAAGATGTGTTTTTGTGACATAGCAACATCCTGCTCCTTGGCTTGCAGGCACAGTGTGTGTTGTGGGGGTCTCGGATGCAGAGTCAGTGCCGGAGTCTGTGTTTGGGATGATTTGGAAGGAGGCTGATAAACTCTGCAACCTTTGTGCGCTGATGGAAGTTATCCAGCCTGGAGGGAAAGTGCATGTCTCCAGTGGCTGTCTGGCAGGCTGTGTGCATTGTATTGGTCGTCTCCATCCAGCCCTCAGTGGAAAGTGGATGCATAGCCATAAAACAGCTCTTGTCTCTTAGTGCTGCCATTTTATCCAGCCCAAAAAATCTTTCCTTTGCTGTCAGCTCCACAGGGAGACTGCAGAGGCTGGGGTGGAAACTCCGAGTGCTGCCAGGAGTGCTGCCTGTGATTCTCCCATGTTTATAAAGCTCTGTTGACCAGTTTGTGGCTGCTGGGAGAAAATGTCACTGCCCCGTAGTAATTCCCATGCACTGAAAATCCTTCTCAGCCCTTGGGGCTGTAAGGTCTGCAGCACCATGAGGACATGTGGGGACACATGGGACTGAAGGGAGGAGGAAAGTGTGGGAGCCAAGGCAGGGAATGGCACAGGAGCCCTTCTCACCAGCCTTGCCCTGTCCTCTGTGGAGGAGCACCAGGAACTGGGCAAAAGGCAGAATGAGGATATTGCTGTCCAGATCCCCAGGACTGGTGAGCAAGGGCTGATGCTGAGCAGGACACGGGGACACAACCCTTCCTGCTGTGGGACAGGGCAGAGTTAAATACAGGGTGTCTCCAAAATGGGTGGTTGCAGGAGAGGGCAGCATCCCCCTGGTAAAGTTGTTCTCCAGGAAGCAAAACTGTTACCAGGCTGGCACTGAATTTCTGTTTCTTCACTCTTGCATTTGGGAATATTTTTTAAAAAATTTAACAAGTTTCTTCTTGTTCCAGGAAAAAAAGTAAAGGATGGCACAAACTCAGAGTCTGATCTCAAACTCACTTTTATTTGAGCTGCCTTTTTCTTGTTGCCTCTTTTGCTGGCAGTCGCATCACTGGTGGAGTAACTAATCCTTTGGGCTTGCAGGAGAGCCTGCCTAGAGCTGGCAAAGAGAGCAGTGCTTCTCCTTGTTGTGCTGCTAATCCCCAGCACCCAAAACATGCTCCTGAAGCTCTGCAGAGGTATAGTGTGTTGCTCTGCATGCTGTACTCTGACCAGGGCAGCATGGAAAAACTCATAAGGGAAAACGTGCTCTTTCATGCACTTCTTGCACTCAGATGGATGCATTGCCCTTGGCTTTTCAGCTGAGGAAACCACACAGGGCACGTTATGGCAAGTGCTGCTGTCTGACCATGTGCTCCCTTTGCCTTGCAGCTGTCCTCCATCGTCGAGATGCTGGAAAGTGCCTTTTATGGCTTAGACCTTCTGAAGCTGCACTCGGTCACAACCAAGCTGGTGGGTCGGGTGGAGAAGCTTGAGGAGGTAAGATGGGTCCTGCTCTCCTTCGAAGTTGTTGCCTTCAGTGGAAATTGCCTCCACTCGAGTTCTTGGTACCTTTGGTGGATTCAGAGCCTTGCTGCTTTTGGAAGAAATGCTAATTAACTATTTGGCTGAAGCTAAACCAGACCAGACTAGGCTGTCTGAACCGGACCGGACTAGACTCCCCACCACTCATCTCAGGCAGTGCCCAGCACATCACCACCCCATCAGTCTTGCCTGACCCTCTCCAGCTCCCCCATCCCTCAGGGCTCAAACTGGGCATGGGATCCCAGTTGTGGTCTCACCAGGAGCAGCATCTCCTTGGGGTTAGAAAGACCTGCTGTTAAGTTTTTCCTCTTCTCAGTTTTACATCTGTTCTGGTTGCTCTCAACAGGCTGCTTTTGTGCTGTTTGATGTGGGGGCGAGAGGTTCAGGACTGGTGCTGGGGTACACTCGCCAGGACTGCAGGGAGCCAAGGAGCTGAGATTCCTGAAGGACCAAGTTACGTCTTGGCTTGCATTAAAAAAGAGCAGAACCCTCAACCTTCCATTCTTTTTAGAGCAGACTTCCAGTGAAATAATTTTCACTTCCATATAGTTTAATATTTCTTTGGCTAGCACCGTGTAGGGTTTGCAGTTTGTTAAGCTGTGCTCAGCTATGTAGCAACAGGTTGCCAGATTAAATACTGGAGTTTTCTCCCGTGGTCCGTATCTGGGACAGTAATTCCACATTCTTGTCAGAGTGGAGCAGTCCCGTTCGTCTCCAGCCAGAAGCTGAGAGGTGATGATTTATAAAGCCAAAATTCCACTTGCAAAGTGTTTGGGAAGGCACGGCGTGCTTCGTCCCGGGGTCAGGAAGAAGACAGCTGGGAGGAGCATGATTGCCTGTGGGGCTCTGGGTTTCCAAGCACAGTAATTGACCCAGAAGGGGGAAAAGGGGTTTTGAGGTCTAAAAATAACAAAGCACCAATGTTCCTGTTTGCAATCCCACCCTCTTCCTGTGGTGTAGGGTGTTCTCCAAAGTGATTACTTGGGTTTGCCAAGGGATTACTTCACATAGAGTTACCACTGCACTCTGCTTCAGCACCAAAGAGGCCCTGGCTACCAGCTGAGTCCTGCAAGGGGAGTTCAGAGCCAGCCATGCTGGTGGCACTTTGGGCATGTGGGGTGACCTTGCAGCCCAGTCACTCTGCTCACAGCCTGTCGCTGGGAGGCAGATGGGCAGAAAGCTCAGTCTCACTGAAGTAGTTTGGCCAGAGATGGAGCAGTAAAGGTGTAGGAGGAGGGAATTCACAGGTTGGGATCTTTAATTTCCCAGAAACAAGGCTGCAGGATCATGCAAACGCAGCTGAAGCTGCCCACAGGCACTTGGCTGGAATGGAGAAAGAGAGGATAGGTCTGCGTTAGGTGGAGACTGTCCAGTGCTCTGGGGCAGGGCTGAGCTGATTCAGGCAGTGCAGGCAGCAGGTGTGAAACGCCTCCTGCTGCTGGCTTAGCACGGAAATTCCTGTTGAGAGGAGGTGGAGGAGGATCACACCCTGCATCAGCCATGGGGTCTGACACAATGGACAGCTGAGACGCTGAACAAGAGCCTGGCATGGCTTCAAAACATCGCCCTCCCAGGCGGGTGTGCTTTTGGCAGCTGCTCTGCAGTGAAGCAGCTGAGTGGCCTCCAGCAGCATCACAGGCCAGGCTTTGGTGGTGCCTCCCCACTCCTCCTCAAGGGGAGGCAGATTTTATCCCTAAGCAGGTCATTAGCCAAACATTACACAGAATAAGTGATAAGGGCACGAGGCTGTTGGAATCAGTCATCCTCTCCAAAGGAGGATGGTGTCAAAAGCTGCTCCTGCACTCATCCTAGAAGAGCATCATGAGAACCCCTGCTTACTGCAGCAAAATGCTTGCTGTAAAGTCCCTGTGTCATTGGACTCAGCCTCAAAATCTGTGACTCACAATTCCTGGGTGAAGACTGGGAATTTAGTTACCCATGGAGGGGGTGGGAGTTAACTGGGCTCAGGATGGTGTTTTTGCAGAGATTAGAAGGTTTTGCAAGTTGTTTCCAGTACAACAAGGTATTTTATTCAAGTGTTGTCTGTAAAGGGAAGGAACCCCCAAATTCCTGGTCCACAGAACTAGCACATTCTCTAGTGAGGCAGAATCTTTCCTTTGTCCTTAGCTCACAGCTGTCGCATCAGCTGGTGATTTGGAGGTCACAGATGAAGGTCACAGTGGGTTTTAGGAGAAATTAATGGCAGGACAGATTGAAAATGAAGGATCAGGGTAACCACCCCCCATCTCTGTGCAAAAGTGCTCTGATTAATGTTCCACCTATTCAAAGCAGTTGCTGTTTGAGGTATAGAAGCCCAAGGAGTGATGAGTAGAGACTGCAACAATGCCTGGGGTACAGAGTGTGCCTCTTGTTGGGGAATGAGAAGGGCAAAGGGGTTTGGCTGCCCGATGAGCTGCAGCCAGCCCCAGCTCCCTCCTGGTCACGGGACAACCCTCTGAGGGGCACTGGCTCATGTCCTGTCCCCACATTCTCACTCTCTTTTGTGGGAGTGGAGGGTGATGGGGAGGAGCAGTCCCTGAGTGCAGGCACTGTCTGGCCAGGCAGCAGGGCAGGACAGGGAGAGCCAAAACCACAGCAGTGGGATGCTGACCTCCAGGACATCTCTCGAAGGTCAGGCAGGCAGCAGCCAGCCAGGATGGCACCCTGCTAGGAAAGTGGGATTAATAAACGGAGGATGAACTTGCTGCCACAGGCCAAGGACACCAGGCTGAGACTTTAGGCGTTTTAGCTTGTCTTGTCCTCTTCCTTCTCTGAGACAGTGAGTGTAGCTGAAGATGAGTGTTGAAGAATCTCATGGCTCCATGGGTACCTGTGGCAAAGAGTGGGTCTGGGACATGCACACCAGGGATGGGGTTTCTGGCTCCCACTGGGGTCAGGGACATCTTCTTAGCAGCTAAAGTGCCCTGCTCCATGGAGAATCCCAGCACAGAGCTTCCTGACTCCTGGGCTGTGGTTTGGGGGCCATGGAGCATCCCTTGACTTTAAGTGGGATAAAGTCTCCTCTCTTGCTTTTCTAGGGCATGTCCAGGAACTTCACTCAGGAAGGCCACCGGGCAGGAGCCAGTGGGGAGGAGGGTCTGCAGGATACCCCTGGCAGGGACAGGGAGAACTGCTCCAGGCTCCTCCCCAGCAGCCTCACGGACATCGAGAGCTCTCTGCAGCGGGACGCTGAGGCTGCCTACACACACACAGAGGTACGGCTGCCCAGCACGGCACAGCCTGGCTGCTGCCGGGGTGGGATGTAGATGGGAGGAGAGGGAGGTTAGTTACTCTCCAGGCCTCCCCCCTTCCCACGGGGTTGTTGGTTTTCGAGGTCAGCAGCGGTTGAACTGCTCGGAAAGCGTGATGTCATTGTGGGGCCGGCTGGGAAGCGGTGGGAAACTCAGAGCCTTTGATTAGCACGGCTTGGGGCTCAGTGGAGGGACAGCCTGTCGCCTGCCCTCCCTCCCTCCCAGGCAATTACCCCTCTCCAGACAGCCCCTGTGCCTGGCAGGCTCCGGGCAGAGCCTTTGGGCATCCCTGGCTCTGGCACCCAGCCCCAGACTGTGGGGGTCCCTGTAGGTGACATCCTCTGCCTGGGGCAGCAGTTTCTGTGCAGCCTCAGGGAGGAGTGAGAGGGGTGTTCTGAGGAAAGGTCTGCCCAGGGTGTCCTGATGCTCTTGCTGCTTCAGCGGTGCGGTCCAGAGTGGCTTTGTGCTCCTCTGGTGCCTGCTGGGCAGCTCCTGGAGCATCCTGCCCTCGCTCCTGCACGGCAAAGGGTGTCTGAGCAGGGAAACATTTCCAGCTCAAACAGGGGTGCTCAGTTCCTGAAGGTGGCAACAACCTGCACTTGTCCTGTGTGGGTGCTGTGGGTCCTGTGTTGGGGTGGGCCCCCCAAACCCCGGTGGGGAGAGGGGTGGGCTCCCACACGTGCACTGTGTGTTGGCAGGTGGGGAAAAGCACCCTCTGCCCCAGGGAGAGCCGTGCCCTGGGCAGGGGTGTCCGGCTGTGCTCCCAGCCCCACTCCCCCTGCTCCCCACGCTGTAAGCTGAGCAGCTGCTGCCCGCTGGAGGGGAGCCAGCCCCGGCCAGGCAGGGGAGCCGAGCATGGGGCTTTTATTACCCCGAGTGACCTCATTTCCCAGTATTCCCCTTTTCTCGTTAATTGCAGCAGGGCCCATCTTCTCAGCCAAATGGGCACTGCTTCAACCTTCAGGCTGGCTTTCCGATTTCCTTTAATGAGATGAAATCCTTAAGACATGAGCTGCAGCAGCTGGTCCCTGCCCCGGGGGTGTGCTGGTCCCTGCCTTGGGGGGCTCCTGGTCCTGCTGGGAAGGTGCCCTCAGCCTCTCTGCCTTGTGAAAGCTCTGTGCATTTTGCACTCTCCCTACAGATCAGCTGCAGGCAGCACTCCCTGGCATGCAAGCGAGTGGATCCCACTCTGCCTGCCTGTCCTGCATCCCACAGCCTGTGCCTTACTGAGCGCTGAGTCCTGGAATTGCAGGGTGGCACTGATGATATGCAGGAACAACACTGACTGTCCACCCCGCTGTCTCCTGTGGGGTTTCCTGATCAGAAGGGACTGAAGGTGACCCTGAGGAAGGAGGGAGCACAGAGCCTCCTACCCAGTTGCAGGGCTGACCAGCCTGTCCCCAAAACACTGCATTTCTGGCCCATCCAGTAACAACGTTCTGTGTCTCTTCCAGGGTAAATATGAAGAAAGATTCCTGAAAGATGAAACCATATCCCAGCAGATCAACTCCGTTGAGTCCCTCCCCGAGCTGCACCTCTCTCTGGAGGACAAGAAGCCTGAGCAGCTCTTGCAGAGGAAGCTGCGGGTGAGGAGCCGGCCTCCCTCCAAGCCCACCATTGTCCGGGGGGTCACCTACTACAAAGCCCAGTCCACCGAGTCTGAGAATGACATCGAGGAGCAACGTGAGTTGGGTATGCAGCCAGGTTCAGTGGGATGGCTGGCTGCATCCTGGGGGGAAAACAGTGTCCACCTCTGAGTCCTGCCTCATCCCCTGGGAATGTGTGTGGGAGCAATAGGGGAAGGAGGACGTGGAGGGAAGAGGAGGTGGGATGACTGGTACTTTGCTGCTGTGCAGCCTTTGAGCCCCATATGCAGAGCAATGCAACATTGTTATTCCATGGAAGATCCCTGGTAATTAAGAAATAGGTCACTGCTTCAATTTAAAACACTCAACATCAACACCTTTCAAAAAGGGTGTCTCTGGTGGCTGTGCCCTGAGCAAGGCATGCACTTTGGCATCCTGGGCTAGGTGGGTGGGATCTGGCTGGACATGCCCTGGGCAAAGCACCTGCTTTTGCATCCCAAGTCAGGTGGGTGGGATCTGGCTGGACATGCAGCTGGGTCTCCATCCTGCCACACCTCTGGGAGCTGGCAGGACAGAACTGCTCCCCGTCACCTCCTGCTGTGCCCTGCCTGAGGTGGTGGATGTGGCTGTGATCGGGTCTCGCTGACCTAATGTGAGCACCGTCCGCTTCTGTAGTTCACAGAGCCCTTCTCCAGCTGGAAATGGGAAGGGAATGCAGTTGGGCTTGGTACGAGACAGCCTGCAGAAGTGGGCAGGGGGGCCGTGGGGCACTGTGGGGCTGACACCTGTGTCTGTATTTGGCAGCGGACGAGCTGTTCAGTGGGGACAACACAGTGGACCTGCTGATTGAGGACCAGCTCCTGAGGCCCAACAGCAGGGCGGGTGAGGGCGTGAGGAAGCCCTCCCCAGTGGGATGGCCACCCACCCCTGGCAGTGCTCCCACCACCCTGCCGGCCACAGACACTGCTGTGACGGCCACAGTGCCACTGTCACCTGTCACATCCACACCAGACCCCAACGCTGTGAGCTGGCTGACCCCCACCCCAGAGACTGTGACTGCTCCAGCAGGGCTGGCGGAGGAGGGGACCCCGCAGCTCCCGGCAGCCTTGGCCAGCACAGTGATGGCCACAGCCATGGAGAACCTGCCCACAGCCACCCCTGCCGGGACCTGGAGTGACATGGAGAGCAGCCCAGGAGCTTGGGGACAGGAGAGCACCCCCGCAATGCCAGTCAGCCCCGCCACCCCAAAGGAGGGCCTGGAGGAGGAGGACATCAGGAATATCATTGGTGAGAGCCTGCAGGTCCTGCATCAATCCAGCTGTGCATGTGGGGGCTGCCTCGTGCCCACATGTCCAGCTAAGCACAGCACATCTGGATTTGGTCACAGGTGGGAGGAGTTGTGGAGGTGATGGCTGGACAGAACTGCATTGGGGTGCTGGTTGGGGTGCTTGCTTATTAATTCTGGAGCCTGCTGTAGTCTCCTCCCAGTTCTAGGGGCTGGGCTGGGCAAGGCAAAAAGAGGCTTCCCTGGACATGGACCCAAGACAGGCAGCAGCCTCAGCTGGGGCAGGGACATGGCTGAGGCTATGGGGAGATGTTTGCAGGATCTGGCCAGTGCCATTGAGCCTTGTGAGGCTGCAGCTGGGCTGAAGTAGCAGGGGGTGCCTGCTGGATGGGCGGCGGGCTGGATTGGGGTGATGCCTGCCCCAACAGGAGCAGGGAGAGTGCAGCCTCCCTGCCTCAGGCCTCACAAGCCCTTCCCTGCCCATGCAGGGCGCTGCAAGGACACACTCTCCACCATCTCGGGGCCCACCACCCAGAACACCTATGGGCGCAATGAGGGAGCCTGGATGAAGGACCCCCTGGCCCGGGAGGAGCGGATCTACGTCACCAACTACTACTATGGGAACACGCTGGTGGAGTTCAGGAACCTCGACAATTTCAAGCAAGGTGGGTTTGCACCATCTCTGATGCCATGCCAGCCCCTGCTTGGCTGATCCGAGTAGCATCCTTGTTCCTGGGTTGCTGGATCATGGGGGATGATCTGCCCAGCAACCCTCCCCTCCTGGGGCCAGTACTTGGGTTCAGAGCATGGGGCAGGTCAGGCTGTGGCTGGTGGCTGGGGAGGGAGCTCAGGCAGAGCTGGGGGCAGAGGCTGCTCACAGCAGGGCCACCCACCCCAAAGCAGAGGGAGGGTCTCACCAGCAAGGTGTCTCTGCCCCGCAGGTCGCTGGAGCAACTCCTACAAGCTCCCATACAGCTGGATTGGGACGGGACACGTTGTCTACAATGGCTCCTTCTACTACAACCGAGCCTTCACACGCAACATCATCAAGTATGACCTGAAGCAGCGGTACGTGGCTGCCTGGGCCATGCTGCACGATGTGGCCTACGAGGAGTCCACCCCGTGGCGGTGGCGAGGCCACTCAGACGTGGACTTTGCCGTGGATGAGAACGGCCTGTGGGTCATCTACCCAGCCATCAGCTACGAGGGCTTCAACCAGGAGGTGATTGTGCTGAGCAAGCTGAACGCAGCCGACCTCAGCACCCAGAAGGAGACCACGTGGCGGACGGGGCTGCGGAAGAACTTCTATGGGAACTGCTTTGTCATCTGCGGGGTCCTGTACGCGGTTGACAGCTACAACAAGAGGAATGCCAACATCTCCTATGCCTTTGACACGCACACCAACACGCAGATCATCCCCAGGCTGCTCTTTGAGAATGAGTATGCCTACACCACGCAGATAGACTATAACCCCAAGGACCGCCTGCTCTACGCCTGGGACAATGGCCACCAAGTCACCTACCATGTCATCTTTGCCTACTGAGACCTCCCCACCACAGTGGGGCACTGCAAGCCAGGGGCCACCAGCACCTTTTATTATTATTTTTATTGTTATTATTGTTATTTTGTACAAATTGAAGAGTAAATGATGGGTTTTGTTTCAAGCTGGTTTTCTATGGTGGATTGTAGATCGATCCCCAGGCCAGAACCACCCCCTTTGTTTTTGCTGTATCCTTGCTTCTGATTTTCCTTCCCAGGGGAAGGAGATTCTCCTTCAGAAGGGCAGCCAGGGCTCTCCAGCCCAGGGAAGAGGAGGTGACCCAGATGTAGTGCTCCTGATGCTTTTAGCTAAAGATCATCAGCAAGACATCCCAAACCAGTGCAAAGCTGTCCTCTCTGCTGCGGGCACCAGGTCGCAGCAGGATGCTGATGTCTGCCTGCCCTAGTGGAGGACCTGTGTGTCTCATGGAAATGTCCCATCTCTCAGGACCATCTTCCCAGCTGACGGCCAGCAGGCTCTTTGGAGATCCTGCTGTACAATGGGGCTGTGGGTGCAGCTCCAGCAGCCCCTGGTGCTGGCACTTATGCCAAGGACTGTCCCCTCCAGCTGGGGCTCTGCCCTTTGCAACCTGCTCAGGGGGTCTGGGCACACCCCAAGCTCTGACTCACACCTGGAGTGAGCTGGTGGCAGGAGGGGGATGCTGTAAATACGTGCAGATGGCTTTTGTTTGTTCATTTTGTAACCCAAAGTAGTCCCCCTTGGCATTTGCTGGGCGAAGGCTCTGCTCAGCTGCGCTCTGGGATGCCTGGGCAGGGGGCTGGGGGAGCCCTCCTACATTCCCTCCCGCTGCCATGCTTGCCCTGGTCCTGGCTGTTGACCATTGGGATCCCCTCACAGAGGCACAGCCCGTGCCCTCCTGCTCACCAGCATCTTGTATTTACCTGCTGTCAGTAATAAAGGATCCAGTACCTTTGCAGCTGTTCGGGGCTTTCTTTGGCTCTGGTTCACCCTCTGGGTGAGTGGAAATGCACAGGTGTATTTTGGGTGGGTTTTGGTTGGTTTGGGGAGACCCAGCTTACACACCAAATGGGGAGGGACCCCAGGAGGCTCTAGGCCACTTGGGACTGGCACCGAGGCAAGGTGACGTGGTCATGTCTAGCCCTGAGAAGAGCTTGTCTTTGTGATGCCAATTGCACTTGGGTCACTTGGGCTGCAGGGAGACCCTCATGGCCTCCCTCTTTGGCAGGCTCTGGGTGAGCAGCTCGGGCAGGGTGTCCTCCCCAGGCACAGGAGTAGGGTCTGGGTGCACGGGGCAGTGCCAACCCTGTGCTGAGCAGTCACACTGCAGCCCAAGAGACTGCACACACAGCACAGGCCTTCTAGTCTTTTGCCTAAGGAAAACAGTATTAACAAGCTCAATAACAATGAATATTAATAATAAATAAAAGAAGGATTTTATTGCCTTCAGTGCTACAGAGAACAGAATTACACAGGATGAGAGATGCTCTCCACCACCGGAGCCCATGGGTGCTGGCTGAGGATGCAGTGCCATAGCAGTCCCGAGCCCCCAGCCTCCACCAGCAGCCCTTCTGATGTGCTGGGCTGTGCCACCACGGCTGCCTGGCAGCAAATGCCCCCCACAGCAGCTGGCCACCATTTTCTGGGGCTGTGGGGGAGCCATGTGCCTCTTGCTGGGGCACTGCCGGGGTTTTAATTTCTGACTATTGTGTGAGCTGGCCCACAGTCAGGTGGGGCCTGGGCCAGGAAAACGAACTGGTGCAAGGAGAGCAGCCAAACCCCTGGCCGAGCCCGGCTGCTTCCCAGCAGTGTGAGCGCCGAGAGGACGGGGGGCCTGCGCAGCTTGCACCGAGTACGTGGCAAAGGGCAAGGCTTTTCCATAGTGTTGCAAGGCACATACTTCACAGGGGTGTATTGCTCCTCATCCTGCTCCTCACTGCCCCTGGAGCTGTTTGTCTTGCTGCTGGATGGATCAGTCTTTATTTCCTAACAGCCACACACACAGACAAACAATAATAATCATAATTAAAAACCCCACACAAGCCAGTCAGCGCTCAGACCATGCAGGAAAGGTCGCTGGCTGGCAAACTGAAAGCCCATCATCTTCTGTGTGAACTGCAAAGGGGAAAAAAGTACTGTAACATACTGAAGTCATTACACAAAGGCCAATACTCTGCTGGCGTCTCATCCTGGCTGAGCACTGCAGTGCACTGGAGCCCCTCAACCCAGCTCGGGCCTGGGGCTGACAAACATGGGACCAGAGCTCCACAGTGGGTCTGGGACAGCAGCTGCAGCTGCAGCTCAGTGTCTGGGGCAACCACCACAATCCCCACTGCCCGGCGGGGGGCTGTCAGTGCTGGCAAGGCAGAGAGGGCTGTGTGGGGCTGAGCTCACGTGTATGTGTGCGTGGCTTCAGGAGGAAGGTGCTGTGGCTGTGTCCCTCTGAACTGAAGCAGCCCTTCTGCCCCAGCAGGGTCAGTGCTACTCCATGAGCTGTTGTTAGCAGTGAGAAGTATTAAATAGCACACACAAAAAACAACCCAAACAAAAAACAGGAAAAAGAAACCAAACCCAAGAAACCAAAAACTTTACAAATGCATCTGCTGCATTAAATCACCTCCCTTGGGCCAAGCCCCAGCCTTTTGCCAAGCAGCCACGTGGGCTGGGGAAGACAGCAGCAGCCTGCAGAGGAGAGTCTGTAGGTGGGGAGGGGGCGGGGGGGCGGTGTGTGCACTGCCCTGTGGGTGCGGGCTGTCCTGCTTGTAGTGCTTCAGTTGTAAGTGCAGGGTCCCACCACCCTCCTGGGTGGCTGGGGCTGGGCTGCCCCACAGCACCACTGCAACCCTGGGCAGCATCCCAGGGTTCCCAGCAAGGGAGGCTGCACAGGCAGGGATTTGGGCAGGTGTGTGGGGTTGATGAGGCATGGGGCTGTCCGGTCAGGCCCAGCACAGCCATTCTGGCAGAAGAGGGATGCTCCTGCTCCTGGGGTGCAGGGCCAGGGCTGGGTGGCTGGCCCAGAATGGGGTGTAGGGCTGCAGCAACCCCTGCACTTGCAGCTGGGAGCCAGACACTGCTTCTTCCTGCTGCCCCACTGCATTACAGGGGGAGAAGCCTGATCTCAAGCATGGGTGTCCACTGCAAAGTCTCTGGGCAGGACACCAGGGCCCTCAGACCCCCACCTCAGGAGGCAGCCTAACTGGGACAAAAATTAAAAGCAACCCACAATTTTGGACAGTGCACAGGTAGCAAGGATGGCCTGTGTCCCCCCCGCACCAGCCCTGGGCAGCAGCTGCTCATGCCGACCCCAGGACTGAGCTGTGTGCCTCACCCGCATCTCTGGCACCAAGCATTGCTGCATGGGCACCCCAGGGCTGAGCTGTGCAATCCCTGGACAGGGTGTGGCCATTGGGTAGAGCACAGGAATGGGCTAAGGGGGACTGAGCCCATGTGCCAGGAGCCCCAGGGACCTGCCAGGGAAGGGGCTCAGTCTGGAGGCAGGACCTGCTGCATGCCGGGTGCACTGGCTGTGTGCTAAACCACAGGAGCTACTGCAAGGATTTGACAATGGCCCTCAGGGCATGGGGCATCTCTGGGACGGAGGGGGATGAGCTGTAGAAGGTGTCGGTGTGATTTCTGCGCTGCTCTCGGAGGTACGGAGGGACAGAGGAACTTTTGATGTGCAGGATCCTGGTGTCCATCACTTCACAGTCAATCTGCATCATCACCTCATAGTCCTGCCCATTGATCACATTCTCTGCAAAAGTAAGGATTCAGAAAAGGTTAGAATTAGCCTGGCAAGCTAGTGACCCAACAGCACCAAAAGCAGAGCTTTCTGGACCTTTTCTTTTGTCTGGAACAGGAGCAGGAGCTGGAGGGAACTCCCTCCCTTTTTACAGTTCCACACACGGAGCTCCATTTCACACAACGTGGTCCCAGCCTGCTTGTGACACCTCAAAGGGCCCAGGCCACACTTAGCATGTGCAGCCACACTTAGAAACTAATATAAGTCTTTTATTTTCCCCTCCTTCATCTGCACATAATTACCGATGGAATTTGCACTGTATAACATTTATTACAGAACTGTTGCTCTTGAGCCACTAAAGTGTGGGGGTGATTGAAGATAAGGTTTATTTAAGAAAGCTGAGTATTTCACTTTCTGTAACCCTCTTGACACTGAGGATCTAGAGGAATTTCTTCACCAGATTATTAATAAAAAAAAGCTAAAATGCGATCTCTCAAAAGAATTAACTGTGCCTTATTACCGTCCTGACCTGGCTGTTGTACTTGTGTGATGTGGTGACACTGGGCAAGGCCAACACCCTGAGAGACCTCAGGGCACAGGGAGACCTAGACCAGCACATGGGACCCCTGCTGCATCACCCCGGTGCAGCCCCAGGCCTGGCACATCTGCTGCCACAGAAGCTCCTGGGCTTACAGGCTGAGGCTGTGCACATGGCTAGCATCTGCTGCCTGGATTTAAAGGTGGGAGACTACTCCCTGCATAGACAGTGTGCCCAGGAATGCAAGAGCTGAGATCGGATTTCCAGGCACGACCAATCCTTGCCTTTCAGAGTCAGAAGACTGCCATTGGCAGGGTTTTCCTTCTGTTCTAAGGAGGATGGAAGATCACCTAATGGAAAGCATATGGATTGGAGGAATGCAATATACATTACTAATTTTTACTGTTTTCCTGGATTAACTCTGACTCTGGATGACAGCTGACAACCATGGTCAGACCCTCTTGTACCCCACGCCACCTGTAGAAGCCATTAGATCAAGTATGTCTGGTATAGTCATGAAAAGCAGGAGCAAACCCTTGCTAAGGGGGCTGAGAGCCTGCAAGGGAAATCACAGCTCCCACCTGTAAGAAATGCAATGGAAAAAGCTCTGTATGTGCCACTGAGACACCGAAGCAAGGAGCGGCTGTGCATGTCTCTGTGCCACTGGTCCAAAAGCCCTGACAAGCTCCTTGTCCCTCCCAGATGCTGTGCTGCTGATGAAAGTCCTGCTATGCCTTCAGGTGCTGTGTCCCCAGCTGGTCCCCCCACAGGACCCTTTTGGGGGTCATCCCTTCAGGTCACCCTTTCTCTCAGGCTTTGGATGTGCTGTTGGTCCCCACCCAGCAGGCTCAGGACCAGGCAGCAGAGGGGTCTGGGCTGGTGGTACTGCTCAGCACAGGGGGCTGCACAGGGGAGCAGGGGGGCACAAGGGGAAGCAAAAGAGCCTAGAGGCAGCAAATGGGAACAGATGAGCTCCCTGTGACACAGCAAGCTGGAGACACAGTTCCTCAGCTCTCATGCTGCAGTCAATAGGGCCTCAGCTATGCAGGAAACAGTGCTCCAAAGCCACAAGTGGGTGAGGTGGGATGGGAAGCAGCCAGCGCCAGGAAAACCTCTCGGTAAAGCCGGAAGAGTTTCCCGTGTCTGCCCACAGCAGCCAGCACAGCAGGCTATCATTAGGATCCCCAGCATTGCACCAGACAGAGGAGAACAGCAATGCCAGGAGCAGCCCATGAGAGAGAGGGAGCTGTGCTGTGTGGGTGGCAGTGGGGAGCATGGGAACCAGATCAGCCCATTCTGGACAGCTGGGATCCCACTCCTCCCAGCACTGACACAGGCTCCCTCATGACTACATGTCCCACAGTTAAGTAAGTCACAGTCCTGCTTACCCTGTGGCACGAGGTGCTGTGTCTTCTCAGGCCAACACAATTGGGAGGAATCACACTCATGGCATGACACTTTCAGTCCAGCAGGCACAGAGGGGACACACTACCCCAGCTCAGATAAAGTGCCTAAATCATGCCCTGGGCCTGTGAATTAGCCCAGGAGTTACAAGCAGGTTTAAAGAATGCATCTGATTCTTTCCCTTTTTGGGGTGAAGGTATTGTCAATGACAAATTGCTGCAGGGAGCCTCTGCAAAGGGTTTAATCTCATGAGGGCAGTAGCATGAATGGCTTAATTCTCACTACAGGCATTTCCAGCAGCCTTTCTCATTACCATTAGCTCCAAACTGACTTAGAAGAAGAGGTGGGATGTTCTTCAAAGACAGCAGTTACTGCTTGGTGCTGCTGCTGGGCACCTGGACCAACTGCAGTGCAAAGAGTGGTCTGGAAGTCATGCCAGCCTGGAGATGCCTGGCCTCCATCAGAGAGCCCTGTCTGGCCCACCCCAGCCCAGAGGGAGAGGCTGGTGCTCTGTGAACACCCATGTGATGATCTCAACAAAATAACAGGCAAACGTGACCTAAATGCAGCACAATCCCATGTTTGGGAAGACTAGCTCACTGTCATTGCAAAAAATGATTCCACATGGCTCTGTCCTGAGTTTGATGCCATTAAAGTGTTTCATGATCTGGATGAGGAATAGAGAGCATACTTATAAGATTTCTGGAATATCCTAAATTGGAGAGATTTCAACTACCTTGGAGTGGATGGACTGGATGAGACTGCAGTTTTGATAAAAGAGAGAAGCTGTCCAAAATCTTCAGAATGCATTTCAGCCACGGCCAGAGCAAAGTACAATGCTCAGGAGAACTGGAAAACATGAGTAAAAATGGGGCAGGGCAGAAGCACTGCAGAAAAAGCTTGAGGACTGCAGAGGATCACTGCACATAAGCCAACAGCATGACAGGACTAGAACTGATCAGCTCCACTTCAAGAAAAACAGATTTAACTTTGACCGACTTTCTAATGATAACTAAATACAAGCCCCCTGGATGAAAGTACCTCAGGGGACCAGAGGATCTCCATGGCAGGCAGTTTTTAAGGAAAGGCTGGATGACTGCCTGCTCATCAAGACCTGGAGTACCTGACCCTTTCTCTGCACAGACACTTGCAGTTGCTCCTGGTCTCTCTGACCCTGCATTTCTGTGAGCTGCACATGCCTGCTCATGACTGGAGCTGTGTTGTTCCTAATCCATTGTCTGCAAGAGGGCAATATCTGGAGTTGTGAGTTCTCCACTGGACCCCATGGTCAGATGTGATCCAAAGAACAGGCCAAAATTTTGCCTGATGATTCGTCTTCCAGATCTTTCAAAAAACAGCCTGGTCAGGCTTTATTTCCTTCCCCTCCCATGGGGCCATCCAGCAGTACCAACATTTGGGAGACACCAGTGGGGCAGAAGGTGGGTTTTCCAGAGTGGCCATGTGGGTGCTGAGCTCACCAGCTGTGTGTGGCTGATCTCTGAGGGGTCAGTGTACATAATCAGTGCTCAGCTCAGTGTGTCCTGCCCTGCCTGAGCATGCACCCACCACACCTCCTGGGGAGGCACAGGCACAGGGTGTCTGTGAAGCAGGACTGACAGCCCCAGCCTGCTGCCTGCTGCTCTTTGCTGGCTGGAAGGTCAGCACTGCCAACGTGCATTACACAGGGCTGCCTAATAGCCCAGAGCAATGCTGTCACTGAGTGATTTCTAAAGTTTATTGTCTTGAATTACCTATGACTGATGTTTTGTGGGATTACGTAAGTGAAAACACAGGAACGGATCTCCTGTAGAGGTGTCTGGATTTATAAATAGATTTATTGCTCCTCTTTGAAGTTCAGAACACACAGTTTCTCACACAGTACAGCTTCAGGCTTAAGAAGCTGTCCTTGCTGGGCCAAGAGACCACATTGCAGTTAATTATTTGTTAACAGGTTTAAAAGCCATGCTTCAGATGATTGACTATTTCAAATTAGCAGCAAAGGTAACTGTGCCAAGCGTTGCTGTTCTGACTGCACCTTCCCAAAGAGCCTCACTGGCTCTCACGGGCTGTACCAAACTCCCAGCATGAGCTTGGTCTAGGGAACAGAAACCTAATTCCCAGTGCTGCTCTCCAGGGTCTAGGGCAACTCCCCTTATAAAAATCCATGTTGTAAGATCCCACAGATGAAAGCTGAAGTCTGCGGTGCAAACCAAAACCAAAAAATAAGGGTGAGGGTATTAACTACTGTTACAAATTACTGGAGATGTTAGAAGATTGTCTTCATATTTGAAGCACTAGGTTTTCAAAACTGTCTTATTAGAAAGGCCACAGAACCAAAGCTTTCCTTCTCCCCTCAGTAGCACTGACACGCATCAGTCTGTTCAAATGTCTGTCTGTGAGATCAGGCATCTGCTTCTGCAACAGATGCTGCCTTAGAGAAAGGCAGAAGACAGGCACGGGGTAAATGCAGGCAGGTAATGCAGTAAGTCAGAACAAATGGTGATGCCAACTGTCTCTCTAGACTTCAGCTCTACACGTGCCATTGGACTGTTTGGCTCTATGGACACAGTCTGGTAATTTACCCTTTCCCACTTTCACCTTCCTGAAAAAAGCTTTGCTGCAGGAAAATGCTTGTTTTGAAAACCACAGTTTGCAGAGAGGCTGAAATAGAGCTCCCTTGAAAGGCCACCTGAGCTTGCTGGAGTGTTTCAAGGCTGTAACCAAACACCATGGAAAAGCTTTACAGCTTTTTGAAGGTGCACTCACACCTTAGGTACATTTATAGAGCCTTATTCTACCAGAACAACTATGAATTTTACACCACTCTGGGCAGTGCCACAGTGGATTACAAAAAAATACTCTGTGAGACCAATATTCAGGGCCTGACAATCCCAATCCTCAGACTCTTTTCTAAGGCCTACTGACTGGTTTCTTAGTTGGTGACTGGTAAAAGTAGTTAGAATTTGCCTAGCACTGTATTTACTGTGCTCACTAAATACACACTTAGGGTATTGTCAACCACATAGATCTAGACTACATGTCCTCAGATCTTCTGGTAAGATACAGGAAGGGAAATAACTTGCCTCATCTTTAACTACCTGTCCTTGTCAGTAACACTAAAGAATCATCACCTCCTCATGGACAACAGCATAGAGTGAATTTGCTACCTATGGAGCCAGTTTAGCTGATGTCAAAATATCAATGGAATCAACTGCATAAAATAGTAAACACCCACCAACTTTCTTAAAATCTTTGCTGAACAGCTACTCACACCCTTTACACTTTCCACAATTCCTTCTAATGAGAAAGTTTGCTTTGCCACATCAGATTCCAAAGACAGTCTGTGTCAGTTTTAATTTACACTTGGAGCCCCTTCTGCCACACCAGCAGGAACCAAGGCAGCTTTCAAAGAGTCAGCAGACATATTCCAGTATCTGGGTGCTTTGTGCTAGCTGTGCTAAGCTGTTGATACTGGTTGTAAGAATGATTTAGCACCAAATTACCCAAGTAATTTATACTGTAACCTGCCCTGGCCCAAACAACAGCTTATATTTAGGGCAGCAGAGAGTTCAGAAGATGAGGGCAACATCTGCACTGGCAGCTCTGGTGCTGGCCTGCTGAAGGGTTGCAGCTGTTCCCGGACATAACTCAGGGGGCTTTCTCCTCACTGTCACTTCTGCAATCTTGCATCTCATCTCTGCTGAGCAGCCCTGACTGTCCTACCCAGCACATCTGGACAACGTTTCCATCTGAAGGGTTGGTATACACTACCAAATAAGTATATAAATGAAGCAGTGTTATGGACTAAAAATACACTCACTGCAACAACGCAGCAGGATTCGTAAAACATTTACAGATTTGCCTGTTAGACAGGATTGTTTGAGGCAAGGGAGAAAGTTATGCTGTGATCCAAACAGCTTCTCTTTTTAAAAGCAAATTCCCACTTGGAACTATTTCTAAACAAAGTGGTTGCAGTGATCTCACCTCTGCGGACTCAGCTGTCCTCGGTCCCTGACACAGGTTAGGGGAGATCCTGGGCATTTCAGGTTTCCAGGTGTCCTACCACATCTCAGGCTGCAAGGTCTGTATGTGTATAGGAATATGGGCCATAGTCTGAAACACTGGATCCACATGATCAAGGGCACCTTGAGAAGCCACGAGAGCTGATAGCAAGGAGAGAGGGTCTCTCTCCATGTCTAAGCTGTTGGAGCATTGGTGCCAGGGGATATCCAAGGGAGATATGCACAGGCATGAGAGGTAAGCAAGAAAACTAGAAGAAACAAGTTCTATGTGGCCTCCTAAATAAGTAATGGAGCCAGAGGAGAGTTCAGCTCTGGCTGTGGCTGAGGACCATCACATGCCCTTAGCTTACACCACTATGTGACTTTGGAAAATTGCCTGTGGGCAATGCAGTCAGTGGCCAGTCTGTGCCAGAAGGTGCAGACTGGTCCAGACTGGGAGGTCTCAAGGAGAGGGAAGGAAAGTTGGCTCTTCCCAGGGACCATTTCCTATCTGATTGCCCATGTCCCCTTCCAATCCGCTTTCATGCTGCAGTCACTTCCCTCTAAGAGAAGACCGTGAGCTACAGAAGAGAGGACCCAGTGTGGATCTAGTGTGATTGCTGTTGCTTTGGAGAGAGAGTCGATGGTCATCTCAGGAAGAAAAGATCAGATTCATCAGTGTTGACCCTTGTAAGCAGTTAATTTAAAGCTCCCTCAGAGAAAAACAGACATTTTTCACAGCTTTGGCTGTGCAATATGTGTGTTGTTGGCAGGGTATCATTGCTGCAGGATGACCATATTTGAAATCTAACCAGCTGCGACAATGCTAATGACAAGAAGAAGAAAACAGAAGAGAAAACAAAGACAAGGGTCAAAGGAGTCTTGCTGCACAGAAAACTCTTGGGAGTGAAGGAGAGAGGCTGCAGAAAGAGCAATGCTTAGTCAGAACCAACCCATGCTCGCTTGGGAGGCACAAAAAGAATAAACAAACTTCCCACACTGCCTTGAAATCCAGAGATACCCACTAACAAGACAAAAAACTGCACACAGGAGAGTAGTCTAGAAAGACATTCCAGTAAAGGCTTCTTTCAAGAATTAGGGCTGGAGCTTGTCCCATGACAAGGGGACTGCTCCTCCTAAGTGCAGCAGGGAGGGACTGGGAGTCTTGACATCTCCTCAGCACAGACCTGCACATGAGTCTACTGGGAACAACCCCTTCATTGCAAAATGTGACCATCTGTTTTCACCTTTTTGAGAGATACTAATCCACAAGTGAACCTTGCCTCTTGCCACATACAAGTACCTTTTATCAGGTTTTTTGAACAGTCATATATGTTATGGTGCTGAAGAGACCACCTTTATCCTCACTCGCTATCCCTTTGAGGCCTCCAATGGAGTATTAAGGAGGATTTCCCTCCGCAGGAGCTGTCTCTTCCCAATCTCTTCTATGTACCAGGACACAAAGAGCTCTCAGAGATTCTGCCAGTTTCAGTTCCTGAAGCCATTTTTTAAAAGTTTGCTGCATTTGTCACCTGCCATTCTCCTGATATTTATATAACCTCGGTGGTTAACACCAGCACAAGAACTTTTTGCTCCTCCCTTCAGCAGTGCTGACTTCCACTTTAAGTGCTCTTTTACACCTTGGTCCTCCACAGGCCCTAGAGATTCCTTGGCAGGCTTCCTCTGAAAAATGTTTTTATTATTTTTTTATGCCTCAGGCATGCTGTTCCTCAGTATCTTTTCCTGGCTTGACTTCTTATGGTTTGACATTTAGTCTGCCAGAAATTATCCACCTTTTGTTTTTCTATTCCCTCATTTGGCTACAATGTCTATTGTTTAAAAGATATCTTCTTACTTCTATGAATCAACTTTAATGTGTTACTTAAGCCCTTTGGATTTCGTAGGGTCCTTTTAAAGATTTTTGCAGTGAGCTTTTAATCTTTAATCAATCTTCATAACATTTGCCAGCATTTTACCCCTTTTGTTTTCCTATTAATGCATTTTCCTATTCTTATTTAGCCCTTACCTTTGAACTGTAGCATGTACTTCACCATTTCAAGTTGTAGGCACTTACTGATAAAATTAATTTAACTACGGGACTTAATCTTTTTTTCAAGAGGCAGTATCACACTTTCATTGACATGGACCTTCTCTATCACCCAATATCGCTTATATCCTGGTGTTAAAGCCTCTCACTGATTTAAGAGTGAAGGCTGGTAAGAGCCTGTATTCACTTACAGTTAAAATGTCTTTATAGTTTGGATGGTATCCAAAGAGTGAGCTGAATTTTCCACCTGTCTCACTTGGATACATAAAGTTACCTCATTTATTTAGATACTGCAATCAGTTCTTGCCCGTACAAGAGTATTTTTAACACCATCTCTGTGAAGCTTCTGTCTCTGTTGGGCTCCACATGAACTTCTGATTCAATTCATTTGCCAGTTAATTATAAAGCTGCTGCAGTGCCTGTCTGAGCACAGCACACTAATAAACCGAGACGTCCCTTTCAAAGACTTCTGTCTCCCAGCTACAGCAACAGGAGATTTACAGCTTCAACGTACAAGTCCTGCTCTGAACTCAGGTGTCTCCTTTATTACGGTGAGGGGGCAGCTTGGCTGGCAGTCATTTCTTCATCCACATTCACCCAGAAGGCTCTTGTGCCAGGGTCACTTCCTCTGGAGCTACTACAGAGTAAGACAGCATGGAGGTAGACAATTTACAATGAAGTGGTCAGTGACGAAAAATATTCTTCAGATGTTCAGGATGCATTTTTCAAATACTTTCCAAGCCCAGAGGGCACACAAGAAGCATGCCAGGAAGTGCCAGAGGTAAGGAGGACTGTATGAAGAGGTGAGGAAAGCTGCAGTGTGGAGGACAGACCCAGGATATGAGGAGCAGGCAGAAGCCTCCCAGCCCTGCTGGTAGCAATCTCCTTAGAGACTGCAACCCAAACACTGAAACAGTGTTTCACTAAGCTCTAGGTTTACTCCAGTGATGTTCTCAAGACAGAACTCATAAATGTGAACCTCCTCTACCAGCTCTGTTGCAGCTTTTCATGCTTGTGCAGGGTGAGCTCATTATGGATAATTATGTTTCAGATCACTGCAGAAATAAAGAGCTACCAGAGTTGGCTTGTGTATCATAAACATAAAACTGTGTTTGCCACATGTACTTTCACATTAAGAAGAATTATATAATCTTGAATTTACAATGTTTGAAAATGTATTAAGGCAGATTGGCTGGGCTCGAGGCTAGAATTAGCGTAAGGTGCACAAACACAGTACAATGTAGCAGAGATAGTGACAGTAACTTCCCAGATTGGGAGGAAAATTTGCTCTTTGTCCTGCAGCACAGCTCTCAGCACAGTGCCCTCTGTGAAGCCTGCTGGGAGAGTGTATCTCCATGGGAGCATCAGCATCCAGGGGTAACGAACACCTAAGAGACAGGGTCTCTGCAGCAAGGCACACACACACTCAGCTCAAGCCACCCTGGTTCCCTCTGCAGCTCCATACTGGAATCTGTACTGCCAACCTATGCCATGGGCTTCTTTTTAATGATACTTTTAGTGATACTTGATGAATTTTACAGAAGTGTGTCATTCATATGGAAAAACCAATCTGGTGTAAGAACTCAACATTGGCATTGGAAATACTCAGTATGAAGCCCAATTAATTTATGACTAATCCTCTACCCCCTCCATAAACAGTGTGTTCCCAGGAAAACGCCATCTGTAGCAGTTATCCCATCTATACAGGGAAGACCAGTCACACTGGGGCTTGGCCTGCTCTGTCAAAGCTCATGAGATACTCTTTTTCATATTAACGAAGGGGCAAAAAGGCAGTGAAGATCCTCTGAAATAACCTTCCTGTTATTTTGAATGCATAAAAATAGATTACTCATTTAGCAATTTAGGTAAACAGCTCGTTATGAAAAGTCATTAGGGAATAAGCCTTTATGATTTCATTTCTTGATCGTTTCCTGTCTAACTAAATAAACATGAACTCAAGTGACACAGATTCCATTACTTTTGTGCACAGATTCTTGAATGATTTCTTTCATACTTTCTTGAATTATTTAATCTTCTCCTTCCTGTCAAAGACAACATATATTAACAGACAATGGCTGGGAAGACCAAAGTCTCTCAAAGACAACAAATGCTGTTGAAAACTTCTATTTAAGGTTCAGTCTAGGCAATGATCAATTCTGATGTTCAAAGAATTGTAGGAAAGTTTGAGAGTATTCTGTTTAGACAAACTGCACTGTTACATCACTTTGAAAAGAGAACAGAAGAGAGAATGGCAGCATCTTATAAGATGACTAAAATCTGTTGTACATCTGTGATATTAGCAAATTATCCTAATTACAGGAGAACCACAGTAACCTGACAGGTTGCCTGTCCATGGCTGCACACAGGACACAGTAGCCTCTCCCTCCTTCTCAGTCCAGGCTCAGTAACTGCCTGTTGCAGTGAGGTCTAACCAAGAGCTAACCATGGCTCTGGTGCCTGGTTAGCCTGGTCACGCTTCACCATAATACTTTTATTCCTCAACTGGCAGCTCAAGAAGAAGAGTGGCAGTTTCAAAACATTTCAAAACTGCTTACAGCATTGGAGACATTCTCAGATATATTTTCCTACATCCTGGTTTAGAGAACTTGATGTTTTGAAGGACTCTCAGTGACTTTTCTACAAAACCTTAGCAGCCACCCTTCTTTCATCTCACAGAGAGGTTGCAATCCTACATACACAACTTCAGAGACTTCTGCTCATACACTATAGCTTGTAAGTCTATGCTGAGTTTGCAGCACTTTCTGCTAAATCAGATATAAAAACAGAAACAATGAGGGCAGTATCTCTACAGATCATGGGTTTGTAGCCAAGAGATGTGTCCTCTGTGCCTACTAGAGTGGCATGAGCTTCTCATTCTGGGGCTAAGGACAGCAGCTGTGAGAGGGAGCCACAGGCACTAAGACTTGGCTTTCAAGCACAGGAATGACCCAACAACAGCTAGAGATGGGTGGGGCCACTACCCTCCTGGAAACTATTCTGAAGCTACTCAAAGTGACAGAGAAGGCTACCCAAAATGTCAAACAGTAACCTTCAGGGAAGTCAGCTGCTCTTCAGTCAGTGATACGTATTGGTTTAGACCTTCCTCAATGACTGACTGGGAATTCTGCTTCTTGCTCTGAAAAACGGAAATGGCATCTTTTGTTTGCTTGACCCTGAAAAGGAGAGGAAGTTGAAGACTTTATTTATTCAACCCCAAGACATGGGAACTTACAGAACATTGTCACTTCCCAAAGAGCTTTTGTTTTTATTTTCCTTCTCGGCCTGTGTGGGTTCTGTTTGTCTTCTGGATTTTTCACAGACAGTTTGATACCAGCCTTGGACATCCCTGAGTTGACTGCAATGATTGTCAGTTGAAAGAAGGTTCTTTGTAGCTGCATGCAAATAATCATGCTGCTTGATGTCAGAAATCACTCCAACTTTGATCAAAAAGTCTACCACTAGATTTGTTTTTCACCTTTTTAATTAGAATGTATACTATTTCAGAGCACTTTTGAAGTCTTTTACATCAGTATGATGACAGATGCCAAGAAGGGAAGCTGAGGGAAGTGGCCACAATCTGAAGTTGGCCAACACAACAGAGCACATAGACTTTGCAAAACTTGCTATCCCATTCAATTTCTGCCTGTAGGAGATTATTTTCCTGTTGTGTTTCATGACGAAAAGTAACCCTTAGGAGAACAGGACTCCTTAAGAACTCCTTAAGAACCCAGAAACATACAAGAAGGTCAGGCACACAAACAGCTAAGGCAGACTGAAGACAAGCCCCACTGGGTTACAGGAGACTGAGGACCTATCCAGAGTATTTGTAAAAAATTCAAAACTCTGTCATGGTTGCCAATTCCAAGAAAATGGCCCTCAGATTTCATCAGGAGCTTTCTCATAGGGTCTCTCACTTGGTCTGTCACTTTTGCTTGGCTGAGAGCACAGACACCAACCCTCAATTTAGAGACAGCAAGTGATAGAAGGACTTTCATGCTCCAGGAACTGTTTTGCACAGGGATACAAAGAAGAAAAAAGGCCTTTTTGGTTCTTCTGCTCCTGCTAAGGCCATCAGTACTCCTGGTGAGTACACACCTGCATAGGCAATTACAGATGCTCCTACCAAGAGGAAGAGCAAGCTGTGAGAGTACCTCACCTAATCCTAGGGGCAGATGTGCTCATGGAAGGGGCTCTTGGGCCAAACACTGAATGGAATCTCCAACACTATGTATGTTCTCACTTCTGTGTGCTGCAGAGGGGAGTATGGGGTGTGCTGTGCTGCAAAGCTGCAGGCATTCTGCAGGGGAAAAGGGTTTGTGCTTGGGGTAGGAAGAGTGAGTGTACTCTATAGATTATTTGGATCCAAAGATCTATGTGTAACCCACTGCATTTTTTACAGCAGTTAAATAAATAGAAGGCTAATGGCAGATGGTTTCACTTAAACTTCAAGAAAGGCACCGCCTATATGTCAAGCTGGAATTGGTGTAATGAGCCAACAAGATTCTGAATTACAATAAAAGCAAATTTAGGAATGAAACCTACTGGAGATTTAACTGGTCTCTAGTGCATAGTTAGATTTCTGAAATAATAGTTGCAATCCAGCATAACAAACATGACTTGCTTGAAAACAAAAGCTGGAGTTTAACTGTAAATTGCAGTTGGTTTTCCATCCCATGAGAAACTGCAAGATATTTCTTCTTGAAATAACTTCTCAGAAAGGCACACCAGTGGTGCCTCCAATACCACGTAGAGTGCGATTAGGATTCCCTGCTTTTTCCCCTCCAGGCTTACCAACACCAAGGCCCTTGAGTACTATCAGGAAGATTTTCTGTGAGTATTATGTGTGTCCACAAATGCTGAGGCTTTGATGTTGGGATGAGACAGGTCAAAACTGGGCATGGCTGGCTGCAGGGGCCAAGGGGAGAGCTGTACCGTGGGACAGCAGCCAGCAGGGAAATGGGAGAAGGGTAAAGGGATGCAAGAGCATCCGGGGAGGCAGAAATGGAGGAGCTGACAGCAAGTACTGACTGTGAATCAGGGGATGGCCCAGCAAGCTTGGAAAGGGCCTATGAACAGGGTGGGAAGAAGGAAAAAAGAGTAAGAGGGAGAAAATTAACATGTACCAAGGTGTAACGAGTTCCTATACCTAAAAAAAAAATTACATTTGACATATCTTTGTTAACATACTAAACATATTTAAATATTCAAATATGTTTCTGTGCACATGCACAGATGCCCTCAGTGAGGATCTGGCTGCTTTATCCTCACCTTTGCAGAGGGGTATGGGCAGTTGAGGCTGATCTGGAGAAGGAGCACATGGCAGAAAGTTACAAGGTAATGGCCATTTTGACTCTTTTCCAACATACAGCAACTGAATACTTTAAATATTTATCTTGAAAATTAAAAATGTACTGTTACTGCTTTGTACAATATCATTCTCCTAAACTTCCATCTTACTGACTGCACACATGTGCATGCACACATGTATTACAAAATTTTCTGCAGAGATTTGCCACTACCTGCACAGCACAAGGACTGCCACTGGTCACACTTACCCCAGCTCTTCCCTCACAGAAAAACTCTTCAGACTATAAACTTGACTCTGCTTTGTACACTGGTGAAAACTGTCAGAGCAGTTTTGCAGAACCATGTCATGAACCTCCATGCAGAGCTAACAGGAGTTGACAACTCATTCTGCTTTCTAATCTTTATCTGTACCTGTTCTCTGTCCCAGCAATCAGTGGTGGAAGTGGCTCAAGCCAGCTAAAGGCAGAGTCTCTAGTGATGCTCAGAAGGCACTAGAGCAATCAAAGTGTGATCAGGAAAGCATCTGTTCTGATGGGGGAAGACTGTCCAAGTAGTTCAAAGGGTTGCTTCTCAACTGCACTGTCAGCTGTTTAATGTTTGGAAACAGTGCCATGGGTAAACTTTAGTACACAGAAAAACACCCTGCAGAAGAAAGCAAGTGATGACATTCCAAAAAAGTTTCAAAACAAAGATCACTTCACTTGCATTCCTGTCATCTCCTCTGCCAGGGCTGTGGCAGCAAAAAAGAAGGGCAAGTAAGCAGCAATAGAAAAGATTTCCCTTCTTGCACAGAGATGTGGCTGAGGCACATGAAAAGGTGGTGGGGGGGGCAAATTCTTCCACTGAAACTTTTGCCAATTTCCCCCAAGGAGACTCATCCTTTTCTAGCAGCCAACTCTCTGCAGGTGCACAAAGAATTAAGGTGGGCTCAGAAGAACAGCAGACAGCTGGGAGGAAAGACTTGCTGTCAGCTAACTTCCAGATGCTTATTCAGGACATGCTGCATCCCCGCAGAGGGAGAATAGGGTGGAGAAGCAATGTTCTCAAAGGAGACAAATGGGTTCTTATCCAGGCAGAACATATGAGGAAATTGTTTCCTTCAGGTTATCTACCAAAAGCCAAACGAAAAATCAAGCCAAGTTACCTACTGGTTCTTGTGTATCTTGCAATTTTGTTTTTAATACCTGGTCGGGTGTCACAGAGGGATCAACGCTTGATGCTGTTGTTTACTTAATGCGATCCTGGTGTCTCATCTGTTTCGACATTTCTACTCAAATCCCTGGACATTTTTTTATTTCCTGGATTATGCTGATGTTCCAAAGAAAAATCCCAAAGAACTCAAGAAAATATAATTTCACAATGTTTCATTAATAATGTAGGATAAAATTTGTCACTGGATTCTGATGCATATTTTCCAAATTATATTGACTCCAACAACTCAAAAACTATTTCAAGTAAACTAGGACTCAGTAAAATGTTACGAAGAAATACTTTGTTACTTAGAAATAGTGTTTGTACTTCAAGTGATAAAGTACCCACTTGCACGTGATAATTCAGCTCAGCCAGAAAAGGATTTTTGTAATAGACATAAAAAGGGAGTTTCAGCAGATAAATGCCAAAAATAATTCTGATACATCTAATAAAAATTCTCCTAAGACAGCTGTACAGATTATCACACTCAACTGTACTGCATGGGAAAGTGCAATTATCAAAATGTGAATGTCTGAACTAATTTTTTTTTCCTTAGTTTATGGAAATTCGCATCATCAGATAATGCTTTCCGCATGCTCCAATTCAACAACAACATTTGGGTTTATGATTCACGTGTACTGTAAAGCACAGACATTCCAAAAAGCATTATGTGCACAGTTATTCAGAAAGTAAAGTTTACACTGTTACAGGGTTCACAATGCACTTGATGACTGCGACAGAGACCCAGAGCCACAAACATGACCTAACTCGGCAGTTCCTCACCATATGAATTAATGATATATTTGTACTGTCTCTCATGTGGGACTGAGAAGCAGATCAAGAACATTTCTGTGTGCTAATAAGCCTGTGTCCCCATGCAAAGCTGTTTTCCCTGCTGTCCTGCAGCACTGTAACATGATGATTATTAATCTTGGCCATGCAGTGCTGAGAGGTCCCACTCACACCGAGTATTGTATAACAGTGGTAAACAGCTGAGAAAGCCAATGGAAGGCAGTCAGCATCCTAACAAACCAGCAAGGCCAAGGAATTTGCCCTGCTAAGCAGGCGTGGGAGGAACCCAAATGAGAGGAGGAAGACAGTCTCCACAGTCAATGGGATCTCTGGAGCCACCAAGTTAGAAGTTAAATTGCGTTCATGTAACCCTTAATCAGCTGTGTACAAAGCACCAGGGCTGGATGGCACTCCCTCTGTTCTTGAAGGAGCCAGAATGAGACACTGCAGAACTGCTGGCCAGGTCCCACAGCCTCTCCTTACAGGCACTGGTGATTTGCCAGTACTCCAGTTCCAATGGGGACCCTGGCAACTAAGGCCCAGTAACGACCAGCTACTTTTGCAAAGCTATAATGACAGATGTTTGGTATAAGATGCTTTCCACGTACACTTCAGGCACATCCCTTTGAAATTGTTCTCTTATCACTGTCTTTCATGTTTTGGACTTACCATTGATGTTTACAGCTGGCAGCACTATAGACATCTTTGGTCTTCTGGTCTTATTATGTGTGGTGGCTGGCAATAACAGGTGGTCCTGCAAAACAGCAGAAAAGACATGTTAAATCTACTCTGAAAGTATAGAGATGGGAAAATTCCTTTCCGTTCTGTGTTACAGACATTCCACATAGAACTACTTATGACAGCTTAGAAAATTCATGTTGTTGTGGGAGTCTTCCAAAAGTCACAGCAATTGCTCATGCTGTGTAACCAAGAAGAAATCCCTATCACATGCAGCGGAATATGAAAAGGCCTTGATCATGTGGAAAAGAGATGGAAACTACTATTAAGCTCTCATTCAACTGAGTACTTATGTATATGATTAAAGTAATTTAACTTGACTTCAATGATATTTAAACATATGGTTAAGGACCTTGCTGAATTGGAGCTTTTACTTGCAGCACTGTTTACTTTATATCTAAGTCATCTTGCTGTGTCTGTCCAGCTCTGCACCACACATGTCGTGCAGTAGGACTGCATTGGTCAGAGTTGAGATTCTGCTGACAGAATCTACCAGGGAAGTTTGATGGTAAAGCTGTGTCTTATCTCAACTGTGAGGTGCCTGGGTGCTGCCCTAAGACAGCAGTGCTCAAACTAACTACCCTGGCTTTGAGCAGTGGAAGCTGCATCTGCAGGAAACACTCTGGATATGGACCTGACCCGCAAGGACAAGGACAAATGCAGCCTTTCTTCAGGCTGGGTTTTTTTTTTTCTGTTACTGAACTCAAATTGCTCAAGGGAAAATACAATTCTCTTATCAACAGAACTTAAAAGCTCCAGTCCAGGCATCTCCCACATTACTGTGCTTTGCTCATTTAGTTGGACCAAAGAAAGACTATTATTAAGGATGAGGGAAGCTTCCCAAGCCTTTCAAAATTTAGCTTCCCTGACAGAACTCCACGTCACCGCACCACCTCAGCACACCGTGGGCATTGTGAAGCAAGTATATTTGCTCTTTCTTAGTAATTAGGAACAAAAGACTGTTTATATAATGGTCAAACTGAGTTTAAGTTTCTAACTCAGGTTCAAAGTGAAACAAAAATCTGTCAATCATTAAGTACCTTTTCCAGGTCTCAAAGAATTAATAGAAAGGTTTCTTTTCTCAGCCCCTGTGTTTGCCCTTCTTCCAGTCCCAACAATGCCAAATTCATTCCCAGTGTCCCTGAGCAGAATGAAAGCTGGCAGGTGCCCACTCATTAAGAGGTTTTTACAACTGTCCTAAAACCAGACCTGAACATCTGCCTTTTGCTTTCCAAGAGCCAGACACATCGTTAAAAACCAGAAGCAAGTTTGATGGGCCCATCTCATTTCATGGTTTCCCATGGAAGAGCAGGAATAGACACATCTCATAGTTTTGGCCAAGGTTATCTTTTTGGCACACTGAATCAGACCTCCTTCAGGGCACAGCTATTAATTTATTAATGGCAGAGTAACCGTATTTTTGCCATTTTAATATCTAAACATTACATTGCTATGTGTAAGATTCAGGGAGCTGAGTTACACACAGTTTGGTGTTAAATACATCAAGATATTCTGTAGACACAGGATTGCAGAAATACCACTCTCTTTTTTTCCCATCAAAAATTTCCCCCCCAAAAACCCAAATGACTGTCTATGAGAAGAAAACATTACTTAAACAAATGCCTGTAAAAAACATCTTGGTACCAAAATTATAAAACCACTCTGGTATAAATCTCAGATCACACATGTAATTCCCATTTCACTTTTGAACCACTAAGATTAAAACAACAGTCAGCAAGACAATGAACTTTACATAAAAACTGTTCTTGAAATCCAGTGTTCCCAAGGGAACAGGCCAAAGATAAGATGTCCAAAACTACATTTTGCAACGATGCCCTTGTCATTATTTGATGACTATTTTTAGCATTGCTTTAAAAATGCTTATACTCTTATTTTTCTTTTTCAATGTTTCTGGGAGTCCACATCATCATTACTTAGCAAAACACAAGTACTGCACACCTGAGAATCGTTACAAGTAATAACTATTTTTTGCTTATCTATCTGAAGATTGGTGCTTTAATTTATCCTGGCTTAGCTTTGCTTATAATGGCACCTTTATTTACTATATGTAAAAATTGTACTAAGAACTACCACAAGAACCTCACAGTTGTACTCAAAGGTGCTTTGGAGTTGCTGCACAATCTCTTGGTGATTCAACACCACCTCTGGAGAAGACAGACATACAAAAAGCCAGTCAGCTCTAAAACCAAACTTCTACCAGGAGCTACTGTGCAAGAAGCCCAGATTGTCTGGAAGTTGCCTATCTACAAAGAGCCATTTTTTAAAATCTGGAACTGGGGAAATTTATCCATCTCCCTAATAACTTTTATACGCAGGAGTGTCCCTCTGACAATCAGTCCACACTTGCAAAATTTCATAACTAAAATCATTCTAAAGTGTATGCTGCAGACTATCACAGATATTTTGACTACAGTTAGCCACCCACAACATTCTCAAGCTCCAAAAGTCTTCAAAGAGTCCAATACTTTTATTTGAAAGCAATATCTAATTATTTATATGCGACAGAAATGAGTGTATAGAGTAGTGATTAGGAAGAAAGTAGACATTTAGAAACATTGTTTGAATGCATTTCTAAAATGTCCTATCCTGTTCTGAAGTGTGCTGAATTGCATCCAGGAGGGGGGTGTGATGCTGTTAGTCATCCCTAATTTTAAATGCTAGACAAAAAAAATCTAAAATTAAAATGCTATTTGTGATATTAACACATGGTATAAAACCGAAAATTAATAAAAGCAAATTTTGCAAGTCAGCATCTGGCCCAGGAGCATGAGTGTCAACCAGAGGCAGAATAAATCACAACTATTAGCCAACAACAGATGGACTTGGCTTGGGCCAAGAGTTGCACTTAGATGACAATTTAAATAGACGATGGAGACTGCTGGCAGAATGACTGGAAAAATATCAGCCTGAAAAGACAGTATTTCAAGTGAGACCCCAGCTTCAGCACTCTCATTTTGCTTTTGATCATCTCTAGAGTTCAGTGATACCAAATCCAGATGAGATGGACAGATAGATAAATACAGACATAGACACTAAAAAGCCAGCCACAAACACATTAGTGCAATTTAATAAGTTAGAATACTGAAGCACACTTTTTCCTGGGGATAAATTCTGAAGATGTTACTTGCTAAACTTCTGATTAATAATCACATTTTTTAAGTCCTTTCCACCACAAAACATCCATGAATATTATCAGAATACAGTTATCAGAGAGGCAAACACTTAGAAATTAGGCACTCCTATGGAATGAATTTCCTGCCTAAATCTTTACTCTGCTAAATCAATGCCTGCTGATCAGCTTCTGGACTCAGCAACATATGGAACAGCAATAAGGATTGTGAGGCTTCTTACATATAAGATCAGTGTTATCAGGGCTCTAACAGGGATTAAGCTTTGGAGCTTCGAGTATCTCTAACCCCCAGAGCCAAAAGGCAGTGGAAACTCTGCTCCACTGTGCCAGAATATTCCAAAACTGGCTGCTCCTGGAGCTTCAGCTTGAGCCTCATGACATGTGGTTTGGTACTCAAAGTCCCTCCTACCTAGATGCATGAAAATACGTAGGCATTTTAGTTTTCATCTGAAAAAAAGATAAAATAATTGTTTCTAACCTCATAGTTAAAGGACAAAAAACCATCATCACTGAAGCTGAATTAAACAGAAAAAAATGCTAATCATGGGTCTCTTTGGTTTTGTTTCTTAAACTATCGTCATTTCATTAGCTGGGCTCTTGGCTTTTAGGTTAATAGAATTGGCAATATTGCTGGTTTTGGCTTTTGCAATGCATATGCCATCAGCTGCAGGCACCTCCCTGGGAGCAGCACTGCACCTCGCTGTAGGCAATCTGCTGAGCTCCTCCTCCATTCCTGTTTCATCGTGTGTTTCAAAGAAACGTGAAGGAATTAATCCTCCCAGTATGACCATGATGGAGGAAAATATGACCAGAGCTATGGGGAATGTTTAGAGGGGATGTGCATGCATTTGAGGGATACCCAAGTGACACGAGACACAAAGGAACGGATTTCCAGTCCTGCAAGGCTCTGCACTCTCAGCATGAGCTGTCTTTCCTCCTGTCCCAGAGGTTACTATCTGTCAAATCAATTCCCTAAGATTTTTCTTACCTTCTTAGTTGTTGTGCTTAGGTATGGATAAGTATTTCTCAAAAGCCTTTTCTAGGGTCTTGAGCAAAAGCACTGAAAGGCCAGAAAATAATTAACGTAGCTTGATTTAGATGTGCTTTGTTACAGCGCATTTAGCACATCTGCCAATGTGAGCACTGCTTGTCATGCAATGGCAGGGCAAGCCAAGCCTGACCCTTCCCCGTGGTTTGGAGCATGTACCCTGCAAAGTACAGACGTGATCCATGTGGGAGCCAAGACTCCACACTCCTGTAAGACAGCCCCTGCCTCACTTCCCACAAAGACTTTGTGAAGGTGTCCAAATGAGCCCTGCTCTTTGTTAAGAGACCCATCTCTGACCAACTAAGGACAACCTTTGCGAAAACAAGTTACGTTCGTTCCTTTGCAGGAATAAAAGCTCCAAGGAAACTGGAGTAAAATACCAAAGGAAAAGTTTAATGTGCTGTTCTTGTAATTTGCCTTGATGGGGAGATTTGATCTTTACCATTGCCTTGGAGACCAGCTATGTGCTAGAATATTGCAATCAACAGAGGCAGTTGCCAGAGCAGAGGGGGCAGATGGAGCCTCGGCGTGCCAAAGGGCACCCTGTCCAGCAGCTTCACAGGAATTCTTACAGTAAACAAACACTGTAGCTGGGCATTTTTTCATCTCTGTTCATGACTAAGAGGTCTCCCAGGGAATCATGCCTCAGTCTCTTCCAGCCTGAATCTTCATGCTGTGATTCTAGGACCACATTATAACCACTGCCAGTACTGGTTGAGGAGCTTCCCACATCCCACTGAACTGCTGGCAGCTTCCCAAAGCTGTTGGGGGTACCATTTTTCTTTAATAGCACTACTTCTTGAAGTGTTCAACACCTCCTGACAGCTTAACAGTTTATCTATTAACTATCTGACCACACCAAGATGAAGCAGATAGAAAACAAGCATGTTTTTGATCATAAAAAAAATGGTACATCAAGTCCATGTATTGTCTTTCAAAGCTATTTTTTCTGAACATCTTCAAGGCTTTCAAGTCAATGAGATGACACCGGACCTTCTTCAGAGGTATGGTTTTGGCCATACAAAGAATGTGAAACAAATATGTGCTTTCCCAGGCCCCAAAAGTTGCATGTCACTTCAGAGACTGATTCAGAGTATAGGTCCTCTGAGAAGCTGGACTTTTTTAAATCCCCGGGCTAACAGAGACCATGAGCCAGCTTTTTTTTTTTGTACAAACTACAGGTTTCACATTTTTTTAAAAAATTTCCAAATAATTTTTCAGAGTGTCAGCTGTTGCCAGAAATGTGATGTGTCTATCCTGCTCTCCTGCACAGGCCACCAACCCTGCCCTGAGCAGCACTGCAGCCTTTGGCACCTGAAACCCTAACCGAGAAATGGTAGCTGTGAAGGTGGAACTTCATTCTCAGGACAGCCAGAGCTGGACTTCAGACAGAAGAGCAGCTCTCCAGACACAAAACAATGCTGTTCTCCAGAGAAGAGAACTTGCAAGGCATACAGCACAGATCAGGGTGTAAAGGGGAATCTGGCCTTGGTGTATTTGTTTCTGGTTACCTCTGTCAGTTCGAAGAGGACGCATATTAAAGTGTACAAATTTGTAGAGGAAATGGCTGTATAATTTCACTATTGATTTATTTGGGTGATGGCAACCATATGGTGTCCTGAGGTTACACCACACTGGATACAGCACTGGTCCATCTGAAAATGCCAGAAGTTCCTGCAACAGTGTCTTCACTATCAGTGGATATAAAACTGGGCAGAAACTGCAGAGGGGAGGGTGCCCCTGAAACCATTTCAGTCTGAGCCTTATATCTGTAAAGTATAGGGATGGTTTTAGGAGCAAAAAAAAGAGAAGAAACCAGCTAAAACCTCTCCCCAAACTGTGACTCACAGCCACCACACTCGCTCACTATACCACAAACTTTGTAAATTTGCCTTGTTTTTAAAGTTGACATGTTGTTTTTTTGTTTGGTTGGGTTTTGCTTGCTTGTTTGTTTAAGATAGGCCTTACAAATCCAAGCAGATTTACTCACCACATCATAGATCCTTACAGGGAATCCATGACATGCAAAGGTGAGGATGGGGGCAGGTGAAAGATGGGATAATGACAGCAAGGAATCCACAGAAAACCCGCAATAAAATTTCACAAGTTCTCAGCCTCTCTGCACCAGCTCTTGACAGCCCACCCTGGGAGGCCCCAATAGCTTTACTACTTTGGATTTAATAATAACCATTTAACTTAATTGGAAAATGTACCAGTTCTACAGACATTAAACTTGAGGTCAGCTAGCATATATCAACAGTTTGATTTTGCAGCATACTTAGAGAGTTTGTACTTGAGAATTCAACTCCCAACACCTCACCATAGAATTTAATTACTTTTCTATGTTTTAAGCCTGTTTTGAGGGATGGCAGAGGAAGACTGTCCTACAAGAAGAAACTTCCAAAAAGCAGTGGGAATAGAGATTCTTTTTCTGCTTTTACTTTTGCCAAAAGTGCTCCTTTTCACCCTGCTGCTGTTCCAATCCCAGTGTTTCTGTGCACAGGTGGTTTTTACAGCCTATACTTTGCACACAGCAATGAAATGATGAGATATGCTTTTTATTTAAGTATTATACCAGAAATAGCTCAATCCCACATTCAATAAAATGTCCCGTAGTGTAAGATTACACCTTTCTGCCATTCCCAGACAAAGTTTTATAAATAACACCTAACTGCACTCTGGAACACTTTCTGGTCACTGTCCCTCCAGAAGGAGTTGCTATCCAGTTTAGTCCCCACATGACAGATCTTTTAATGAAGAAATCTTTAGTGCCTTTTATTGCAAATTGTGCTACTGCCAGATGTGATATGGACTGGGCTCCAAAACTAAACTAACTGGAAAGAACCGCACTGTGAGTCAGAGAGCCTTGTGAAAAGCCCAGAGCCCTCAGAGGAATGGAAAATTCACTCTGTCACAAGGTTCTTTCGGAGGAGTTTCCTCCAGTCTCTGCAATAGCACCACTGATGCTTGTCCATAAGCAGGGCTCAGCTTTGGAGTGTTTTCTCAGTATAAAGGAGGACCAGCAGCAAAGGACCTCTCCTGGACTAAGTACTGAAGAGGTTATGGAGACTACTAAGGACACAGAGACCTGCTGAGAACTGTGTCTTTCTCTGCAGGTCACAAATGGAGGCAGCAAACATCAGTAAAGCAATAATTACTTTTTGTTCCTTCTCCTTTAGGACTGAGTTTATGTTACATTGCCTTAGAGGCTAGAAGAAACCAGAAAAGCAGAGGCCAGATTAAAGTGACTTAGTTTAAATTTTTAAATGGACTGCAAGTGTCTCAGGCTTAGACATTTATTCAGATCATCTCTCCAGTAGCCCCTGAGTCTGAAAAGGTCCCAAATGTAACAACCACCATATGATTCTACTTTAGAACAAAAATATCTCTCCAGGCATAAAAGCAGAGGTCCCTGTTTCACAATTACTTGAGGCAAATTAAGTTTTCTTGCTGCTGTAGCTGCTCCTGATTTCCCCTTCCTGCCTATCCTGGACTGGGTATCCCTGCTGTTTCCTGAGAGCTGATACTGTGCTCCTCTGACTCCAAGGAAAGCCAATTCATCTTGCTAAGATGGAAACAAGCACTGTTTAAAGATATGACACTTTCCCCTACCTGTCTTCCAGTCACCAATCATTTTCAGTTACTGCTTTATGGATTTTCTAACAAAGAGGTGACTTCTGTATATTTAGCAGGTATTAACAGAGTTCTCTTCCATGAACTTTCCCAGTCCTCCCCTGAATAATGTAAATTTAGAGCATCTATAACGCATTCTGTCAAGAAGCTCCATAAGTCTTCTTGTATTGTATGAATCCCTTTCCTTGGTTTGGACCCACATCTTCCAAGCTCAATTTGCCACCCTTTGTTTTGTTTGGTATCCTACTCAATTCCATCAAGGAGGAAGACCAGATATAACTGAGAAAATAAGACTAAAATGCAAAAGAACCTCATGACACCACCAAGGTTGGAGAAGACCAACACAACTTTCTAACACACAACAGTCTATAATGCAGAGTATTATGAAGGTGCACAAAAGGCAGCTGTGAAGCAGGTATCATATAAAAGTGGAAAACATTCTTATGCTCCTCAGTTTTTCTATTTTCATGGTTTACAATCCCTTTATTCAAAATAGAAGACCAAAGAGGAGGAATTATGCCTGAAATATGCTGGTAATTAGGTATCTATTAACCAAACAGTAGACTCTACCCAGTGGCCTCTGAGAAGGCACCCTGTCTGCCTTTAGGAATCTGAACATGAGCATGTTTCCAGAAAACAGGCCCATTAACCTTCTCTGCTACTGGAACATCCATCTTCATCCAGGAATGCAAAATAACCAGGTCTTCTCAAGCTCCCCATTCCTCTGCAAATCCCTCATTCTGGAATTCCCCAAGATGAACTCGCCTCATTTCTACCCAAGCTTTTTGACTATCATTTCTGACTTGCAACACATCCTAAACAAGAGGCACAAAATACCATCATCCTTCCCCTGTGGAAAGGCAGTGCTCTAGGAAACCACAGTCAGCAGAAGCTTGCATGTACTTACATTACTGAGGCACAGCAAAGCCAGTTTGATTGCAAGGGAGGATGGGGCAAAGGTGCCCCATTTGGACTTTTTTTCTATCATAAACATACTCTTCCTCAGAGTTTTGTCTTTTTTGACTTGTATAGCAAAGAGGAAGAAAGGCCATGTGAACAAGGAGGGCACAAGACAGAGACTGGACAGAAATGCAGCCAATTAAGCTTGCCTGCAGAACTGCTTTGCAGGCCTGAAAGTAAAGAACAATGCATGCATTTGCTATGATGTAATTTTGGTTTGGCAGCAGATTAAAAAAAAATTCCTAAATGCGAAGTAAGAGGATGTGAAGAACAGAATTCTGTGTTTAAGTAAACAGTTTTGGTTAAAATCATATAGAAAGGTTTTTTGGTTAAAAGCATACAGAAAGTTTTTTAAGGACTTGAAAACACTTTGATAATTTTTGTGTGTTATTTGTGCAAATTAGCTGAGTTTCAAAACAAACTGGAAGAGGTATATCTACAGGAACAGTAGACTCAGTTCTGAGCTTCTGTGAAGGAAAAAAATATCTCAGCTTGTACTGGTGGAAAAGTTCTTCTTATTACATTTGATAACAATCAGATTTTCTTCTAAAGGCTCTCTCAATCAAACAAGCATCATAAAATTAAAAAAAGCTTGCTCCAAATCATTTGAAAATTATGTTTTGCTGCCATTTTCTATCCTTCCCAGGGGCTATATAAACACAGAAATGCAGTTCATCTGTAACTCCAAGCTGAGTCTGTCAATTTTCTTTGCAGATTTTACAAAGTTGTAAGACCAAAAAGGAATTAATTGTTTTATTACAACTACTCATAAAAAGAAATTCCCCTCCTTCTATAATTCACTGCAGCAGAGCTCTGGTTTTGCATAGCATCTGTAGGCTATTAGTTTTGCAACTGCAATCTGTAATTGCAAAAACATGTAATTTAGGTAGGGCATGTGAATATGGTCCAGTAAAACCAAAAAGGATATAATCCAGATTCTTTGCTTGTCTCACAAAACTTTAACCCGAAGTTTCTATATTTGCCTGCAGGACCTCAGGTCTTCTACACACGACAAATCCTGGATTCCCAGAATTACTGCCCAGCTGCAGACTCTGCCCCAAAAGAGTACACACAACACCAACTGGAGTGGGGAATGTTATCACCAATAAACGTCGTTTTTTTCTGCTGTTCTGCTTTTTATCAGACCAGCACAGAGCCAACCAGGGCACAAAAATGATGCAGCTTCATGGGCATGCTCCTTACAGTGGATCCTGATCTCTCTAGGTTGGATTCCCTGTGAAATAGGAGCTGGATGGGCAAAAATAAATTTATGCCAGGCTTTCTCCAAATGCTGGATCAACGTAACACTGTGGTTCAAAATTCATTTGCTAATACAGCTGTTCTCTGCTTTCTCTTCCAACTGAGTTCAAAGGACAATGAAGCATTAGAGCACTTTGATCTCACTCTGTGGTGAAATCTCCAACCCTAGAGGTCTTCAGAGCCCACTTGACAATTCCACAGCCAACCTCACACAGTGTCAGGGACAGCCTTCCTTCACACAGGAGGCTGGACCAGAGGGCTCTTCTAACCAGCATTTCCAAGATCTGCAAGGGCCTGGTCTCAAATCTGGAAGTTTGACAAGATTATAGTTCTAACTTACCTTTGCACTGTCTTACCAATTTAACCTCTCACGAAAAGACCATATGGGAAAGCTGTTGACAGCAATCAGGGCTATGTACACATGAGAAACATTTAGGAATAGCTACATCACAAGTCCATGAAAGGGCACACAGTCTGTGACTGAACGCTCTCCTGGCAGAACAATTCCATTTCAAAGCTGAAGAAAGCATCCTCTCTTGCAAAGCACAAATGCCCACACATGTGAGTAGTTGCGAATGCAAGAGAACTTTAAAATCCTAACCAGAAACAACTGTTAAATAGAATCACGACTTCAAACTTTTTTAAATCAAGGCAATTAATTTGATCCCTGTGTGTTTAATCGTACAACACATATGGCACAAGATTCAGCCATGGTCTGAAACTACTGTCTTCTTGCCTTCTACAGCAACAGAAATAATTTGTTTAAATCTCTCATTAAATCTCCACACCACATAAGACAGCTGCAAGCCAAGAAGCAGATCACCTGCAGTTGTCAGTGCAGCAGACTCATCATCTTGGACAGCTCAGCCAAAGAGCCAAACACTCAGAATTTGGACACGATGCAGAATTTAGCCTGAAGGGCAACTTTTATTAAGTGGATCCAAAACATTTTCCCATGCAAAGAAAAATTATATTTTTTACTGGTGCACATTTAAAGCTTTGAATCAAAACACTACCAGACTGCAAAATTCCATTTTACAGAAGTTGCTAATTATTTGAAAAAGTATGCACCTGTTCCATCACACTGCACAATGGGACCAAACAGTTCATTAGCCCAAATACTGACTGTTCTTGACTTGAACATCAAGCATGACATTTATCTTAAAACATATTTCAGTGTCTGCAATAAACATACATGCCTTTTGCAGCCAGGACATCAGATACCGGATTTAGACCTGGTTTGAGGGAATAAAATGGTAACTGCAGCTTACATCTCACAGTCACAGTGACTTTCTCCCTTTCCTCATCTATCCACTGATCTGTGATTGTTGCCAACTTGCTGGCAATAAATTCACAGGGGAGGGTCAACAAACAAATTGAAAGCAAGGCTAATGACAGGAGAAAATAAACTAACAGTCTGAATTAAATTCTAGGCCAAAACCAGTGAGAGACAAACTCAGGGTGCTCCTCTCTATTCTCCCTATTAGAACAGCCACAGCTTACTGCTGTTTGCCCTTGACTACCTGTCCTGGTTTCAGCTGGGATAGAGTTAATTTTCATCTTAGTAGCTGGTACAGTGCTCTGTTTCCAATTTTTATGAGTATAACGTGGATAACACACTGATATTTTGGCTGTTGCTAAGTAGTGCTTACCCTAAATCAAGGACTTTTCAGTTTCCCATGCTCTGCCAGCAAGCAGGTGCACAAGAACTGGGAGCCTGCACAGCTGACCTGGACTGGCCAAAGGGATATTCCATACCATAGGATGTCGTGCTCAGTGTATAAACGAGCAGAGTTGCCCAAGAACCACCGATCCCTGCTGTGGGACAGGCTGGGCATCGGTCAGCAGGTGGTGAGCAATTATATTGTGCATCACATGTTTCTCTCCTCTCTCCCCCTCCTTTTCATTACAGTTATTACTATTTTCATTATCATCTTTATTTTATTCCAATTATTAAACGGTTCTCATCTTAACCAATAGCAGGTACTTTTTTTCCCCACTTCTTCCCCACTGGTGGGGAGACAGGGGGTGAGCAAGCAGCTATGTGGTACTTAGTTACTGGATGGGGTTAAACTATGGTACTGCCCAAGAGCAGACAGTGGCAGCTTGAGTCTCATCTGCAGCCAGAGAGATGCTGTTTCTGAGAGCACAGCAGATGTACAGGAAATTAGCAACAAATTTTTCCTAATTGTGGAAGTTGAATCGGTTACACAGACATACATCAGAGGAGTGGAAAATCTGTGTTAGAAATGTTTGTTATCCCTCAACTTCTTGGAAAAAGCAACTGACCCTGAGTTAAGTTTCTGGGGATCTCCCACCTCCCATCCTTTAGCCTGATATGCTCAAGATGCCTGAATGTATCTCTTAACCTCTATGAGGTTAATTCCTTTTAACTGAGATGGATACAACCAGTAACCTCCCAAGCAGCAGTAATCAATGATGTTTTAGGTCACAGGCAGAAAGGCGTTATATAAATACAGGGAGTACTTTCAAGCAAACTGCCTTTGACCCCCTTTTAAAAATTTAGGTCTTATTTGCATTGTGAGTACATGCTGAGTAAAGTGGCTTTAAAAGCACCTTTCTCTGGAACCTAAAAAAATGGGTGTTCCTCCTTCTCTACTGATCTGCCATTTTCCCTCCTCTGCTTTCACTACAGAAAATGGTTTCCCTCTCTTTCCACATTACGTCAAAGTTGAATAAAAGCCTACCTTTATAGAAATATAATTTCCACAATGCAAATGCCACTGTCAAACCCACAAGAATAAAGCCACATGAGAGGTAGGAAAAGAAACACAACCAGGTTACATGGAAATAAACACTCTTCTCAGCCAGCAGTGGGGTTACATTTTTGGCAGAATCCCTCAGATCTACCTGGAGCTCTGCAATGGATCCAGCTCAGAGCTGGGTGGGTCTCTGTACATCTTGGCAGCAGGGACAGGCAAAGTTCCTGGACTGCCGACGGCTGGACGGTGGTCTGGCACACTCAGGCCATGGCTGGGGCTCCCAATCCAAGCTGCCTTCCGTTTTTCCCAAAATGTCCATTCACAGACTACAAGGTTTCAGTATCAGGATGCAGTGGGCTGAATCCAAATTTGACGGCAGTGTTTTAATCTGTGCAATGTGTATTGCATTACAGATGCTCGTTGGAAAGATGTTTCTCATTCTGCAGAACCCAGGACATCTGTATGGCTAACGATCCATCAACTATTAATAGTTTCTTCTAATTAAAGAGATATTCCGCATAATAATGCTAAAGAAGTTATTGCCTCTGTTACTAATAATCTCAGTTAAGAGAGTGTGGAGATGAAGTTTCCTTTCATTTTTTTTGCCTGCTGCTTTGCACAACTCATATTTATCCCAGCCTGATGAACTTCCTTCTCCACACTTGTAGCTAAGTTCCACTTCCAAATCTCAGTTCTGAGTCCAGTTTTTTTGCCAAATGTCTGTTCTGTTTTAATTTCTAGTGTTGTTGAGAAAGATGTAAATCAATTTTAGAAACAGACTTCATTTTATAAGGGAAAAAGAACTATAAACATTTAACATTTTCCCCTAAGAAAGCCCCATAAGCCAAAGCAAGAAAACAATCTGATGGAAAATGGTCTCAGAAGTATACATAAGGTACATGATTAATACACTTGGTAGCAAAAAGGATCTTGGATGCCTGGCTTTGAGGGTTCTTCCTTAATCACCCCCAACCTACCTTACGTGCACTTCAGAACGGCTGGGCACAGCCTACAGGTGGCTGAGTAACCTGCCCTCCAAGGCTACCTGAAACAGGGGGCTCCTTCTCCTTCCCTTAGCCCAGGCACCTTCCTTGCCAGCCTCTGGCCATTGTCAGACTCTCTTGAGAGTCTCCTGAAGGACTGTTTTCCCACCAACACAATAAAATGGCTCAAGGAGGGATCTGATGAGTATGCACAAACAAGGAACTGACATGGAGCACAGCAACCCTCCTTTCTGGTGGTGGTAAACCATTTAAATGACTCACTGGTCTTTACCCCTAAAAAATCCTGGAATCTGCTCAAATCAACTGGTTTTGAACACTGTGAGAGTACTACAGTGCTGTGGGAACTCATACAAACCACCAAAACTTACAGCATTGTGATGGAGGCAAAGCACTATCTACTTATAATCAAAACTGCAGTTTCCTTAGGAAAAGCTTTCTCTTACGACAATAGACTACTTGGATGCTGGTCTGAAGCCTGACTGATAAAGGATAAACAGGGATATAACCTGGTGCAAGAACATCACGCTCCTTGTCCATCTCGTGACCGTGCATGTGAGTAACTGCCTGTCTGCCACAGCAATTGAATTAGCAAGATCACAGGCACCAGATTAGATTAAAGAGAATGAAAGGTCAGCTTTGGGAAGATAAAAATGTAGAGGGATGCTTGCTTGCACGCTACTCAAAAGATACATCAAGCTATAGCTCTCAGACTGGGCCTGTCTCTCTTCCTGGAGAGCAATATGTTTTCTTCTATTAGTACTTGCCAGTGCTCAACCACATTTGAACATAATGGCTCGAGCAAATAGAAGCCTTTCATCTCCCCACTTAAGGGTGAGATTAATTATTTCCAGCTTTAGCTGTCTGACAGAGTTGTCCAGGCTCCCTTTAAAACCTACAGAAGGAGAGGCAACTCTGGAAGGAAATTCAGTCCATGCAAAGGTAGGTCTTTGGGACAGGTGGGAAAAATTGAGAAGAGCTTTTCTGCCCCCATTAAGTGGAGAAGGAGCCTCATGTGGTGCTTGATCATTTGTGGTGCCTGATATTCCACAAAGCAGTAACAGTAAATCTGTGAAATGATTTAAGAAAAAAACCCAGATGCAAAGAATTTAAGGAAGAAAAACAGAAGTATTAGAGAAACACCACAAATGAAACAAACCTAGGCCAAGTTTGGGAAGTGTGACCAGGCCATTGAGGAAAGCTTTATCACCTCCTTCCAGCATTGGTGAGACATAACTAGAATAGCATGTGAAGTTTTTGGTCCCCTTCTCTTCTCCTGGGCAAAAATGGATGTGGGGAAACTGTAAAGGCACCAGCAAAGACTGACCAAGATGGGGCACATGGTCTGTGAAGGGAGGTGAAGAGTGCTTGACTGGTTCAGTCTGCTGACAAGGAGACAAGGGGGCCAATGGAGGAGCAACCTACATTGGAATTCTAATCCTAAAGTGTGAAGAATGATGCATGGACCTTTTTAGACAAGTAAGTACATCAGTGTACTCTTAGACACTGAGGGTACAAGTAACATGCCAAAAGAACTGATTTTACTATGTGGACTGCATCAATTGCATGGGCATTTTTTTAATCACCTGAACTATGTTCCGATATGAACCTTTCCCTCTTTTCTTACTACTGTACTGGTTTTAATTCTACACAAAAATAATTGAACATTTTGGACTCACCACAATTTCTACAAAGTATCAGAGACCCTGAAGGCATCAATCCTAATCCTCTGCTCCAACACAGTTGGAGGGCCAATCACCTTGCCTTTAGCCAGGTTAATATGTGTAGTCACTACTCTATTAATCCAACTCATCAATGAAAATACCTCATCAGGCTCTCAATGTGCAGGTTTACAGAAGAGCAAGAGCCTGAGGCTACTGCATCCTGGTGGATGTGCTCCCTTTCATTTCCATTCCCTCTTGCCCTCTGAACCTCTCCCAGCTCTACAGAGCTACCCCTGACCTGCACAAAGGCAACGTGAACTCCAGGCAGTCCCCGAGCTCCAGATCATTTCCCTCTCTCCCTCTGATCCCACAGAAATCTGTTTGTAAGCACACACAGCCCTGTAACAACTGCACATGCCTTTACTGGGAGGGAAATGCAGACAAGGAGTACAGCAACACTTCGTTTGATGGGCCAGATTCAACACTGTAACTTCATACAAGCCAAAGCAGCTGCATCAAGGCTTTGTCAGGACATTTTCAAACAGAAAAAGCACTGCAAGCAGAGGTGATTTGTAAGAGAATTGGACAGAAGGTGCCACAGCCAAGGCACAAGGTTCTGGGTTTATTTTTCTTCTTTTAATCCACACCAATCTTGGTTTTAGGTGTTTATTTCCTATGATAATTAAGGTACTGGAAGTGACTTTTATAAGCAAACCGGTTAAATTCTTAAATCAGCCATTGAGATTTGCAGAGTATGTAAGTCATAAGGTCTGCCAGTTTTGATCCAGGTGAAGACGTTCTACTTGGCAGGATGGTGATGATTATCACTGCCAGGAGAGCAGAGAAGTGAACTGAGTGCTGTAGGGAATTAAATGCTAATTATTTGAGAACTTACAGGACATCAGGTTGTTCTCTCTGGCAAGGTCTACAGCTGTACCCTCCTGATTGCAGACACAGGTGTGCAAGACAACGAGACTGAAGTACATAAACACTTTTTACACTTGTATTTGTTACATCCTTTTGACAAGTCACATGCTGTGGGTAATATTCTCTTCCTGGACTGCCATACCAAACTGACACCAGCCAGCTCTATACTGCAATGGAAATACCCTGTCACGACATTGCAGTTTACTCAGCTGGCTTCACACTTTTTTTTTTTAGCATTTCTAGTACACACCTGTGTTTAGCATGAACTCAAAGTATCTTTCTTCTTTGTTTAAATATAGTTCTTCAGACTTTTTCTTACTCTCCTAGAGCTGCAGTTAACTGCTTTTGTCAAAATTTTACACCAAGAAAACCACTGCATCTGTTCCTTTTCTCCAAACGACAGCATGTTTATGTCCCATTTCATTTTTGTACATTTCTTTATGCTGGCACTTCGGAAACTGGGAAGTTAGGAAATTCCATGCCTAGAACTGTATGCAGCACCTCTGTTGCCTGTCGGAGAGTTACAGCTTAACAGCTGGTTAGCAAATACCAAACAGATTGGTTAGCAAAAGAAAAAAGAAACACACAGTGTTATTTCCCTGATGCTAAGGAGATGCCCTCCTGGAGAAGCTGGTCCCAGACTACTTGAGAGAGCAAAATGGCTCCTTTTCAGTCTCATTTTCCAGTAATCACCTGCGCAGTGAACACCTACTGAGTTCCTGATCCTGATGAAAACCTCCAGGTCTGAGTGCTCAGGATGGTTCTCAGAAAGGAGAAGAGCTCCATGCTGGTTTCCTGGAAAAGGAGATTAAACAAGGGCCTCCCAGTTGTTAGCAAGTGCCTCAACCCAGGAATCTCCACACTGAGGAACAGCTTGGGAATGCCCACTTCTACAGTCTCAGAGGAGAACATTGTATAAGACACAGGAGCCTGGCAGGACTTAGATCAAGAACAGAAGGTCTGTGTACCTTCCTCACACAGAGCAAGCTCTCTGAGCACAGCCTAGACCTTATATTAGACACAACACCTCTTTGAGATAGCTGACATGTCCAACCTTATTTTGGACAGTCACAAAACCAAGGAACATTAATAATCACTGATGCAATGCCATGCTTAGTGATGCTTTGCCAACCCAACTCCAAGGTCAGTGGCCATGGGGATTTAACAGACAGGCCATTTCCACTTCATGCCCTCATGGTGCACACACTGTACAAGTTGTGCTCATGCCCCTCCTGTGAAGCTTTGCCTTGCCTTGATGAGAAGTATTTTCAAATGCCAGAATTATTCACGTGCACGTTTTAACATTTGCAATCAAAACACAAAGAGGATCTCCTGAACAGTGGTTTCCAGTATGAAACATCTCTCTGCTTAGCTCATGATATTCCAGATTCTTAATCACTAACCCAAAGCTGGACAGTTTCTATTAACTATGTTGGCAAAACTGGAGTTTATCCAAGTACATGGTGAGGAACAAGCCATAACAGGCATGAAGCAAAATGAGCTCATTCTCAGACCCATCTCTCCATTTCAACTATCAGAAACAGAAGGCCACCCTACTGGGAGCTGGTATGGAAGTATTTTTAAAAATAATTAAGTGGTGAGAAGCTGCTATGGACACGGGTAGAACACACCTACACAGGACTCTCTAAAAGAGCATTTAGCCACAGAACACACTTCTGCAACAGACCCATCCCAACACAGTGATAAAACATGGGGAAGAAATAAAAACTGCCTTCTGAAACAAAGGCCTTTCTGCTTTGTAGCATTCACAGAGAGATTTACATGCCCAAGTGTCTCCTAATGTTTCTTAGCCCTTTATGAGAAGCGAGTGAATTTCTGCAGCTGCTACTCTGCCTTTCCATTAGCCATCCCAGTAGATAAGCCACAAGCAACTAGGGGTCCCAGAAGTAGAGAACAAGTTTTATGTTCCATTTTCAAGCAGTTTTAAAGCCAGTTACAAGATGCAAAGCCAGTTTAAAGATAAAAATGTACCGTTAATTTCATCACACTTCTTGTCCTAGGAGTGTAAGTGATTTAAAAATAAAACCTGGAAGCCACAAGTGTTTTGTCCAGTGGGAGGTGATGATAATCTGCACACACTCATAATAACACCTGGGCTCTTACTTCATAAAATAAGCTTTGTGTGCTGTCCAGCTAAAAATCTGGCAAAGGGATTAATTCAAACTGGAAGCAAATCACTTAATCTGACCAGAATCAACTCTAAAAGTGTGCCTAAGATTTTAAATAATGGTCTCAAATGTAATACTATAATGATTAACATTTGCTAAGAGGTAGGATTTCTCTTGTGGACAAAAACACTAACTAATGAAACCAAGACCATCTCAATTCTGCACATTTTACTACTGAAGCTGTGAAAGTGTGAAGTCCAACTGAGAAAGCAAGCATGGGTGTTTCAAAGTACTCTCTGCGTATACTATCATTCAAGGCAAATGAAATATCCCAAAGACCATTTTTTTCATGCAGCTCATTCCTACTAAATGCAAATCAATGCTTTCCTGGCCACTGCAGTTCCAGAGCTGAAGGTATCATTTATATCTTTATACAGTTAGGGCTCAGTCAGCATCGATCCATAATTAAATACTGCTACAGATCATAAGCAAGAGCCCATCATTCCCTTCTCGGAACTGTTCAGAATAATCTGAGCAAAATTTTCTTCAATGAATACCATTCTGCTGCTAAAGAAAGATGCACTATTATCTGGCATAATTGAAGTATTATTAATGCATTATTGAACTTGGGTTACTTCCTGAAGGAAGGGAATTACTTCAGAGCTGTATCTCTGTCTGCTCTAACTGAACATACATCACTTGTTTGTGGATAAACTTGTGTTCCTGCTCACTTTGTTGTCAGCAATTGCCTCTTCTGTAGTCTTCTTATGTGAGATACTGCTGTCACTTCCTTTACCAAGACAATTCCCACTTTATAATCACATCTTCCTCCCATACTTCCCAGTTATACTTCTCTACCCTATGTCCACACCAATTTCATAAGCAGTGGGTCCTTTACAGAGGTTTTCCAAACCCAACAATCCTCCTCTACTTCATGCCCACAACTTTGTCTGTGAGCACGCAGCACATTTTAAATACATGTATACTGTTACTGGTCACGTCTGTGTGCAACCACTTTGGGTTTTGGAGACATTTTTTGCAGTATGTTTTATTTTCACTATAATTATCTGCACTGTATGTTGTCCTTCCAAATACTAGTTTAAAAATAACAAAGTATTAGTTTAGATCTGGGACATGTAAGGCTGAAAGAAGTTCAGTGATGGCATTAATATGATTCATGAAGTTCCAGCAACCATACAGAAGACAAATGAATCAAGACTATACACACAAAACCCAAGAGTATCTCTTGCTCCATGCCAGACATATTCAAGTGACTTTTCTGTCTCTGCATATACATCTGTCCTCAACACCACATTCATTCTCAATTTTATTTGGAGGACTGTGAGGTTCAAAGGGACCCAGGGTGATAAAAATCAGAGCGACTAAGACTTGGCTTCCAAAATGTCTTGGAGTAGTTCTCCAAGTAGGAGGTAGGAACAGAACAGACATATCCAAAGGAAACAAAACCCACTTGACGTGACAGGCATTACCTCCCTTCTCAGTGTGAGGTAGAGAAGAATGGTTTTTGCATTCTTGTTCTGGTCTCTGCTAACCACTGTTTGCATCTGGCTGAGCCAGGCTGCTGCCCTGCAGCTGGTACTTGCTGGATGCTCCTCCTTGGCTTCCACTCCTACACAACCAAGGGGTCTCACTGGCTCCTTCTCCTCCTTCACTCAGCCTGCTTGCTCTCCACAGCACACACACAGCCCTTCACTCCCAAAACTATGTCCTTACAGTGAGAATTGATGACACAGTCAGAGGTTTTGCTGGAAAATACTAGGTCTTGATACAAACACTTCTTAAAGAATTGATGGCCTTTAGCTGCAAACCTGAATTAATTTCTTTTGAGCTCCCTTGTATTTAAACTTGCAGTTGTGGTGTTCTCATACATTTTTGAGTGTTTTGAGAATCTCAGAATTTGTGCTCTATATACCAACATACATTTTTAGACTTAATTTTTAGATTATTAAATTTCTTTCTGGAGGTTTTTAGACTAAGCTCTAAGATGCTACCGAAAGCCACATCTTCTCCATCTGATTAACTGGAAGACCACAGAGAATGCTTCTCCCCACCACTTCTCAGTCCATTTGAAAGTCATCTCTCCCTGCTCCCCTTCCACACCAGAAAGGATGACAGTTCAAGAAAGACCAAAAATAAAGCTTGCTTCACTGTTTTCATATGGACACCAGGGATATGGGAAGAGAAAATTCTCTCTGACATGGACAGAATCCACAGTTTAGCCAAAAAATAGGGAATTTGTAACAAAGAATGCAGCAGGCGAAGACTTCATTTTCACTATTGACACTTAGATGGAAACAGGAGGTTTTCATAATGGATTTTCAAATTTGAAAGTCAAATGCAGCCACAATTTGACAGAGGCTGGCTCACTGAGCTTCAGGGCATGCTGAAGCACAATCACACACACTGTTTGCTTTCTCAGATTTTCCCAGAGAGGCAAGGGTTGCCCTCACAGACAAGACAAGCTAAAGGGTGACCTCTGCTTTGAAAAGGACAGGCAATTTTATCATGGATACCATGCCCTGAGCCTCAGTTCTTTCAACACATATTATTCTCAGCATCTGTATACAATACAGGACAAGATCTTAAAATCCTAGGACCCTGGGATAAAGTCACTTTTATTCCTCTCAATAGCTAAAGGTCAGGTTCCCCAGGACAAAGGGGAGTATGTAAAATCTTTCAAAAATCTGTATGTTAACTTGCAGCAGTTGCCAACATATAAAATAGTTTCTGTATCTTTAGGAGCAGCAGGACTGAGTCGACCTCATCAAGGCATTTTATCTGAATGAAAACCAAATTACACATCCCAGTCCACATAAATCCACAAACAAAGTCAAGAGCAGAAAACTTCATGTCCAGTAACAACCACCCATTGTCAAGTGCAATGAAGTAGAAGAAAAGTATATGTTAGAACCAAATTTCTGGCTATAAAACATCTTCTGAAGCCAACTTCTTATATAGCAGTTTTGCCTGCAGGATGTAGAAGGCACAAGGAGTGCAGTGAATTGGAACCTGTCTCATGCTCTCTGAATACATTCAAATTATTACTGCCAGAAGTGTGTGCAGCACAGCAACCTACTGCTACACAAGCATGTCAAAGCCAGGCTTTATAATTTTTTGCTTCCTGAAAGTAATACATAATTCCAAATACAATTATGTCATCCCAAATACAATTAGCACAGCACAGGCTTATTACCAACAGAAGCACAACACAACCAAGACATTTTTATTCCTAGCACACAAAGAAAGAACAAAAGTTCTGATTTAAATTTGGCTTAATCACTTCAGTGAAAAATTGTTTGCAGAACTTGAGAAACCCTTAAATGCTCATTGCAGATGTTGGCTTGCAGGACCAGAAATTCACTTTCATAATAAGAGGTTTCCCTGAAGCTCTATGGTTTGTGGCATTGAAGCAGAAATCTACCAAGTGAAATTCTGCTCCTACTGAAGTGGGTAAAGGCTTTGCCATTGATTTCCATAGGCCCAGTATCACTCTCACTCTAACCAGAAGCTTTTAATATCTACTTTTTACTGCATTGTATTGTAAGATGCTGTAAATGCAGTGCATTAAATGCAAGTGGCAAACTTTGATATCAGGAGGAAATGCCAGCAGACCTCTGAATTTCCCAAGCAAATCAAATTTTAAACCATGCTTTCCTTAAGAACAGTAATTACATTCTTACCCTAAAAAATGTCACTGTCCTTGAATAAGCCTGCAGACATGTCATCAAAGGGTCACTGACTAAACCTTCCAGGATGGGGAATCCACTGCTTAATAGCTCCAAGTTGCAGGGACTCTGATCCTAACCACACAAGAGTGGAATGATCTGGAGCAGCATTTACAGGCCAATGTAAATTGGAAGGGATTTGTTTTCTCCAATGACTTACTTAATTACTTTTCAAATTAAGCTAGCTATTCAGGTAATTCTAGAAACAACCTCAAGGTCTGAATACTCTATGGCAAAACAGATGTGAGCTCTGAGAGAGAGCTGTGTGGGTGCCAGGCCTAGAGAGAGCTGCTGCAGCAGCAGCCAGGTGTCTATTCCCTGCTGACAGAGCACCTTGGATCAACTAACTTGAGCTTTGTATCCATGCTCCAGTGGGGGTTTGTAACAGGTCAAGCAGACTTGGCATCACAGACATTACAGGGCAGAAATCAAAGGTGTTGGGGAGCAATAGTCTCTCCATTCTGCCTCTCAGACTTGGGAGAAATGGAAGGAAGGTTCAACGCCAGCTGGAGACTTCATGTGCTTCAGCAGAGTTCAAACTGCCATACCCTTTCCAAAGAAGCAGGAACTTGTTCTCAGTACCTGCGGCACAGACCTCCCAGTTCTGGATGTGCTCTCAGAGCCAACCCAAACCAGTGCAACTTAGAGGCACGGCAGAAAGACATCACTTCCGAGTGCTGGAGCACCTGGGGAGAGCAGAGTGCCCTGAAATGCTAAATGACTGCTGAAAACCATGGCTTCCTAAAAGAAAGTACCAAGAAAAAAGTAAAATACCAAGCTACTGTCTCAAGAAATTAATGGTGAACAGCCGGGTCTACAAGGGATGTTGGCTGCTGACGCAGAGACAGGGAGACAACACTGCTTCAATTCAAGAATTCTTTACTCACTGTTAATTACATATTTCTTCTTGTTTAAAAATGACATTACCAATTCCCCTGGTAATAGCAGAAAATTAATTCCTCTAGATTCCCAAAGTGAAAGCTCTGCTTCTTGTATGGACTCAGCTGATCCAACTACTAGTAGTATTCATTTTCCTCTCTCCTCCTTAAAAGAGAAAGAAAAAAAAGCCACCCAAACTTCTATTGTGAATATGCAGACCTGCAAGCCTTCCAAGGCAAGGAAAGAAAATAAAATTTATGAGATCATGGGAAACTCAATCTTATAGGTACTGAGCATCACCAGAAAAGACACAGTGTGTAAGAGCTCTGCTCCCCAACCCCGCACCTTCAGAAGCCCTGGCTGAGTCCTACCATATGAAAAGCTCAGGTAGTCCTAGAAAATGCCATTTTCTAGAAAATCCAGGGAACTCAGGGCACAGATCCTGTAGTGCAAGTGAGAACACACAAAAAATCTGTTGCATTTTAGCACATGCATCCAGCAGAAATGCTGGGTTATGTGATGCTGCACACAGAGCAGAAAACATGTGGAAAGAGGATGCAGGGACATCAGGTGAAAGGGATCTCTGGAGATCCACAATCCCACCTCCCACTCGGAGCAGGACAGTCACCAATACCAGAACCATTCACTCCCTGAAAGTTTTAGCTGGATCATTCTTGCTCTTTTATTATGTTATATGACTGCTTATTAAGTGTCTGGGAGTGCCTGCATGGCAAATAGCCAGAGAGGAGAACAAAACCTATCATCTCCAGGCCTTGGTTCCTAAGTTGGACAAGAGCAAGCAACACAAGTGAACTGTCAGACAACACGGTGCAGGAAATCAGTCCCCTCTCGGCTCCTAATCATCAGTGAAAAGGGGATTGTGGTCCAAAGAAAATGAAGTCAGCAGTCCTCAGAAGGAGGTGAAAGGGCACCTCCTTTGCTGGGGCCCTGCTGATGGCACCCCTCAGGCTGTGCAGGAGTCCTTTCTTCTGCACTCACAAAAGAATCCAAGCAAGTCATTTAAAAGTGCCTCAGGGCAGAGTTTGCCACCAGATCAGGTTTGCCCTGTTAAAATAATAAATGAGGTAATGCATAAAACTGACTTCAATTTGAGGACATTTCATTCATAAAACAGAAATACCAACAGCTTTGCTACCAAATAAACTTCATAGCTGAGTTTAAAAAGTCTCTGCACCTCTCTCTGCAACAGAGCAGAGCCAAGCTGCAGGGATTCTGTGGCACAAGACAGGCTGTTTCCAGGGACAGCTCTGCAAGTTGAAATGAGAGCTGACAACTTCCAGATCATTAACCTGACAGCATAAACAGGACCTATGTACACATGCATTCAGGTGGACTGGAGCAATGGCTCCAAGTGCAGAACTAGACAAACACTATTCTACTTTTTGTTCTGAGTTTCCAGAAAATCTTTTATCCTCCTCTCCCTTCTCCTCATCCTCAGGATATGTGGAGCCTGGTGCTGGCTTATATTTGTGTTGCTAGCTGAAAGAACAGCAGAACATGCCAAGCATTTAATAACAAAATTCCAGCCTTGTGACACAACCCAGTAATCCCAAGACTAGAAATTAATCTCATATTTCTACTCAGCATAAAACCCTAATCCTAATAAGAGCACCACTATTTTTATTTTGCTTGAATCTTTTCTAAAGACACACATCTCACAAATTACAAAAGTTGCCACGTACCAGTTGGAACAGGGCTGTATTACCTATGTACCCATGGCATCTGCAGATTGGTAGAGTTATGACAACACAGAAACTGCTAAAACTAGCTATGCTTATCTGTGTGTGCTCTTAGAGAGTTGTTGTGGCCACCACTAGTCCCCCACTACCCTCAGGACCCCTCTCAGGACGCTCCTATGACAAGGAAATGGAGATTTGCAGGGCCCCAGGATGACCATGGCTGGCTGTGAATGTGCATATAACAGTGCTCATCTAACACCCCAACTGCAAAATAGCAAGGCAGGAGCTCAGTAACCCAAGACCTCAGGTTCAGTCCAGGGACAAATGTACATTATAGACATTATTTAGTACTCATCAGGACCCCTGCAAAAAGGAGGGAGTAAACTGCTCCAACCCCAGGTTGGTGTTTCAATCACTGTTTGCCTTGATCACTTCCATCACCACATCCCAGGAGCATTCTCCCTACTGCAGCTGTACTAGCTTCAATATCAGTCAGGCCGGCAGTGCAGAAAGTGCCATCAAACACCTGGAATTACATTTTATAACAGCTTTTACTGTCACTGCAAATGTCAAGATGTGGCTGATAAAGCTGCAGCACAAGCCTATGCTGTATCCCAGCACAGACAGCAGAACTGCTCATCTGTCTCAACTTACAAGTCACAAAAGAGCAGACAAATTGTGCCACTGCACACAGTCCTGTCCAGCTGCAAGATGTGACACATAAAACTGCAAATGCAAGAGTTCTAGGGGAAACTAGAAACAATACTGTGTTAAGCTAACAGAAATAATTTGTGCATAGGGTACATTTATTCCTATACCCAGAAGCACAAAAGGTTTATCCACCTATTAAACAGCTATAATGTGTGTTTAACCAAAGGGTTCATGAATTCATATTGCATCACCTTGACACTATGATGTTTCCTGCAAAGCTCTTTCCATTCCCACCTGCGATGGCCATATTTTGTAAAGACCATGATCCGGCCACGTTACTGTAAAGGATGTACAGAACCATCACTTCAGAAGAAACAAATTTAGCTTCAACTTTGACTACATCATTTTTTGTATTACAAGGAAAGACATTCTGCTAGAAACAGTCTCGTGGACACAAATGAAAGGCAAGGTTACACAACTACTACACTTACTCTGCGGAATGACACCACATAGAAAGTATCTTCCCTTCGGCGAATCGCTTCAAAGAAGTCTTGATAGCTCCTCGGAGAGGCATAATACACTTGCAGCTCATTCCCTGAGTTCCTGCTGAAATAAAGAAGGGGGGAGGTAATTATTTTAGACAAGAAAGCTAGCTTCAGTGAGACAATGACTTTAAAGACCTGCTTTTCAAAGGAACAGCAGCTCTTCATCCTTTGAGAGAAGCATGAGGAACATGAAGAACAGGTGAAGACAGTGAAACTACTGAGTACTTTTTGAAAGTTCAAGGTGCTTTCAAGGTCTTACTTTAGGAATGTTTTCAAGGCTTGTTTTTATTCATGGTTCTGAGGATAACAAAACCCCATTTGCTAGCTCAACAGGAAAAAAAATTTCAACCTAAAGTGTCTGAAAAATTGTGATGACTTCTGGAAATAAAGTTCAGAATGAAATGTCCTTCTGAAACAAAATATCAAAACATTTAATAATTTTCTTTCACTGCTAAGAGTCCAAACCACTGAAATAGAAAGAGGTACAAAGTTAAACATAAACAGAGCTTTTAATTTACTGTCAAATGACAACTCCACCTTCTGTCCCACCTACCTTTTATTTTTTTTCCCCTCTGTCCTTGGTCAACTAAAATACTTGCTCTTGATTTTCAATTTAGACAGTGGAGCAAAAATAAGATATTCATATAATTCCTGCTTATCTTTTCCACAGTTATTATCTTAAATACATCACAAGGAAGGAAAAGATGCTCTAAACCATTCCAAGCAAAAATACTAGCAAGTCCTACAATTATGGTACTGATACACTGTTTATCTTGGAAAGGTGAGAAATTCCTGGCACATACCACTGTCATGTATACTTCTCCAATCCCATTCCAAAATAACATATTTAAACAAATTGGAAAGCTGTACTTACACACACCACTATCTGGACAATCAACCAGTCATTTTAATTTTCCCCCACTTTCATAGCACTGTGTTTTTGCAGTGTTTGTGGCAAGGACACTGATCAGACTGTCCCTCCCCTCTCAAGCTGTCTTCTGCAGACCCAGGTTTTAAACTAGTTTTAAACTAATTTAGATTATTTTGATATGTTTCTAAAATATAACTGTGCAAGCAAAACAAGGCACAAATCTATTATCAAGTGATTTTCTTAAGCAGCAGTAATAGTAGACTGTCATTATCTTCTCTTCTACTGTTAACACAGTCCTGTTGCAACTGAAGGACTGCAGCTGCCAAGGCAGTTGCCCTTTAACAGGATTGGGGGTGTAAGTCCTGGGGGATCAAGAGCAGGCAGCTCTACACTACATATCCTCTTCTGCAGAACCGTGCAAGCGAGGAATCAGATCACATCCTTCACACACAGGAAACAAAGACTGGAGCTAATTTGAGCTTGATTACTCATTCATGAAAACACGTAGGCCCACCAAACCACCCGTGAGATTCAGCATTGAAGTTGTGCTGTGATAAAAGGCATCACGCCCACGCATTGCTCAGTACAACACATCCTGAAAACTGAAACAGGTCCCACAGATCCGTTTGCTCGCCCACACTCCAGAAGATACAGGCAGACCCAAAAACCAGCCTGTTATAATTCTAAATCCAGCCATGGGGAGAAAATTGTTCCAAAGCACTTGGAAACCACTGGGCCTTTACAAAGCTCTCCTGGTCATGGAACAAATCTAACACTAGTCCCCCAAATTCCAAGCGATACTGGGGATTACAGGCACTACACTGCATGTGCCTTTGAACAACTATGGGTAACCTCAATGGATCTTTCCATGGAAGGAAGGGAGGAACTTCAGAGCCACAAACAGGTGCAAAAATATCAGTTCTTTTAGCAACACCTTCACATATGACAAGGAAGTATTATATTAAATGGATGCCTGAAACAGTGGTGCCAAGCTTGGCTATTTGTTGGGAGATGAGTCTTTTTTGATTTAAAAGTATGAAGGGCACTGTTGCACATAGGTTTGTTTTGAGAAGGAATGAGACTGTGGACACTGCTTTATGCATCAACAACCATAATTTTAATAGTGAAAAACAGGAATATAACTGGAGAGTTTGATATCTAAAGTATTAAAACACGCACTTGCAGGAGCACTCAACAAAACCACCTTTGAAGGACACCATATAGACTATAAAGAGATGAGGGGTTTTAACCATTTACTTTGAAATCATCTTAACTTTATCTTCATCCACTGCTTTGACGTCCCTGCAATTCTTTTCAATTCATGAAATTTCTTTCAGAATGATAATGTTGGTATCATCAGTGCTACAAAGATAAATCTAGAGATCCACAATCCCACCTCCCTGTGGATTCAGGTCACCAAGAAGGGTGTTCTAGAAGACAAAGGTCACTCAATTTCCAGTCACAGTACTGGTATTAAAAATTAAACGGCTTGACAGGATACTGCACAGAGGTAATATTAATGAAAAAACTAAATAAACAGCAATTTATTCCCAGCTAATGAGGTACAAGTGACGCAAAAAGGAGCTGTGGTGTTCACAGGGCAGCTGAATGTGAGTCAGCAGGGATCTGGAGGGAAACTGCATACTGGGCTGCATTATGGACAAGGACTGGAGCATGGGATGTACAAGGAGAGACGGAAGACAGAAAGAATAGGGCTTTTACAGCCCAGAGGAGAGCAGGCTGAAGAGGCTCTAAGTGCAATTCTCAGCTTCCTGATGGAGACTACAACAGAGATGGAGACCACCTCTTCTAAGAGAGATACAGAGTAAACCTGAAGTTAAACCTACTTTGAGTCATAGTTTGGAATAGAGATCTCCAGAGGTCCTTACAACCTAAACTACTCTGTGATTCTGATTTCATGGAGCACCTAATAGCTGATGGCTCTGGGAGGAACTGGAAATCTGTTCTATGTTCTTAGCAGCTCCAGGACAGTCATAGCATGCAGCTGCCATGACTCACTGGTCCTGTTCATATAAACATCATTAATCTCAAAAAAAAAAATCTCACTTCCTTCCGAGCACAACAGATTATTCCATGCAGAGCTACATGATGTTGCACACTGTTTCCAGTAATCCAGATAATTTTTTACAAGAGTAATGCAAGAATATATATTAAACTGCTTTATGCCATGAGGCTTGTTTGTTAGTCTTCAATTAAAACAGATATTCTTCATCTGCCTGTAGAACTCAAAAAGTGTCTTTTTTTCTTGTACGTCAAAACATATCAAAATTTGACTGCCTGGTTTCCATAACATTTGCCTGCAGCTTTGCTATTTTCCCCCTGGCTGATCCTGCTTTCAATGCAGCAATGCAAATGGAAGGTCCACAGCTGCCTTACTTTCAACAGCAACATTTCAGTGGTGTTCTCAACAAAAACTCCTCTTCACACTCCAGTCTGCTCTTACACTCCTCTTCGGCACTTCAAACTAGAGAGCCTCTTAAACAGTCTCACACAGAATTCAGGAGAGAGAAATCTTGTTTCCTCAAGTTTCACTCTCCAGTACTTCCTGTCACCAGGGAAGAGGGACAGAATGTGGAGGAGAGGGCAGGGGACATTGGAAATCTCTGGACTAGTGTGCTTCGATGACCAGCATGGAAAAATCAGGAGATGGAGACAAACCATACAAATAAGGCACAAAGGTACTTTAACTTCACCATAATAATTTGGACCTACCTATAATGGCTCTATTCTTGAACATGGTGAGAGAAGGCTTTCTCTTCCCAGACTCATGGCCCTTTGAAACCTGCTTATAAACTAATGATGGTCTCACAGACAGACCTGAGTCAAGTCCCCCTTTTTGTCCCTAAATATTCAAATCTGATTAGAAAGGGATTCTGCACAGTGAAATGAAGATTTTCTTAAAACTTATTGGTAGAAAGACCCCAGAAGAGTGGAGTTGTGGTATGGGGGTCTCTAAGTGTAGTTTAAATCATTAGAAGCAATTATTTGCTAAGGGACAAAAATTAGGCCAAGAAAAGTAGCTGCATTTGGCTTAAGAATCCAGACAAGGTGAAAACTGGTCTTGTTTACCAATTGTGGGTGAAAAGTTAGGTTATTAAGTAGAAAGCAATAACAAAGGATCTGTTCTGCCTTACCTGAGAGTGGTATCTGTGTAAGGCATGGCCATTAGCTGGGAATCTGACTTCTCACTCAGGGAACTCTGAAAAAGGGCAAAAAGGGAAAGATGACAGAAAGTACAAACAACAAACATTTTCTTGGTTTGTCACTGCATAAAATATGATGCACATCTGTAACAGGGAGTGAACATATAATGGGATGCAGAGATCAATCAGTGCCCACACCAGAAATGTGCATTTTTCCACTGGTGAAACACAAATAACTGAAATGGCCAGCAACCAAGCTGCAACAACAACAAAAAAGCAAGATTTTAATACACCCAAATTTGAAGCCACACATGCAGAGACAAAAAAAGAGAGCCTGGCACCAAACACAACAGTATGTCATCCAACTGCAAAATTCACTACCACCAACATCAGATGTGCAGAATTCTTCTGAGGTCACATCCACTTTGTACCTCTACTAAAATATACTATCCACAACACACTTTTGATGTTTGAATCACTAAAAGCACTTGAATTTTTCCTCAACTGTTCTACCATTCTCCTTTGGGCACCAGTGAGAAGAATCTGAAGTTTAGTACACAATACCTTTTCCCTAGAAAAGTGAAGTTAAGCTCAATTCCTTTTCAAGCTGTTACCACCTCTAATCAAATAAAACACTTTGAAAATTCATAGTCTTATCTTCAGCCTTGATATCAGTATGTAAATATGATTTACGTAGATAAAAGGATTTATGTAGATAAAAGGAAATATGAGTGCAAGTCTCATTATTCTGTAGTCTTACTAAAAATGAATCCCTCTAGCAAAAATCTGAAAAATGAAACAGAAATATTTCAACAAAATCAATTAGCTGTGCCCCTTACCAGCGAGGCAGATGAATGTGCTGTAGGCTGCAATCAACTGCTTATCTTTAGAGAAAAGCCATAAAAAGGCTAAAGATTTCTTTCATTTTAGAAAACGCTGAACCTATTTTGATGACTGCTAAAAAAATTCAAAACTTCTAGCCTGAATCTAAGAACAGGAATGGAGGCACAGCTTTGACAACATAACAATCAACCAAACCAGGCAATTCAAAATGGGAAGTGCTGGGTACCCTACTTACAGGCACCATTGCTACTTTTGTCTATAACGAGAAGTGCAAACAAGTAAGAGAGAATATTTCATGTTGACTGAAATTACCTTGTCATGCTATTTAGTCATGAGTATAAACCTGCTTACCTGCATAACCCGGGCTTTCTGCTGCTGGTTATTTGATAACCTTCTAGATCTTGTTCTTTCCACTTCATGTCTATGAACCCATCCTCGAAGTTCATGATTCAACCTAGAAAAACCCACAGCATTCACAGATGTTTCAAAGAACAGAAGCAGAATTTTTTAATGTCAAAAAACAGTTTAGCCACTATAAAGACACTGCAAGTTACCATTCTTTTATCTTATGATAATTCATTTTTAATAAAAGAGTAATAAAATAAAATAGTAAGATGAAATTAATGTAAATGGACTGGAGTTAGACCAAGGGTTGGACTTGATCAATTCAAGACAAATTATTGGTTAAGAAGGCTAAATTATGGCAAATAAATCTGAGAAAAAGAATGGACAAGGGAAAGGGAGATAAGGTTAGTGACATGCTCTTATTTATAGAAAAAGTGGAGGTAGGTATTTTCTAACAGTGAACACAGCACATCTGCAATGTCAAGTTCAATTTGCTTTAATCAGAAGCTAAGGAAGAGAAGACCATCTCTTATGTAATTCAGATGGAAAAGGCTTTTAGCTCGACTTGATTTCCCTATCATGAACATGCCCACATATGAAGCAATTTCTCTTTTGAGTCACAAAAAACCTCCAGTCAGAAAATTGTTATTCAGTTATTGCAGCGTGAAAATGGAGTGAAAATCATTACTAAAACAATGAAAAGATTATAAAGATCCAAGTCAATCTATCCTTATGGCAGCAGACATTGGAAAGTGCAGACACTTAGACACTGGTCATGCACTGGATGAACTCTATGAATGTGCAATAACATCACTCACAGCTGTCTGTCCAGTAGCACTCAGCCAACACAGAATTTATATTTCAACTCTTCATAAACTTTAAATGCTCAGAAAAGGTTGTTTGCTCACCTCAGCGACTCTGTGCGGTTGATCAGAGGCCGACAGGGTGGTGGTGGTGGTGAAATATATAGAAGTGGTTCTTCTGAGACTATCATTAGTGCTTTATTATCAGATACAGAACGATCATATCTGGGAAAATAAAGAAACCAATGTCCAGAAATCCCTTAAAATACTTTTTCATGAACCTTTGACCACATACAGAGGATTGAACACTAACATCAGCAGAACCACAAATGTCACAGTTGTTCCCACGAGACCTTTGAAACAGGTGAATAACAATTTCTATCAAACATCCAATGTTCTCAGTCAATTGCTCAAAAGGTCTGACAGCACTCAACACAGGCAAGACAGATGAGCATTAGCAGATGTTGGACCTCTTCCCAAAAAGGCCAGATATTGAAAGAAAATGTAGTCTGTAAAATATTCCTCATAGTATGTAAACTATGTGATCTCTGCAGAGGCAACTTTCTTTTTCATTCCATAACTGTACTATAGAAATACTAAATTTATTATCCACTAAAACCATGCAGATGTAAAGACCATGAGCTACAGGACAATGGACTGGAGTCAAACTATATTACAACTGAGTGGAGGGGATTTACATCTCCAATTGTCTCCAGAATATAGCTTGGTTTTCATAAAATCTATTTCTCAGTACAAAAATCCATAACACTTTTGGCATCTCCTGAAGGGTTAACTCCTTATCACAATACCTATTATAAATTTTCCCTTGATAAATTATCAAGGTAACAGCCTTAGTCCTCTTGGTTTTGACAGACTTCTGGCTGTAAACTTCAACTTCTCTCTGAAATATCAGGTATAAGTGCTTATGAAAGCCTCATTTACATTTTCTTCCCTTTCCCAGCTTTCTCTCCGTCTTCATGTCTGTTTCTCCTGTCTACTGCATCTAGGACTGATCAAGGAGAATATGCAGCAAAAAGCTCACAGCTTGACAAACCCAGGGTGCAACAGTGAAAGAAAAGGAGGAGATACAGGCACGAGCAAATCCTCCTAAGAGAACCACTCTGCTCTTACATCATGTAAGTCATAGTCTGAAATGTACCACATAGGACACAAAGCCCTCACCATGGCTACAGCCTTAAAATGCTCTTGATTTATTGCCTTCTTTCTGCATGGCAAAATACATTAGGGCTTTCTGCACATCTGTGCCTGGCTTTGTTCAACCAGCCAAAACACTCTACTGGAAAGGGACAGTCTAATAGGATAAATCTTGTAAGGGGAAAACATGAGCTGTATTAGCCAGACTTCAATCTGGAGGCAATTATATGTTCACTTATGCACTGCATGCTAGAGATCTAGGAAGTCTGAAAGCCAGTATTTAATTAAATAATGCATAAGCACGAGGATGGACTCAGAGTTTTATAAAAATGTACAGTGCCAACTAAGTTCAGAGCATGTTCTTAATCATGAACTTACTTTCCCAGTCTCCTCTTGAGCAACTAAGAAAAATACTCCAGCTTGAAAAGTAGGAGATAGATAATATGACAAATATCACAACTATGCAGGTTAAAACATTGATCAGAGGAAAAAAGCAGACAGAAGAACTGAAGAAGGCCCTGAAAGTCTCTGTGATGTACACTGGTTTGCATGCTCTCTTCCCTAACACCACGCAGCACAGCCACGTGTACACTCCTGAAGCTCTGTGTATTGGGTAATCTTGGAGATAAAATACCATATTGATTTGAAAAGCAACCCGGTAAACTTTGTTAAATAATAAAAGACCAGCTTTAAAAACACTGTGTTTGTAAATTCAGTTGCTCTATAAAAGCAGCAATTGCATCAGTCAAAAAGGCTAGTAAGGCAGTGAGATCTAAAAGCACCATTGCCCTCTGCCACTCAAAATATGCTAAAGGTTTTTATCTCACCTATTACTCTTCTCAGGAATGATGCCCTCGGGTATTTTCTGAGCTGCACTGGACTCTTCACCAGCTGAGAACTCCAGAAGATTTCTGGTCCGGTGGTTAGAACTCGCAGTGGAATCAGCTCCATTGGGATCCTTTTCAAATACACTGGAAAACATAATAAACACACCAAAATGCATCACACAAATAAAGGGGCTGCAAGGTTCTTGACTTTAAAGTTTATAATACTCAGGTGGAGGAGTTTCTGGCTGTTGTTATGTTATGTGGGTAAGGTTCATGTCATATCTAAAGTAAAAATGTGGTATCTTGTGTCATTATAATACTGTCATTCAGAGCATTAGCAGACAGAAAAGCAATTCTGTTCTCTTCTTCCATTTTAATTGTTTGAAGGATTTTGACATTCTTGTTTTCATGTTTCCCCACATAAGCTTCACCTGATGAAACAAAGATCAATATGCTTGTAACTCAGGTCTGGAGGCATAATAAAATTATCTATATTCAAATCAAAGCACTCTTAAACTTTAGCTTTCATCAGCCTCAAAGTACGATTGACACAGTTTATATGAATACATTATGTAAGGAAAACTTAGCTACCAAATTCCGTGCAGCTGCAAGCCTGGAATGTTATGCCAGACATCTAACAAAACTGTACACAGACATAAATGCTCAATTCCACTTGGATTTAGAACAACTGGCAGCGCTGACAGCCCGATCTAGAAAGCTGCAGCAGGCCATGGTCCCAGACACCCTGTTGCTCCGGTGTATGCCTGCAGGGATGGAAGGATCCTTCCCTGGGGGCTGCTCAGCCAGCCAGCCATGCAGCACAGGGACTTCTGCGCTGCTCTCTGGGCAAAGCGAGGCAGCAGCACTGCACATGTGAGCTGCAAAAACGACCAGACAACTGCAGTACAAGATCCACTGCATCCTAGTTCAGAAGGGTGACTTACAAATGAGAAATCTTGAGAGCAAAAAAGCAATCCTTCAATTTCTCCTCTCTCAAGGCTGTCTTTACACCGTTGCTTCCTGAAATATATATATATTTACAAACCCAAGTCCTAACCTTCCTGGCTGACAGCAGCAGAGTATCACCAGCAGCAACACAGCGAAAACACAGAAATACAAGTCTCCAGCACACCAATGAGAACTTTGCCATACGTGCTGACCACTGCCCACAGAGTACATTTTAATTTATGTCCCACCTCTCCTGTGCAGCAGAGCATAAACCCTGCAGGGGAATACATCATTTTCCTGGTTTTACACTGCATCACTTTGCAACAGGCAACAAATAAAATCAGTAACAGACACAGGCAAAAACTAGCAAGGAAGGCAGATTAAATACTCCACAACTAAGCAGATGGCACACAGAGTTGCCCACCAATTCCGTGTCTTTTGCCAACATGTTTGCACTCCTTCCTATTAGTAGTAACCCAGGTATCCATGTGCATAATTGTATCATGTTCTGAACCACAGGAGTCAGGGCAATCCTAGACTCTGGCTGATGTCCATTTGACTGCATCCTCTCCTCCAGGTTTCTAGGCACCATCATGGAATCAAGGCAGCAGAAATGTTGCAGGCTCTGCTTTTGCTATTGCCAATGGGAGAAAAACACTAACAGTTTCTTTACTGCCTGTGTGCACTGATATCCAAGTGCCTCATTGCTTCTACTGCGCAATACGGAAAGCTGGATGGTTTATTCAGTATCTTGTATCAGACAACACCAGGCTATCCAAATTTTACACTATCTACTGGATTTTATGAGATCATGTTTCTTCTCTTCCCATGAAAGCATCAGCACAACTGGCAGCCTCTAAAGCTCAGACCCAGAGCTCAAAACTAAGGCTGATGCTTAAAAGGGTGCCATACGTTCCTGCTGGAAGTGAAACGCCCCTCCTCTACCTAACCTGGAGTCACAACAGCTAAAAGGATGTGGTACTTTATTCATCAAACCAAGAATATCCATCAGAAGATCTGAAACTTTTAACTCTCCTGCAAACTATTTCTTTGCAGCCTGAAGTCTATCAGCCATCCAGTGTGTTGCTGGACCTACTGGATCTGGTATTTTAGCCTATACTACTTCTCTCCTTTCCTGTTCAAAATGACACATTGAACCAGAAAAACTTGCCATGTAATTATTTAGTTAAAGCTGACAAAAACCTAAGCAGAAGAACTGTAACAGATCTGCATTTTTCAATGATGGTGCTTCCTTCCTATTTTCCTCATTCTGCAAAGGCGATTCTTGTTATTTCAGGTTCCAGTTTGGCAAGGTGGCAGTTTGAGGTGAAGTGTCACATGCAACGCATTCCTACTCCAGTTCACCCTGAGCTCTGAACAACAGTAGAGAAATCCAAACCAAGTCCAACAAGGATAAAGATACACACTGTCTACAATCACAGCAAATCTTCAGTGGTGGTAGTGTAGTTGTTTTAGCTGTAGAGCCATTCAAAACCACACACACCTCATTTTATTGTATCGGCTTTCAAGGAGAGGAAAAGTTTACTTTTACTCTTCTCAAGCTTAAAACACCTTAATCTTTTCATCAAAGTTCAAATTTCACTTTTGGCAGCAGCTAAGTATGGGACGTTTCAACCTGAAAGAAGATATTTTCAGCAGCAAAAGACAAAGGAGGTGAACAGAGTATGTTTACCACCCTTACAGGCACAAACCATGCCTCTCACTTCTGACAACATGGGCACCAAATTGAGAACAAAACATGGTATTATTTATCCCATGCCCTTTCCTTTATCAGTGCTGTTATTTTCCACAAAATGCTTCTTTTGAAGCAGGGCTAACAGTGATTTCTGCCATAACCTACATGGGCCACATTTGCCTACCCTTTCCCATTCTTTTTCAAGGACTTTGAAGACGACCAAAAGTTTCCTTGTCAAAATAAAGTATGACTAAAAAATAAAAAGAAAATCCCCTTTCTTGCTCCTTCGGTTTATGGCAATGACCCAAAACCAAAATAACTTTCATTTTGAATAAGGAAAAGCTCCATAACTCGAAATACTGCCCCACTTCCACCTTCTAGTTACTTAGGGAGTTTTGTTAGTGTTTTCTCCATTTGAATTGAAGATATTGTTGTTCTGTACAATCATTTCTGCCTCTTCTCTTCTCCCATGAGAAGTCACTACTGAAGTTTGTCTATAAAGAGGGCTCCATCTTGAGGAATTAGACAGGAGAGGACATGTAGGTAACAGTCTATATCCTCTGACTTTTCAAAGACCTTACCTTGCCAAGTGGGTTCATGAGAGTCTTGACACAGGTATCAGAAATATTCCCTCTCTGAAATCTCAAAACAAACAGGGGGGAAAAAGCATGACTTAGAACCAAGGAATCCCTTCAAACAGCTGGGAGAAGATGGTCCTCTTCTGCAGAACTACATCTGGAAACACCTATCCATCTGAAGCATACTGAGCTTAACAAGTGCCAGGCAGAACAGCAACAATTCAAGTGGGAACAGGAAGGGTCTATATAATAAATCCTAACACCATGACACACATTAAGTCAATACTGGGCATTTAAAAACACCAGGTAGATGAGGCTAGAAACTATGAAAAAGAAAGGCAGAAGATCCCATTCAGAGGAAAAAAAGATTTTTTCAACTAAGATATCAATAGTTGGTTTAAGAACTGCTTTAATATGACAGATGGAAAAAGCAGGGGCAGTTTTTTCATTCTGTTGGGCTACAAGATGAGGATTTGGAAAAGGAACACCACTTTGGCATACCTGCCCTGAGCAAGTCCTACTATTTGCAAGAACTGAGTTACTGCCCCACATTAAAAGTTAAAAAATACTGAAGCTGAGATGGCTTTACTGGACAAGACAGTCAGTTAGAAGTTGGAATCTTTCCTGTTCGGCCACACACACACACCTGGGGTGCCTACCAAGGCTTTAGATCCTGCATTTAGGCATCCCAGATACGATGAGCATGAAAAGGTTTTCACAAGACACAAACACACTGTCCAAGCTGGCTGAGCTATCGGCTTCTTTAAGATGCAAAACCAGATCCAAGGGAAAAAGGAAAGAACCACTAAATACTTCATGGAGATGTTTATTCAGAAGTGTAGATAAATTTGATTATAGGAGGGAAAGAAAAGCAACAGTCCTGCCATGGCTTCTCCAGGCATTCAATGGCACCTGATATTTTAGCTGTATTTTTACTTCTTTGGTTTGAATGTCAGTTTGATAAATGTGAAAGCAAGTCTTGCCAGGAGCAAGAACTAAATTTCGCTTGTGCTTCTGGCTGTGCACTTCAAATTTTGAATACTGACATTTAAGCTGTACAGTCATTTGCAGACGAAAGCCAACTGTGATATCATAACAAAGAGTTTTCTGGGGACAGCACCATCTCTGAGTATGAGCTGGGATGTTTCCAAAAAGCTAAAGTTGACATTGCAAGGAGACACTAACCAAAGACCTTGTCCTCTTCCTAACTGATTCCAGACAAGGCTGCCATAGTGCCAGACACTCTCTGGAAAGTATTTCTCGTTTCTTATTCCCGATGAGCACACCATCTGCCAACAGCAAGGCTCTACCTTCCCCTGACAGCTCCAGGCCTACCCTCTCCAAGTGCTGGGCTGGAAAGAGGAATCTGGACTCCTTCCTCTGTAGAGGAGTAAGAGGAAAGCAACCCAAAGTGGAGGGATGATCCCTGCAGTTTTTGTTGTGTTTTGCATGCTTTAAAAAGCAACTTATTTTTAATGAAACTGGAAGTGCCTGGCCTTTATTGCCAAAGCTTGTGGCTGTGATCAGCAAAGGAAGGAGGAACAAATCTCTTCCTGCTCCTGCAGTCACAGAAAGAAAATGGAAGGTATCCAATTTTATTCAAGCATCACCCATCACAAGAGGTATTGAAAGGTCTGGAACCTGGACCCAAGTCCAATTTACTCAGCCTGTCCTTTTCCACCCAATTCCTCTCTCTCTTCATAGAGAAACTACAACACAAGACCAAAGGTGAGCTGCAGAAGCAGTTTTCTACCTTCAGGCCATCTCCAACACAACTCAGCTCAGCATTGAAACATATTCTTTCAATGCCACAAACATTAAACTAAGTTTTCTGTATTAAAAGTGTTAAGAGCCACAAACGCCTTTTGATGATTCTGCTGCCTTTGCTAAAACACTCAAAGGGCTCCATATTTCCTTGGTAGCCAGAAGACATGGAACTGGCTGACATGGCACTGTTTCATGCCTCTTGCACTCATTAACAATTTTCTCTTCACATTTCACCAGTTCCTCTCTACTAAAGTGTAAGAAATTAATAGCTCTTTGCCTGTCATCATTTGTATGTAGGTTTGTTAGTATACTTCAGGTATACATCACATTTAAGCCTATCAACCTCCTGAAGACATAAGGAAGGCTGTCAAGGTTTGCAACAAGCACAGAAACAATTCCTTTTTATCCTTCACAAGGTGCAAAAAATCCCAGGACTGAATGAACAGAGTAAGAAACTGACCCTGTTGTACAGCCCATGATTTGTGGTTCTCTGCTCTCAAAACATCTTCTAGAGATGTTTCAAGCAGTCAGTGCAAATTTAGACACCACCATCCAATCTGCAGCTGAAGGAAATCATGGGCCACTGGTACAATGTTTAATGCTCACAAGTTCAGGCTTGGCTCGAAAGCAGCAACGGCCAAGCAAGGAGCCTGGCTGGGAAGTTCCTTCTCCATCACATTGCAAGCCTTTGGTGGCGCCAACTAACCTGTCCCACTTCACACTGGAATAGAGGGGGGAAGGAGCATACACACAATAGGAAAAGAATTGGTAAGGCAACAAAGTAACATAGGGTAAAAACTGTGTTTCAGTTGCTAGTCACTGCCCTTCATTTGGGGCAGGTGCCAGACAGGTGGCTTTAGTTTACTTAGCCATGTTATTCAACAGGACATTTGGGTTGTTTTCAAACACACCATGACATGGCTTGATCTCATGATTGGTCTCACCTGCCAGGGCAGCACAGGAGTGAGCTTTAGACCACAGGGAGACCTTGGCCCAGGACCAGCTGCTGTGGGTGGCACCTGCACTGACAAACCTGAGCAGCTCCAACACCTCTGTAACAACACAACTTTTGCTGCATGTGATGTTATGGTAAGGAGATTAGCTCCTTAGCCCAGACAGCAAATGCTCCCTTTTAAGGGAACTACTGCATTATTTCTCTAACTTTCCAATGTCCCACATTTAGCATTTGCATTAAAAAAACAAACACACAGGACAATTTATATTCAAATGAGAATAGGGAAGAGAATCAAAATAAAAATATTCCCAAAATAAATACTTTAGACTAGAACACATGCTTGGTTTCCATTTGTTTCAGCCCTGCTTGTACTTGTTTAACACATTTTCAGATCAGGTCACTATACAGGCACAGTCCAACACAAATGTGGAAATTAAACAAGAAAATAAAAGGCATCCAGGAATTGTAATAATTTGAAAATTTTCAGATTTCATGTAGTAAGTGGTAAAAAAACCACACAGAGCCAACCAGATGTTTCTCAATGCCAGAAGCCAGCAGCCTTCCAGGGGTGCCATGCCAGCTGGAAGCGTGGCATGCTGACCAGCTCTGTCTCTCACAGAAGGCACACGTGCAGGCAGGAGATCCTGGCCCCCACAGATACCTGCCTCCAGGTGCTGTGCTTCCAGCTCCCAACCCCACTGTGTGCCAAGGGCTGCATGCTCACTGCCTTTTGTGCAAACATTGGGGGTTGCCAATTTCTGTCTTGCACCTCATGGTATGTAAGACTGGGGCAAAGGGGTGACCTCTGCAGGGAACTGAATCAAAGTGTACCCTTTACCCTTCACACACCTCACCAATCATTCTTAAATAATAATAAAAGGAAGTTTTTGTACATGTTAAATCCAAATCCAAATAACTCACAAAGATTAGAGAATAGTTCACTGACACACAGATGGGAAATTCCTGGGTGCCTTTCTTTTAGTATAAAACAAACAGATAAAATAGAAACTTAAACTAATAGAATTCATGCTAAATTACATCTGCTTTTAATAACTGGAAGTTTCGGTCTTCTACACAAAGTATCAACAAACCCAAGAGTTTAGTAACGCAGCACAACCTAATGCAGAGTTACCACTAACTCCATACAAGCCACTTTCACATCCTCAATTCAAACTGATACTCAAATTAGACTTAGACTTATATTCATTTATTATAGATAGCATGGTGCTGCGTCTAAGACTGATGGATGTTCTGAAAAGCCTGTTGGCAATTAAGCAAACTGGACTAGACTCTCCATCCAGCATTTTCAGATTTCTTGTGTCAAGAGGACAGTTTCCCTACCAGACTTTCAGCCCCACTCCCCAAATTCAACATTACAGATTACCCACACACATATTTGTCAGCATGAAAAAATGTGGCAGCAGAATAATTTTATCTGCTAAACTTGTTTGCCAAGGGCTGCCACATACTGGACGGCTTCACATAATCTTAAAACAGTGGAACAGCAGTGTCAGAGTCCTCCATGAAACATCACAAACATCTCACCACTCACATACACAGCCAACGAGACTCAATATCGTAAAAAACTCTGTGTGAGCCAGTTTTGGTGCACCACACATCCACTAATGCAGAGGAAAACGAAACTATCTGTACAGCCAACCACTGAGATGGGATTCTTTTGTGAGATGCTGAGTGCCCAAGCCCTGCACCTCCACTGACCCACTGCAGCTGCAGGCCACGGAAGGTTTGCAGGACTGCCTGTTCTTCAGTTTCACATCCCCATGCCAAAACAACCCCAACTGCTTCCTGCTTTTTCTGATTTGATGGAAATCGGTAACTAAAGAGAAAACCCCTACATCTGACCTTCTGTTTTACCTCTAGTCTTCAAACAACCCTATCACTTCCTACAAATAACCTGAGAAGCATCTTACAATAAGGAGAGCTAAGGGAATTCAAAGTCTGCCACATAATTTAGGGGGTGAATTTCTCATGATTTTGCTTTTTTTTCTTTTTTGGATGCCACTCTCCCTTTGCAATGCTTCATTGGTTTTAAGTAATTAAATATTCACTGCTAATATGCTTGACTCAAAACATCTGGAGCCTGAATGGTCCCAATACCTCCATACAGGTGTGCAAGTGAAATGATTTCCTACATAGAAGAAATGGCAACACTGTCACAAGGTTTCAGAACATATTTATCTCCAGTTGACCACTGCATAGAAATTAGGTATTCCACAGTTAGCTAACCTGGGGGAAAAGAGTACTTGTGCTGAATTATAAGCTATCATGGATATTATATAACAAAAATTACTTATTTCTGTAAGAACTTGCAGGGGCTTAAAAACAGCACATATATTGGAAGCTCCCGTTGTTAAGGACTAAGCAGAACAGCAATCCTGACTATCACATTTGTGGAGCTTTCCATTCAGTGACATCTTTATCAAAGGAAGGAAATATGCATGGGAGGAGTGAAATCTAAAGAAATGGTTTGCATATCCCATATTCTGGGTCTTCCAAAAAGTATTGCACAATCAACACTCACGCCACCTTGATACAGTCTAGGATTTTAATTGCAGTGCAAGCATTTATTCTGCTAGGAATTTTTAAAAAAAAGGTAAAAAAGAGTAATTCCTTGCAAACTTGTAATTACAGTTCTCTTCACTGCCTAAATCCAGCACTGATGCAAACCACCTGGTTCAGGCCCAGCAGTTACACTGGCATGCTCAGCTCCTGCACTGGCCAGGAACAGCCAGACACCCAAGGATTTCTTTTTGCTTTATCTACTTTATTAAACATCAAACGTGTCAAGAAGTTAACCCTGCCACATTTCTATAGTTACTGTTGCAAAGATATGAACACAGGTTGAACTTTCAGCCTACTTTGACAGCAGTGCCTGGCCATCAAACTCAACACCTTACTCGTTCCTGGGGGTAGAGAAGCTGCCATGGGAACTCTAGAGCACTGTGGTAAAAGACTTCCCATGCATCTCTCTACATTTCCAAGTCTTTTATCACTAACAAGAGATTCATGCATTCCATCACCTCACTGTAATGCAGAGATAACTAAAATTTGCCCCAGCTTCAGGAAGATGACTGGTTCTAGTAGTTCTCACCAAGTGTCTCTTTCAAGTGAGTGGTAATGTTTGAAATGCAGATGGCATGTACAAATCAATCACTTAGTATCGAGATGCTGATTTCTTGGCCTGATAGTCAAAAATCACAATACAAACCCTAAATGCATTAAGAATAAGCTACCTTAACATCATCCATATCAAAGTTAAATTAGCAGCTGTATTTCACTGTCTGAGATAAACAGTATTTGCAGTAAGTGCAAATACTTCAAAAGTAATTTCAGCTTTAGCAAATTTTCTAATATTATTAAAAATATAAACACCAACATTCTAAAAATTTATCACAGTCAGAAACAAAGTCTTCTTCCATATTTATCTCATTCCATTCCTTTAGTTTGATAGGTTTTGAGGACAAATAGAGACACTGCTGACTACTGAAACATTATACCCTTTTGAAAAAGCGAAGTGCTTCATATAAAAAGGCTTTATGTTCCAAAGTCAAGTTAAATAAAAAAGTACGTGCAAGAAGAATTGCTTTTTATTCTCCTTTCTTCCAGAGAATTCTTTATAAAGTGTCTGGAAAGTAATACATCATTTCCCTCCTGCTCTGTGGTTACTATGCCCCACTGATAAAAGTTCAAACAAGAGAGGTTTTTAATTACCACTTCAACTAATCAAGAAGAAGGAACACCCTGTTCACCAGATGTGGAGGACAAGTAACAAAGGGCTTACACTACTGACAAAGATTGCAGCTAGACCTATCTAAGGGTCAGGATTGCAAAGCACTGGAACATACAGTGGGATTCCCTCAGTGGATACTAAAGCAGCTTCAACTCACACCTACTGAAATTAGCCCAGGTATAAATGAGCAGATGAGCTCTCAAAGTCTGACTTTTTTTCCTAAAAGGATTCTAAACACAGTTCCCAACCTCTTCAGGTATAAACCAAGCAGACAAACTGCTGCCTGCTACACTGATTAACCAAATGCCAAGTCAAGAGAAATTAAAAGTACAAGATCTACCTCTTGTTGCCAGAAGGATTCCAAAAGAGGAACCATTATACAGATGCATCTTCCCTTAAGGAGGAGAAGAGTAAAGGACAGAAGTCTGACTTCAAGCTCAAGACTTTAAAACACAGTACTGCCTGTATTAATGATTCAAACAAAAATTGCAGGACAGAAAACTTGCTATGCAAACAGGAATTTCTGGCCAGCTTACCTCAATGGACCATAATTCAACATTATAAAAGCCAGTATCACCATCACACATAGGGTCCTTCTCTTTGGAGATGATACTTTGAGTTTCTGGTTCTAGACAGGAAAAAAATGAGAAGACATGCAATAAAAGAGGGACACAAATATGCAAAGGTATGTCAGAAGTTAAATACACCAAATCATGCTTCCTTTTTAGCTTTATATTTGCCTAATTATATAGGAATACATGCCAGGACTACTTAAAAATAAAATTTTTGTTTTACATTTTATTCAGCTTCTATCTAGTCTGTCTTCTCAGTGAAATCTTCAGAAGCACCATGGAGTAAAGAATTAAAAGTCAACTAGATAATGTGAGAGCTGTCCTGACCCAGAGCTGGTGAAAGTCATGCTTGGAGTGGGAGGCTGCACTAGAAACCCCCCAAGGTCTTCCAGTCAACGTTTCCATGATTCTGTTCTAGCATCTTCCAGCTGAACAACTGTCTTGTTATCAAGTCAGACTTTCATCACCATCTCTTACCTCTAATACTACTTCATCCAGCTGCCTCTTCAGCGTGCTGTTTTCTTTCTTGAGTTTCTCGTTCTCCAGTAGGGCTGCCTCCAGCCTTGCCTCCAGTCCCAACATGTATTCTTTCTTTTTCTTGCGTGACTGAAAGGCTGACTCACGGTTTTTGATCATGCGCTGCTGCCGTCTCAAGACATTGACCTGAACACACAATGCACAGGCCTGTTAACAATTTAGAAGTTAAAACCCTCTATTTCATGCATAATTTCTGCTTCTCTACTTTGTCAAAAGTCTGCACAGATAGTTTCTCACACTCTGCTTCAAAAGAGATGAAACGGTCTGCACAGAGGAACCTCGGGATCATGGTACACCTCTCAGTCATAGCTCATGGATAATGAATAAACAGGCCCTGCACTGTTTTCTCCTGCATTCTCAACCTTCTATGTGTAGGGGACACAAAAGGTACTTGATTTGATTTGATCAATCAAATCACAAAGAAAATATTTATCTTCAGGTCTGCAAGGTAGTAAGAGTGTCTTTCACCTTCACTTGACCACGTACCATTTTATAGGCTACAATCAGTCATCTCCTTTCTTAACAGCGAAGTTCTATGGTTTTCCAGTCTGTGCTGTATGGAAGCCATTTCCATACTGATTACACCTGCTTCTGTACCTTTTCCAGCTATGCTATACTGTTTTTGAGATTTTGAAATACGGTTGCTGGACTCAGATTGCACATTCTATGTGTATCAAGCACTTACATGGCAGTTTAAATGCAGTCTCTGGGTGCATCTATACTAACATCTTATTACAGATCAGGAGCGTGGCTTTGATGCACATTTCCTGATTGTCCCACTTAATGTGCTCTGGTCCACATCACAGGACAGTCTCTGAAAGAGCACACAAGCTGCATTCCTACGGGATGAAGCTCAACCAGCAAATATACTCCAGGAGAGCACGTAATTCCCTCTAACCACTAGCAGGCATCCAGTCTGCAAGACCAGACCAGGATAGCTCAAAGTAACCCCTCCCCATCTTCCAACAGTCCTGATGACTGATTTTTATCCCAAGCAGGAACACTCTATCATCTTTTACCACTTATTCATTTTGTGGTTTGCATTGAGTGGGATGACCCAGATCAAAAGCATCTTGCTGCTGACAAGGATAACGATGATGGATACTGCAGAACTACACAAAGCTACTTGAAATCCTAAGTTTAAACACTACTCTGTTGACTTCCTTTCCTGCGCAGATTAGCAATAGCAACTGTGTGTTCATTAAGAACAGAAGTCTTCCATCCCATTATTAAGCTCGAACTGGATGTGCCTTTATGACAATTATATCAAAAGATAACTGAATGCTCTATCTTACACAGATCTGAATATTCTCCAGTAGCTGCCAACATATGCACTGTAACCTGCATCTATCAGAGCAGGAAAGTTAAAAAAAAAAAGACAGATGAGAACTACTCCAAAAGTATTATTCTAGGAAGAAATAACAAGTCACAGAACAGTAACATTAACTAACTCAGACAGGCTAAGGCCTGGCTTTAAAAAGAACCTTAACCACAGTTTTCCAACTCTGCCCTTGTATATATCTGCATACAGACAGTATGTTGCTGTAGGGCTTTGGTGTCTGCAAAAGAAAGTGGCTACAGGCTATTTGAAGATGACATTCTTCTTCATGATGCTGCAGGCTGCTGACAAAGACTAAGAAAACATGTTACAGTGCATTAACGTCCTGGGATGTCTCCATATTGGTCTAATTGCTTTTTAGAAAGATCATTTATAATATGTCTCGTCTGCTGTCACCAACAAAAGTCTGTGAAAGCGAAGCTGTTTGTACTTACTCCAATTTCTCTCTTCAGCAGAGAGTGGAGAATGAAAAGATTTTAACATATTTTCATTAACACTAAGCTTTGTCTTGAATTTTTTAAGTACTACAACATTTAACATAAAAAAAACTTCTGCAGACATATAAAAACTGGACAAAAAAAAAGATTCGAGCTAGCCAAGAACTGCAGTGTATAGAACACACCAATTTGGGGCCAGGATCACTTAAACTGTTCAGAGATGAAATAATAAGGAATGAGTTCATGCAGCAGCTTTGGCTCGAGTTGTGAGATATTCCAAACAAGTAGTTACATTCCTCTTTTTAAAAGACCAAATTGTTTACATCCATTCTTGTTTGCAGAACTTCTTAGGATTATTCATTACTGGATAGCTTTTAATTAAGCATCTGGAACCTCTGGCAAATCTGCATGCCTCCACAGAGAAAAGATGGTGTTAAAGCATCAGTGCAGTGCCTGTACACAAAGAATACATCTAAGGTACAGCTGTCACTGTTTCAGACACTACCATCTACATTTCACATGGTATTTATCTGGACTGCCCTCCTTTACTCACTGATCTCCAGACACCACGAGGAGCAGCAGCTCTGCCCAGTCCAATTCAAGGTGCTCTGTGCTATAATAACTGCATTTCAGTCTATGCCATAACAGGTTCATTTTGACTCATTTCTCAAGCTTGCTTAAATGAAATCCAATATTTGTGTCCTTGAGTTATTTTGCTTTAATTTACAATCCCTAAAATATTTAAGGTCTTTATTCAAACTTCCAGCTCTTGCCTGGCTCTTCTTGGGGAATAAGCCACAACTACACACCTAATCCCACCTGTATCTGATGCAGGAAATGGAAAAGTTGTGTGAGTGAAATGGTGCAAGAATGCTTGAACATGGAAGCACTATGGCAAGAACCATTACACAGCTGGCCTGGCATCAAGGTAAACATGCCCCCTGCTTGAGTACTTTGATAATCAGAAGGGAGAGGAACTAATTTATAATGTCAGCCTGCTTGAGCAACATTGCTTTGCACAATGCTGAAGATTAAACATAGCAAACACCTCTGCTAACTTCTTTTGCAGCCTCCTACTTTTTAAGCTGTGTTGTGTTAACTTTCCACTCAAGATAGTAACTTCTGGTTCTCAGGAAACACAGACCATAGAGGAAAAACATTTGTCTTAATATCAAACAGTAATCAATAATGCAATTTCTGCTTCCTAGCTTTAAAAACTACACCACCAATAGCACACAAAAATGTGGCAAATATGGAGAACTGAAAATTCTTGCTTTGAACATGACTAACGAGACTCAAATTGTCCTCTGTCTTCAAAGGTCTTATAAAGAGTCACATGCTTTACAAATAAACACTGCTATCTCAATTTAGTTCCAAAGAAAACTTAATTATGATCAAATTTAACCTCCATTTGAATACAAGTCGTACTTCTAGCATGAGGCAGTAAGAATGTCTCTCACACTCCACAGAGTTTTCTATACAAACACTGGGAAACTTAACAAAGAGCTAGAAGTACAACTTTGCATTTGCCAGCCTCTTAACTTGGCTTACAAAAGTTGCTGTCTTTGAAGATGCACCTTAAATGCAGGAATACAAAACCTACACAAGTTTTCCCTCTGTTCTTATGGAAGTTCTGGGTTCTCCTGTCTCCAACTCCACAGACCACAACTTGCCTAATGAACTTATGTCATATGAATATTACACAATGTACAGCACAGAAAAGCATTTCAATAGAAATCCACATCTATGCTGAAGTAATTTTTCATAATCTATTTTTTTCTAGATTTTCAATTGTTTTTTGTCAAGATAACTGGGAGGCAGAATTAAATCCTGTCTTACCACGTGAATGGGAACATGAGAGAAAGGTCCTATAAGGACACAATTAAACAATTCCTTCACACACCTACTGCTAATGCCTTCATATCACTTAACTGCAACGGGAAAGGCAATCTGTTTCTTTTGGTTTAAGAGGCTGTTTCCTTGAACCGGAAAAGTGGCTTGCTTAGGCAGCGTTTCTTTTGTTCAGTTTCCCAGTGGAAAGTTGTTTCCCAGTGACGAGTGACCGAACGGAAAGCCTGGCACTTCCCCACGGCTGGCAGGCTGCACTAACATGTGCCACCAGGGCAGCCACCACGCGGGGCCTCCCGCCGACAGCTCGCTATCCACCCATCTCGGGGTAACCCACTGGAAGGGCCGAGTGTTAAGCTCACAGTTTATCCCTCCTAAGCCCAAAAGAAAGTCCTGCAGTGTTTCTTTTTATCCTGCAACATCTGCTTAGATTAGCAAACAAAAACACGTGTTACAGAGCTCAAATGACAGCTACATCTGTGCAGCTCTGAGCGCCACATATGGTGTCCAAGGCAGTCGGGAGATGTTTTAACCCTGCTGGCGCCAGCTGAATCCCAAAACATTTGTCCTTTCTCAAAGCACTTTTTGTGCCAAAGAGCAGTTGCATCTGTTTCTTCACGTTTCAACAAACACAGGTAAGATGTGCAGTATTTCACAAGTCTTAAAACTGCCTCCCTAAACCAGATTTGGATGTAAATACCCACACAACCACCCTTCCAAGCAAACAGCTGTTAATTACTCCAGCTACACACTGACTACTGACTGTCATGGGTGTGTATATCAAGTACAGTGATAATCAGGGGGTTTTGTCAATTAACTCTTATATTCAGACAGGGCACAGTGCTGTGCTAATCCTGGTTAGAGGGAATCACAAATCCAATGACTGCTGACAGGTCTCTTCAGTTTGGCTTTGCATGGCAGGCAATTATAATTTAAAAATGCAGTGCTCTTAACTGTCTACTGACAGACCTTTGTGAGCTTCTTGTGAATTCAAGATCAGGTTTTCATTGTACTCTGGCTTCTGAATTATGTGTAGCACAGTATTTTTCATTATAAAATGCAGCCCCCACACAATCAGTGATGAAAATTTAACATCAAGCATGAGTGCCAGTTCTCAGACATGAGGAAACTGTATAGCAATGTCCCTCCAAAGAAGCTGAAGCCACATGCCTTTGAAAAACAGTGACCTGTACTGCTAATAAGCAGGTGACTATATAGTAAAATTCTTTGTGGATGGACACCAGTGTTTTTTCCCTTACACTGAGATATGTGATAGGACCTTTAGCTTGCAACTGGTTTTGGAATACCACCCTGAGTTTAAAAACCACAAACAAGAAGCTTTAGTACTTTTCACAACTATTTCTTCTTTAGACAACAAAATGCAACCAAGGCAGCTCCAAATTACTAGGAACAAAACCAAGTTAACACCCAGCTTGCTAGCTAGTTAAGATGTCAAAGCTGAAGGGGGGAAAAAACCCCATACATCTCAAAAGCTATTTCTGTTTACACGTGCTTACTGTGAGCTACTATGGAAAAATTTACTTATTTGCAAGGGATTGTTGAGAGCTTACACCTTTCCTACTCCTACTGCATATGATCAAAAGGGAGCCTGAAGAGATTACAATCACATGAAACTCAATACCTGAAGTTTCTGAAAAATCATGAGTAAAATCTGAGGAGATAAAGGGGGATGGAAAAAGAATTAAACATTGACATTGCCAATGCATCTACTTCCAAAGTAGTGTTTTTAGTATATGGCTAGAAAAATGGTTTAGCACTATTCAAAAATGAGATATACCAAATCTTTCCTGTATGTAAGAGACCTCAGGCCATTGAGAGCTTGCACTTGAGAAGAAAAGTGACAGAAAAAAACCACCACTGTCTTCTGCCACTATGCTTGCATACCTGTTCTGCAACTCCAGGCAGGCCAGCAGATATTAAGCTGCTCCTCCCTGTTCTGTGCCAAGCTGCCAAATTCTCTGTTTACTGTTAGAAATCCTATTAGAGTTTTCTTGAGACTCTGAAGTGACCTGGTTATCCCATTAGATCCCACGTGCAGGTAATTGAAAGCTGTTTGCTAGTCTTGGTTATCAGTTATCACACACAGTCAGAACTTACATCCAGCCCCATTGCTGGTGTGGTGCTTTGAAGCAAGGGCTTAGCCACTGGTAACTTCCCGCTTGTTGAGCCATTTCCAGCAGCTGGAGACAACGCGTTCACCGTGTGGTTTTGAAGTGGTGTGGTCCCTCCAGTGACAGCAATGACTGGCTGGGAGGCAGGAAGCACCCCAGAAGCCTGGAGCTGCACCACAGCAGGCTGTGGGAGCACCACTGATTGACCTGGAACACAAGAACAGCAGAGCTCAGCACCTATGGAATGGATATGTACAGCACCACTTTGTAGGGGCATCCTGACATAGGAGGTAGAAAGCCTTGCTTCCCCTTCTGTTCTCCACAATTTATCTCAAATTCACTAGCATATTCCACAGAATAGGAATGGAAAAAAAAAGTTCAAAAGTTTGCAGGACTCTTAATCCATCCTGCAAACCAAAACTACATATATTAAAGGGATCCAATAAATCAAGCTCTTTCCCAAAAGCTCTTCAAAGTTAATAAAATTCAACGCTTGTTATAAACATTACTCATTTCAGTATTGCTAACACTTGAAGCACTCTCAACAACTTTTTCAAAGAACTTAGCCAGCTTGCCTCAATCCTCCTTCTCCCTTTTGTCCATACCTACTTTATTGCTGTATTCAGCGGAAAATGTACTACACAGAAATGACTCATACTATACAGACTGACAGAAAATAGCATAGAGATAGAAGATGAACAAAAAAGAACAACGAAAGTTACACTTTCAAAAGTTATGCTAAAGCTTCAATTCACACTAAGACCATTTTCAAAAGCAAAAAAAAGTCTTATGCAAGAAAGTTTATGCACAAGCTGAACAGAGCTTAGAAAAGCAGGCAGAAAAAATGAGGTAATTTTGACAGAATTTGAAACGGAATTAAAAACAGTCACTTCCAAGAAATTTCAGTCCAACAACTACATTTAACTCAAGCAGGTGCTTGAGTAATATTTTGTTGTCTGAAAGCACATTAACGTCTCTCTAATCCTTTGTAACAGGATGACCTTGCCAGCTTTCAGAAACAGCACATTCCAGCTGAGCGTTCCAACCTAAATGCACAACAATGTATTACAGCATTTACTCAACCTTCTGGAAGGTGAAAAATGGAGTAATTTACCCAGTGCCAAGATCTTTTATGTATGGGGTGCAGGATTAGATCTCCTTTTCTTTGCAGACACTATCCTGAAGACATCATAAGTTAGTACTACTCTATTTAAGAACCTTAAATGGTGAATTTGAGACTACTTCAACATTTCTTTTATGCATAAAGGATGTGATGCTCTAAGACCATGCTTTCTCCTTTAAGCTTTTATAAAAGGAACTGGAAAAATAAGATTTCTCATGCTCCTTTGAAGATAATTGGATATTTCAAACTGGTAGCTCCAACTTGTCATTTGCAGGGGATCCTGCTTGATGAAAAAAGATCCTTATGGTTTTCATTATGGAAGCGGCACAACAGAATTTTTAAAAATATCACCAGATAAATTAAATACATTGCATGGAAATACTTTCTCAAAAGTATTTCCTCTATATTGTCTCACAGAAACTACTGCCCTGATTTTTCTTCAGGGAAAACAAGAAGCTGATCTTCACAGTACTCTACTTATATCCAAAAAATCCATATCCCCAACATTCCTTATTCCAGATGGTATTTTATCAGCTGGAACATCAGAAAGAATAAGAATTAGGTCACACTGACTGTGCTGACCTGTGTTTTAAGCAGTCTAACAATCTTAGGCATTTTGTAACAAATGTCAGTGTCTCCAGACTTGGCTGAACTCACGATGGAAGAGCAATTAGTAATGAAGACAAATTTTTTACTACTGCAGTAATTTCTAGATACATGCCCTTAAGAATTTGTCTCCTTTTCCTTCCACGCCTCAGTGCCCGTGTAGTCAACTGCAAGGGACTGTGGCCATCAGCTGGTGAAACAAGCAACTGCATCTGACAATTCCTGCAATGCAAGCAATGTCCCCACTGCCTCAGCTGGAGACTGAAATAAGGCTTTGGATTCAGAAAAAAATCGGTTACAGGGCAACTGTAGGGATGAAGAATTATCAGGGGACAGGAAATCACTTGCCTCTTGTTTACATCAGCTTGCAGCTGTAAGCAACTTTTCTAACCTCTGACACAGCTCTCAATTTTTAGCAGATTTCACAACATTCTACTTGATACTGTCTAGAGAGGTAAAAAGCCATAAACTCCCACCATCTTGTGGCAGTTTCATGCTGGCAAAAAAAAAGAAAACCTTTCAACACTTCTCCCAAGCTTCCAGCTTCGTTCAAGCCACCCTGGTTCTGCTGGATCTTCCTTTGGCTATGACAGAACAGCACTGTAATCACCTTATACACCACCTGACATCACAAGTCAAGCACAGCAGAGGGTCCCTACAGACCTTGCCAAATCAGCAGTTTTATCTTCACAGCTGCCAGTGCTCAGCAGTCTGTCTTTCATTCCAAATAATGGAATTGCTATAATCCACTCTCTTCCACTCCAAACACCATCCAGGTAAGGGCTGTTTCTCACAGGACTCTATGAAAGGAGTAAGGCCATGTTCTCAGCCAAAACCTTTTTCAGTCAGGCATGTAGGACCTCTTCTTCTCTGACTCCTCCCCTTTTATGCACCAAATCTCACTTCATCCCATCAGCCAACCCAAACAGTCATAATGTTACTCCCAACACCTGTCAAGACAATTCACCTACCTTTAGGAGGTGCTGGCTGGATGTTAACAACTGGCTGATTCTTTGGCAGCGGTACAAGAGTGGGAAGAGTCTGAATAATGATGGTTTTAGCTGGGATGCCAATGTTAGCCTGAGCTTCAGGCACAGCAGGCAACAGGGGTTTGGGTTGTATCAAAGGCCTGGACACTGCCTGACCACACCTCTTCAGGTTCCTCACAGAATTATTTCCTAGAAAAGGAAAAAGAGTCAGATCACAAGGCATAAAACAAAGAATTCAAGCAATAATAAAATGGCTTTTGGTATGGGTTTAAAATAAACCTATCTGATCAAAAATTCAAATCAGAAATGACAGGATATCTAGCGTCTGCTAGTTAATCATTCACATGCAAGACAACACACATACCAGCTACATGATCAAAGTAAGTCACACACTATCTACAGGATCAAAATAGAACACGTACTATCTATGGGAACAAAGTAACTTTCTCTCTCATACCAGATCGAGAAGGGATGTTGACAGCAGGCTTCTTCTCCCCATCTCCTTCAGGGGATGCAGGGCTCCTGCAGCTCTTGCTGTAGAGAGAGATGGGAGACATCTGGGAGCTACAGCTGAAGTCCACATCATCCTGCAGACAGAAAGGACATGAGATTAACACTTCAGAAACAGAAAAGTGTCTACAAGCAGTTCAGAGTATATCTGCTTCTCATCACATCTGTGTTGCTGCTGCAGCAAACAGGAGAGAGGTTTTGTTCTGCAGTTTTATTCTGGTCAATGCCAAATGACTTCTCCCCATTAGCAAAGCAGGGGAGGTCAGCAACAGCTAGACTTAGAAGACTTTAAAAGGCATTTTCTTTGACAACCAGAATAGTAAACACAGCTGAGAAAACAGAACCGAACACGCTCTTAATTCGAACGAGTCACAGAGGAGAGGTAAGAAAACATCATTGAAGGGAATTTGCTTTAGCAAAGGTTGGAAAAATAAGCTGTTTGCTCTTATGCCATGAATTTGGTCAAAGAAGTAGATCACTGGGCTTTTTGTTGCTATCTGTGTTACGTGGAGGTTTGTGCATACAGGCACATTCTGCACTGGAGAGTCCACAGACGACGGAGAAGGGACCGAACAATTTGAAGTGGCTGGTGATAAGGGTTCTGTCTTCACATTTGCATCTGCAAGAGACAGATAAAGAAATTTTACTGCACAAGTTTTTAGCAGCGAGTGATTGGTATAAAACACACTGCCCTACACCAGCTATTTAATTCCTGAAGCAAGGCACAGCAGAAGGCATAGAGGTTAATGATACTAAACAGCTTAGCTTGTAGGGCAGTCCTTGCCAGCTGTACCCATCCTACAGACCCATTGTACAAATTCTCATCACAGAGCTAAGGGCTGTAGGGCATCGAATAGTTCTACATAAGCTACCACTATACTTAAGTTGTAACAGCTCACCCTTGTGGGACAGAGGGGGAAGAGTCACACAGGCAAAATACAGAAGATTAATTACCTGTATAAGCATGGCCTGTAATATTCCAAAGGTCCGAGTCCCAAGACATCAAATCCAAATCAAAATGAAAGTTATAGAGATCATTTTCCTGAAATGACAGTTCAGAAAAAGAGACAAGACAAAAACAAAGACACATTGATGCCACCAGCCATCATGTTCACATCCTTACTGCTCCAGAAAACAAAATAAAACAATACAACTATCATTTCTGTTGCCTTTAGGCATGCAGAGATAAAAGTCCTTAAAGGAGAAATTCTCAACTGGAACACAGAAGACAGGGGTTCTTTTAAATCTTAGACCTGCAGGAAAGGAGCATGTCAGTTTAAGACCATCACTAATTACTGTACCTTCATCAGTAGCTTCTAAAGCAAAAATTCTAAGTCCACCTTGAACCACCTCATATAAAACGCAAGTTTTAGCAACTTGGTGTCATCCTTCCCCTCATCTGCCTTGAAAAAATTATTTAGTGCCCTTCCATTGTTACATCTCACAGCACTTTATAAACAAAAGCAGCATCAGGGACAGTTTACCAGCAGCAAAAGAGACACAAGGACTGATTTGCTCAAGACTTGATGAACAGTATATATATATAAGGTCACCCTCTACTTGAGTAAACTGACATCATCATTTTCTAAAGCCAGGGACACCAGTGTCCTTTTCCAACAAAAATAAAAACAAACAAACAAGAAAACAGGATCAAAATCACTTCATACATATGCCTTATCATGTGACCTTTAAAACAGCGACTGGGGTTTTTGCTCAGTTTTTTTCTGCTTGTGCACCTGTATCTGTTCCCTGTGCACGTGTGGCATTTTATGACCACTTGCATGAAAAGTGCAAACACCTCATACCCAACTCATACAAACATACAGCTAGGATTTTCTTACAAAAAAGCCTATCCTGCAAGCGTACCTTTCCTTACACTCTCAACCTGCTTTGTAAAGGGAGGCTCAGAAAGTACTTACAGGTTAGAAGGAAGAGAAAGCACATCGATAGGAAGGGTGACAAACCCCCCCAGCCTGAGCTGTGCGGTAGGAGCCTCCCATAGGGCAATAACGCGACCTGCTGACAGCAGCACCTTCCCCTGGGACAGCCAAGCAGTTCCCACGCTTTCTGCCGTGACTGGCTCTACAACACCTGCAGGAGCGCTCTCGGTGCCTGTCACATACACCGCATACCCCAGGGGTGGTGCTGGGGCTGGATCAGGGCGCAGCGAACACAGAGAAGGCGAGGGGAAGGAGACTCGGTGGCGAACCCACGAGGCGGACACCCCGGGGCAGAAAAAGCAGCCTGTGCAGCCGGACAGTGAAACACACGGGGATTAACGCGCGAGGTTGCGAGCAGAGGCTTTTGGAGACAACCCTGCAGCCGAGAAGCAACCCCGCCGGGTGCCCTGCCGGTACTCACGTCGGGCTNGTGCCGGTGCCGCACATTCAGGCTTTAAGCTGCTCAAACACCGCCAGGGAGGGTGATTGTCGCTTCCCCGCGCGGTCCATCCCAGTGTCTGATCACCTGAACCTCCCCCGGTGCAGCCTAAGACTGCGTGTCCTCTTGCCCCGGAGAAGGGACCAGCCCCGCCTGGCCACAAGCTCCTTCCCTATATGTATCAGCAGATTGCTTTAAAACCGTACTTTTGCAGTTAAGAAACGGTCACCGACAGCCTTTGAACCTTACTAATCTGTTACAATTTGTATTAACAAAGAGTGTTATTCCGTGACCCGTATAAAGTGAGCCCGTGTGGTTGCTGACAGCAATACGGTGGCAACACCTCGGCAGGCCCCGCTCAGGGGTGTTTGCTCTGTTGAGTCCTCCCTAACAAGGGTGGTCAAAATACCTTCCAACCTTGTGAATCTGTTGGTGAAGAGTCTTATTACGAGACGCTGACAGACTGTCGGACATCAGGGTGTTCACTTCCCTGGGGTTACTGACAGGCAAAACTCTAAACCCCCACCATCCCTGGCCCAGGCACACAGAGACCCTGGTTAGACACAGGTGTTTATTTGGGCCTGCTGAACACAAGCTCGTCCCTGAAAGCACAAGTGGGGCCCCCAAGGGGGAATGTCAGCATTCCCCCCAGGGAATGTCCATGGGCTGGGTGGGCAGGCTGCCCCCAGAGCACACGACAGCAGTCCCCAGTCACAGGTGGGTCTCCAGCTGCTTCCCTGAAGGCAGCTTCCCTTCCCAGGGGCACAGGGCACGGTCTCCACAGGCAGTGCAGGTTCGGGCTGCACCTGCAGACATGGAGTCCCTCTGGGTCCCAGCAGCAGCTCCTGGGACAGCAGCACTGGGAGGTCACAGTGGGGTTTGGTCACGGGCAGGCTGGAAGCACAAGAGAAAGAGCTGGTGTTATCCACTTTGGTCCCAAAGGTTGTCTCCACCTGGGAGCACTCCAGCTGGGAGGATGGCTGTCCAGGTGAATTTTGAACAGAGTGCTGTGAAGTGTCTTGACAGCACTCACCTCACAGGTTGGCATCATACGCTGCGTTGGTGAAGGTGCCTGGCGATCCTAGGTCACTGCAGGGCAAACACAAAGGTGTCACCTTGGCCAATGCAGGGGTGTGTGAAGGGCAGGGGTTAACACAGCCCTGTCAGCCCCAAAGATGCTCCCACTGCATATAAAAGCAGCCTCACACAGGCAGATCTGACTGTCAGCAGGGGGACCACAGGACTGTGACAGTCACAGGGCAGAGCTGTCCTCCTGCAGAGCATGGCTCTCACCTGGTGGGGTTCAGGAGCCTCTTCTTCTCCTCTGAAAAGTGTTGAAATGTCCACAGGGAAAGAGCAGATAAAAAAGAAATAACCAGATCTATTTAGTGAAGGTCATGAGAAGCTGGAGCAGCATTATCTGACACTGAACAGTTTGAAAAGTATGGGATGGAGTGGTGAGGGGGCTGAAGCATTTCCTGCCTGCTTCACAGTGAAGGAGTTTATCCGGCTCTGCCCTCCAAAGCTGGGTGCTGACACTTTCAGCTCAACAAACTGCCAAGAAGCCGTGCAACTTGAAGCAAATAAGACACTTGGATTGAGGCAATCACACTGTTAAACTCTTCCGATCACCCCACCCTCCCCTGGGACTCTGCAACCACCTTGCCTGAGAATCCCCAGCCAAAGCTGTGCTGGGTTGTGGGAGGTGTTTCCATACCTCTGTCACTGAGGCGCTTGGCAATGAGGGCAATGAGCCCCCCAGAGAGCACAAGACCAGCCAGTGTCAGGGCTGTGCTGCTGCTGTAAGCCAGGACTTGCTTTAGGAAGGCACCATCCTCTGAAACAGACCCACAGACCCCCAAGTTAGAGAGTTGTCAGGACTTCACAGCCCCTGGAGTGACCCTCATCACATTCAAGATATGCTTGCAAGAAAGCTGGACCCCTCTGCAGTGCTAGAGAAGCAGGAGAGGTCCCACTGTACCTGTACAGACAGGGGGATGTCTGGTCCAGTTCCCTGTGGCCTTGCACTGGAGCACCTCTGCTCCCATCCGAACAAACCCCTCCTCACAGGAAAAGGTGCATGTGGAGTTGTAGGTGAAGTTCCCGTGCATGTGAGAGCAGGTCAGGTGGCCTCTGCTGGGGGGGTCCAGCACTGGGCAGCTGATGGCTGGAGATAAAGCACAGCAGTAGCATCAAGAGGACAGGACTGATGGTAGTGAGATGGGGACATGTGGGCTGGGAAGCCAGGGGATGGACCAGTGGGGGCTGGGGGGCTGGGGAAAGCAGTCTGCTACCACAGAGCACTCGCACACGTGTGAGATCATGAGATTTACCTTTGCATTGAGGGATGTCCCCAGTCCAAGTCCCCACAGCCGTGCACTTGCGGCTTTCTGGCCCCATCAGCACAAACCCCGTCTGGCAGGAGAAGGCACATGTAGAACCAAAGGTGAAGTTCCCGCGAGGGTGGGAGCAGGCAGCCTCGCCCATCTTGGGGCTGGTCAGTGCTGAGCATTTGATGGCTGCAAGGGTAAAGAGGCATGCCTCAGAATGTAGTCTGGGAGACTACACTGTCTCCCAGGGGGCTGGGGAACATCTTAGTGCCACCTCAACCAAGTCCAATGACATACTGAGTTCTGGCAGCAACTCTACCTTCACAGCGTGGGGCATGCCCTGTCCAGGTGCCTGTGGCTGTGCA
>VXBX01004467.1:24264-49307 GCA_013400415.1 Scytalopus superciliaris | reverse complement strand
CCTGGGGAAGATGCTGCCTGGAAATCACCTTAAAACCAGATACAGTCAGCAGTGCTGGGGTTTAATCCACCCCAAAGCCCCTTGTCCTACTCCCAGTGTCATTCCCAGCTGGAGGATGAAGGCTTTGGTGGGATGCTTTGCCCAGGTGCCTCTGTGCCCCCCAGCAGTGGGTGCTGGAGCTGCTGCTGTGCCAGGGCTGGGTGGGGCTGGAGTTTCATGACCACTTGAGGGTACAGAGAGCCCTGGCAAGTGTGGGCTCTGGGAGGGTTCAGGTTTTCTCCCTCTGCTACTCAAAGAAATGAAAACAAAGGGCAGGAAAGGGTGAATCGGGTTTTTAGGGGTTCAGTGTTGCCAAGTGCTCATGTTTAACCCCCAAAAAACTGCTTTAAACTGAGTGGGTTTTGTGCTGGAAAAGACTAGCTCAAAATGGAAAAGCAACAGAGGAAACAACCCCCAATTTCTGAAGAAATAAAGAGTGCTGAGCAGCAAACACACAACAATTGCCATTAATTAAAACCAGCACAGCTCCTACAAAACTGCAGACAGATGGATAAACAAAAACAATGAGGGAAGGACAGTAGTGAAAACTGTCAAACACTTCAGTGGAAAAGGGGGAAATAGATGCAGGATTTGTTTGGAAAGGAGGGCAGAGATGGCTGGAGCTGGATAAGGGAAGGGAGCTGGAGGTCTGACACACAATCCCTGCCCCACTGCCAGCCTGGGCACAGGGTGGTTGGAAACTCTGTCAGTGGAGCCTAAAAAAAGAGATTTTAGCCACGAAAGGGACCATTTCTATTTCTGTTCACCCTACAAATGAACACAGGTCACTAATGAGCCCATTGGTCCCTTAGCCAAGGACCAGGCACAGGTGGGAGACGTGGATAAGCAGGAAACACCTTTCCAAGAACCCTCTGCAAAAGCCCCACGTGTGACACCAGCCCAGGGACCTGCCGAGGCACAGGATGGCACACCGAAGGGTGGCCCCGTGTCCTGCCCCCGGGCACACAAACAGCCCCACCCCCGGGCACACACTGAGGAGGGGCTTTACCCCGGGCACGGCTCATTCCATGCATGGAAATCAGGGAGCAATGTTTGTGGCTGCTCCAGAGATGAAGAGAAATCAGGGAGCAATGTTTGTGGCTGGTCTAGGGATGCACAGAAATCCTGGGGCAATGTTTGTGGCTGGTCTAGGGATGGAGAGAAATCATAGAGCTTTGGCTGCTCCAGAGATGCACAGAAATCAGGGATCAATGTTTGTGGCTGGTCTAGAGGCAGAGAGAAATCAGGGAGCAATGTTTGTGGCTGCTCCAGAGATGGAGAAAAATCATGGAGCAGTGTTTGTGGCTGGTCTAGAGAGAGAGAAATCAGGGAGCTGTGGCTGCTCCAGAGATACCCAGAAATCAAGGAGCAATGTTTGTGGCTGGTCCAGGGATGAAGAGAAATCATGAAGCAATATTTGTGGCTGCTCCAGAGATGGAGAAAAATCATGGAGCAGTGTTTGTGGCTGGTCTAGAGAGAGAGAAATCAGGGAGCTGTGGCTGCTCCAGAGATACCCAGAAATCAAGGAGCAATGTTTGTGGCTGGTCCAGGGATGAAGAGAAATCATGAAGCAATATTTGTGGCTGCTCCAGAGATGGAGAAAAATCATGGAGCAATGTTTGTGGCTGGTCTAGAGGCAGAGAGAAATCAGGGAGCTGTGGCTGCTCCAGAGATGCTCAAAAATCAGGGATCAATGTTTGTGGCTGTTCCAGAGATGCACAGAAATCCTGGAGCTGTGGCTGGTCCCCTCTGGAAGGGGGGATAAGCACAGTGTCCCTCCCACCAGCTGGCCCCCGGCCCCCAGCCCCCAGGAGATGACCGCTCGTGGTCACTTGTGGCAGCCAGAGCAGGGAATGAGGTGCTTCCCCTGCAGTCTGGGCTGCAAATGCAGGCTTGGAGCTTTCCTCAGCCTGGAGATGGTTTGTTCTTTTGGATAAACTTCAGTAGGAGACAAATCTTTAAACAGCCTTTAAATCTCTCACCCTCCACCACAAGGACAGTTCCAGCTGGTGAATCATTCCAGCTGCTGAGCTGCATCCCAGAGCACGGGACAGCCCTGGCCAGCAGGGAATGGCCCTGGGACAGCTGGAAATGCTGGCTGGGGAGGCTGGCTGGGCAGCCCTGGCACAGCAGACACCTCGGTGGGGTCCCTCGCTGGGAGGGAATTGGTGCAGCTCTCATTTCACACCAGGCTGCCCCGGGCCAGCCTCAGCAACAGGAGAGGATGAGCAGAATGGTGGCAAAACTGAGCATGAGTTTAGGTCCATGGCCAGGAAAAACTGGAAAATCAGGAGTAACTTGGCAGAATGTAGAAACCTTCAGACAGTCAAAGCTGTCAGTTTTGAACACTGAACCCCTACAGACTTAATTCACCCTTTCCTGCCATTTATTTGACTTTAATTGAGTAGCAGAGGGAGAAAACTTGAACCCTCCTGGAACCTACATGTGCCAGAATCTTTGGAGCTCAGGATTCAATTTTCCATCATCGGGAAAGGAGGAAGGAAATTTTTAAGAACTGTGAAAGAAACAAGACAAACCCAAATAACCCCAGGGAAATGCAGAGGGAGGATGGCAGTGAAACAGCCACACCAGCCCAGCCAGGGGATCTGCCACAGATCTGGGGCATCAGTTCCAAGGGCATCCTGCCTGTGTGCCTGCAGAGGGTACATCCTGCAGTGCCTGGCACGGGACGGCACAGAGCCTGGCAGAGCCCAGGCTGACACAGGATGGGCCCAGGCACTGCTGCAGAGCTGGCTTTGGGGGGGTTTTGTCCAGGGTTTGATCTCCTTCACACACACAGAGTTGTGTTACCACCTTGTCAAGCACAGCAGCAGGACAAGGGATCAGTAGGACAAAGGGCAGTGGCTGTGGGACAGACAGAGTCACCTGGAGGGGGTTTGCATCCCAACATCCCAGAATGCCAGGATATGCCAGGAAGGGACCCCCAGGGACCACCCAGCCCAACCCTCAGCCCTGCACAGCCCCAGCCCCAAGAGTCACCCCCTGTGCCCCAGAGGAGCATCCAAACCCTCCTGGAGCTCTGGCAGCCTTGGGGCCGTGCCCACTGCCCTGGGGAGCCTGGGCAGTGCCCACCACCCTCTGGGGGAAGAAGAGCCTTTCCCTGAGATGCCCCCTGCCCCTGCCCTGGCACAGCCCCAGCCATTCCCGGGGGGCTGTCCCTGGGCCCCCCAGAGCAGAGATCAGTGCCTGCCCCTCCTGTGCCCCTGCCCAGGAAGCTGCAACTGCAATGGGGTCTCCCCTCAGTCTCCTCTTGTCCAGCTGAACCCCCCAAGTGCCCTCAGTGCCCTCACACGCTGCCCCTCCAGGCCCTTGCCCATCTCTGTGCCCTCCTTTGGCCACTCTGCAATGGGCTCAGCCCTCCCTTCCCTGGTGTCCCCCCAACCTGCCCCCCTATTGCAGGTGAAGCCACCCCAGTACAATCCTGGTCTCCTCACCTTGGCCCAAGGTGGAATCCGAGGCACAGACTGGCCCACCCAGCCCCACAACTGGGAGCAGACAAACCCTCACTCCTCAGCTCTGCTGTGCTGATGCAAAACACACCTTGGGAATTTCATTATGACACAGTTTTCCATAAAACTTAGTCACTCCCTGTCAGTAAAACCCATCAATTCTCTTCATCAGGAGTCATTCATGGGCCAGACTCCCTCAGCCAGCCTGGCCTGAGTCCTGGTGAGGGGTTTTTGGAGCTGTGGGGTTTGGGGTTCCTGCCAGTTTTCCTTGTGGGATCCATCCTGTCCCTCTGTACAACCCCCTGTCCCAGCAAAACCCACTCACCATCCCATTCAGGAGTCTGTGCTAATCCAAAAACCCTTCCCACAGTGACTGCTCATTCTCCAACAGGCAAGGAGGCACTTCTGGAATTAGGGAAGGGAAGGTTTGGGAAGGTTTGGGAAGATTTGGGAAGGGAAGGAAAGGGAAGGGAATGGAAGGGAAAAGGGAAAAGGGAAAAGGGAAAAGGGAAAAAGGAAAAGGGAAAAGGGAAAGGGAAAAGGAAAGGGGGACAGAGAAATCGAAATGGAAAGGAAAAGGGAAAGGAGAAGGGAAAGAAGAGAAAGAAGAAAAGAGGTTGATCTTGTCCAGGCTGTGAAAACAAGTTGCTAATTTTGCCTGATAAATCCTGGCACTCCCACAGACTCCTCGACCTTATGTCCTAGACTGGCAACTCCTCTGAGAGGCAGCAGCCCCTTGGCACAGCTGATGGCATCAGATGCTCAAATCCTCCGGAGTGAATTAATAAATGGTTAATTTACAAATGGGAATTGACACATTCATCAAAATTCTCAGCAAGGGAAAGTTCTAAAAAAAAAATAAATTATACAAAAAGTTATAAAAGTTATAAACCAAAACACTTTGGAGCATTTTCAGCTTTTTTTCCTGCATTCCCACCGAGCTCATTTTCTGATAAAATATAAAAAGATGCTGAATCAAAGAATCAGAGCAGGTTTTGAGCCTCGTGCTTGTGCAACAGGCATTGGCTCTCCTGGAGCATCAGCCTCTGGGTGGCAAAACCACACAGAACGTACCCCAAACCCACCTGACCTCTCCTGGCCCCTGTTGGACAGGAAGGTGGAAGAGTCACAGCCAAGAAGGACCTTCCACAAGTCCCTTCTCCAGCAGCCAACAGATGGAGAAGCAATTGTACCCTCAGCAGAAGCAGCAGCTCTGCAGGGCTCTGCCCCCACCCCTGGCACAGCCTTTCCCCCAGCCCAAGGAATCTCTACTGCTTTGAGTAGGTACCAAAGATTTATTGGGGCAATTTGAGTCAAAATCTGGCAATGCTCTGAACTTAGAGCCGTTTCAGAGCGCTCAGTCATCTCAGTGAAGTCAAATCTGAGAAAAACCTTGAAGTTTTGCAAACTGATGCCTCTTATTTTTCCCTTGAAGGCTGAGGGTGTTTGATGGGTGCCAAAGGTGGGCTGGGCAGCCCCTTCCCAGCTCTGAAACGATGCTCTGGCCCTCCCTGTGACACAACCCCAGTGACACCACGGGCTTTCCCAGACACACAGAGCTTTGCTGAGCCCAGTTTTAGGCAGTGTGCAGCTTTCCTTGGCTTTGCTCCCCAAAGCCAGCCCAACCCCACTGCAATCCCAGGGCATCACACCCACCATGCTCTTCCCCTGCTCAGCCTGACATCCAGCTCAACAGGGACAAAGGAGAATTGTTCTGCTCCTTCCATTAGCCAGGAGTTCATTAGAAAAACCCTTCTCTCATCTTCCTTCTCTTCTGCCCAAATGCAGGTGCACACAGAGCTCTCACCCCTCTGCTTATCCCTTTTCCATGGATTTTCCCCCTCAACCCCAGAACAGACAGTCCCTCACAAGAGAGGAGAAATGACAGCTCAGTATTTTGCATATTTAATAGTTATTTGTGTAAAAGCCCAATGGGCAGCTCTACATTCCTCACTCTGCCATGACTTACCCCCTTCAGGTAACTTGATTAATTTAAGCTCTTCCATTGCATTAACCATGAAATACTTTGACAAACAGCACAAAGAAGTGCTATTAATCTCTGTAAAAAATCCCAAAACTTTCATAAATTTACTCTTGGCTTGCAGGAAGTGGTTCTGTGGAGAGCAGAGAGGGTGAAGGCCACACTCCCACCCCTGTCCTGCACTTTGCTCCCCTCCCACCACATCCACCACCCCTGGAAGCAGGAGATGCTCCTGAGAGTCTCCCACCTTCATGCCTGATCCCTCCTTAGGACAAAAAACACCCTCCCAGCATGGATTTTCCCCTCTGTCTTTCCCAGTCCCCTTGTGCCTCAGTGTTTTCATGGCTTGGTTTAAACTCTCAGCCTAAAGGCTCCTTTCCTGCTTGGTTGTGCTGAGGTTTTGGATTTTGCAGTGGTTTCCCTCCTAGCCGACCCTTCCTGCCTGCCCTGGGGGCACAACAACCCCCTGCAGCTCCAGGCTGGGGCAGAGGCTGGAGGGGTGGAAAAGGTGCTGGGGGGGCTGGTCAAGAGAGGCTGAACATGAGCCCAGGTGTGCCCAGGTGGGTGAGAGGCCAAGGGCACCCGGGCTGTGCCAGCCATGGTGTGGCAGCAGGAGCAGGGCAGGGATTGTCCCTCTGTGCTGGGCACTGCTGAGGGGCATCTCGAGTGCTGTGGCCAGTTCTGGGCCCATCACGGCAAGGAGGATATTAGNGGGGACAAGGTGAGCATCGGGCACAGGGTGGGCTCTGTGACCTTGGAGGGCTTTTCCAGCCTCAGGGATTCCATGATATATATAATACATATCAACTATTTTATACATACATATTTCTATATGTGTTTTCCAGCATAAACGATTCCATGATTCTATGATTCTCTACCCCTCTGAACCACCAAACTCATTTCTACCCCACCAGCCCAGGAAACAGCAGCCAAGATTATTCCTTTGCCCCAAACTTCATGGAAACAGGTCAAAAGGCAAAACAAGAGTGACCCTGTGTGGGACCCCACTAAATACCAGTGTGGATTTGCTGGACCTCTCATTCCAGAGGAGAACAATGCTGTGCATGCCCTAACCTGCTGCAAAGCTTTATTTGCCATCATTAGACAGCAGAGAACACGCTCCTCAGTGAAACATCTCCTCCCATGTGGATTCTCTGATGTCTGAGGGGTGTGGAAAGCCAGTCAAAGCTTGTCCTGCCGTGTCAGGGGATTTGTAAATCCTCTCCATGGAGAGTCTCTGATGCCTAATGAGTAACTCACTCTGAAGCCTTTTTTTGTTTTACTTGCAAAGCCAGGAGAGCCTGAGCCACGAGTCTGTTGGAAATGAGATCTCACCCATTCCAGGGGTCAGCAAATGCCCCCCTTGTTTTCCCTTTCCATTATTTACCACTGCAAAACCATCCAACTGAGTGCAGTATTTGCAGTCAAATTGGTGAAAGCCATCACAAAAGCCAACAATTTGCTGCACTTTTGACCTGGGATCACCCTACTAAATATTTCTGTGGGTGTCTCCATCTCACATGAAATAAGCTTAAATGGTGGAGCTGAAAAGATTCACGGGGCTCAACATCAGGAGGAAAAGCAGTTCCCAATTAAGCACCTGATGGCAAAATGAGTTCATTTCATGCGTGCAGAGGTGATGCCAGGGCAGCTGAAGCACATCAGGCCTTCTCTGAGATGAAGAGATGCAGCTCTACCAAGATCACTAACACTGGAACTAAATGATCTCAAAGGGCCCTCCCAACCCAAACCATTCTGTGATTTCTGTGACTTGTGTTCACTCTTGAGACTGAAATGAGAACCACAAGTGGGGGAGAGTCCATTCCTACAACCAGGAGTGCAAACCTGTGTTTGCACAGGACAAGTCATGTCTGACACTCATTCTCTAGACTCCAAGGGGTTGTAAATTCATTTTCCAAAAAGCCCCAGCGCTCATTCAGCCCTACAGAGGCCACTGTCCCCTTTACAGCTCTGTTTCCACCTAGAGAAGAAATAAACCCACATTTTTTACTTCAAAGCCTGTAAGTTGAACCCAGTGATGCTGTATTTGAGATGCTGCTCCTTCCCATTGCAGCTTCACCAGTAAACCAAAGGACTCACTTCACAGGAGTAGCTGCAAACCAAAGGGGCAAATGTGGGGGTCAGAGCAGCACAACAATGGGCACATTTCCATGGAAAAATGCATTAGCAGGTGGGGTTGTGTTATTAGGGGAAAGGTATGGACTGAGGGATAAGCCCAGTTTGGCATATCCAAGAGCAGAGGGAATAAAAGGGAGCTTAGTGCAAACAGCCCCAAAGCTTTAGGCATTTATAAATAACTTGCCATTAGTAACGTTCTTAATCACTGGCAGATGTGCAAATAGCCAAAATCATAATCCTTCCTGGGCAGGGATCCTTCCTGCTGGACATTCATCCCTCTCTGGCCCAGGAGGGTGTGAGGATCCAGCTCCTGCAGCCCGGGATTCCCAGCACGGGGAAGTGTCGGCTCATCACACACACCACACACCTTGGCAAGACTTGCTCACAGGTGTGATTGTTTGGCTTTGAGCAATCTGATCCAGGGAGAGATGTCCCTGTCTGTGGGCTGGATGATCTTCAAAGGTCCCTTCCAACCCAACCTGTTCTCCAATTCTATGATCACAACATCCAGGAAAGGAAATGATTCTGGGAGCACATCAGCTCTGGTGCCTTTGCCTTCCCTGAGCACCTGAAGATGCCAAGTGGCTTTCCCAAGCCCTGAGCTTGTGGAGGACCATGAAAGCCCAGCCTATGGCTGTGCTGTGCTCCAGAAATCCACTGCTGGCCCCGAGTCAGCAGTGCCCGGAGCCAGGAGGGCCATCCCTGCCCTGGGGGGCATCAGGAGGGGATTGTCCCGCTCTGCTCTGCCCTGGGGCGGCCTCAGCTGCAATAGTGGGGCAGGTTGGGGGGACACCAGGGAAGGGAGGGCTGAGCCCATTGCAGAGTGGCCAAAGGAGGGNTCCCTTCCAGCTCAGCATACCCTGGGATTCTGTACATTGCAATGAAAATCTGCTCCAAAGTCATCCCAGCCCCACTCCCAGAGCAACCTGAGAAGGATGTGGCTTCTGAAACTTCCCTGCTTCTCCCAGGTCGGCTTTGGCTGCACAGAGAACAAGTCCCAGCAGTGCCTGAGCACAAGAGCTGCAGCCCCCCAGCACAGCCCCCCCAGCAAACAAGCACTTGTGTAAAGCACTAATTAGTGTTACAGCCTCACCATGAATATTCCAACTAACACTTCTCTCCGAATCAGCCTGTGTCAGCAAAGGGCAGAGATTTGAAAGGCTGGGAATAATTTTGAGGCACTTACGAGAGGAAGGCAAAGAAACCTGAAACTTGCTGACTCCCTGGTGTTATTTGGGCATCTGATGGTTGAGCACCCCTGGGGAAGGTGCTGCTGTCACCCACAGCAGAGGTGAGGTCATGAGTCTGATATATAACCACTGGTTTAGAGATTTTATGGTTTTATTTCAGCCCTCAGGCAACTGGAGCACAAATCAAAAGGTGTCAGGTAAAGGGAAAAGAGAAAACAAAATAATCCACGGTTTGTCTGCCAGCAGCTTGAGGGGGAAATGCTGAAGCAGAGTGAGAAAATTTAGATTTAAGGAAGATTAGTTTTTATAGTGAGGGTGGTCAGGCACAGGTTGGCCAGAGAAGCTGTGGCTGCCCAATCTCTGGAAACGTTCAGGGCCAGGTTGGAGAGGGCTCTGGGCAACCTGGTCTGGTAGATGTCCCTGCTCAATGCAGGGGACTTGGACTGGGTGACCTTTAAAAGGTCCCTTCCAACTCAAACTCTTCTGTGATTCTCTAAGTGCAGGCCAAGCAAGTGACCTTATGCTTGGAGTTGTGGAGGAAAGAAAAATGCTTTAATGCTAAACACAACATGTCCCAAACCTGACCTTAAATACCCCCGAGCAGCCTCTAAAACCCTCAAAGGACCCCACTGTTGTCCTTCGTCACCCTCCTCTTCCCCACCTCACACTGGGGGCTGTTTTCTTCTCCTGATGAAGCAATTGCAAGGATGCTGAGCTTGAGCCACAGCAGAGAAATGAAGCTTCTGAAATCAGAAGAAAAGGAGGCAGAAAAAAAAGCAGGCTCTGATTTTCTCACTATTCATGTCAGGTGAGATGAGTCATTTCTGCCACAAGACGTTGGAAATAAGTCTTTTAAGGATTCATAAAAAGCAGAACTCAGGCATAAAAGGCTCTTAAGAGGAGAGCTTTGCAATTAACAATGTTACTGTATCACTGACATGTATCTATGCTGAAACCACGGGGGATTTGGAGCCTTTTTTCACAAATATAATATTCTATTTTAAGCAGAGAACTGAGCTCCTTAACAGCAACTGGGAAAACTACCTGGGAAGGCAGAGCAAAACAGTCGGATTCCTGAGCCAGATGGAGCCACTTTGCCCCTGATCAATCACTCTCTGTTATTATCCTTAAATGACCCCAAAGAAAAAAACCTCCCTCCTGGAAATCAAACAGCAATTCTGTGCTCGGCTCCTTCCCCCGACTCCGTGTTTTTAGAAGGAACCGCGAACGTTTCCAATGGCAACTGCAAAGTGTCCCATCAGATTCAGATGCTGATTGTTCTATACAGAATTGATATGACATAACGGTAATGATTCCAGAAATTAAAATCACTTTATTTCACCCGTCGCAGCCCTGATTTAAATCGCTGCTGCTCGCGGGGAGGGCCCGACCCCGCCGTGACCATCTGGCCACGAGCTGGCCCTGCACACGTCGTGGCTCTTGCACTGCAAAAGGGCTTCTGCTTTGGTTCGGAGCCAGGAGGGGGTGGGATTTCATCCCTTCTGCTCAGCCCTTGCCCTCCCCGTAATGCACCCAAAAATAGGCTAAAAACAGGGGGCTGGGCGAAGGCCCCGCTGTCAGCAGGGCTGGGAGACGGGACAGGCCGGGAGATGCTCAAAGGGCCGGCTGAGGGGCTGCCTGGGGCTCATCCCACAGGGGGGAGCGGGGCGGGCTCTGCTCCAGGGAACAGGGACAGGACAGGGGGAAAGGGCCCCAAAATGCACCAGGGCAGGGGCAGGGGGGACAGCAGCGGGAATTTCTGCCTGGAAAGGGTGGTCAGACATTGGCAGGGGCTGCCCAGGGAGGTTTGGAGTGCCCAGCCCCGGAGGTGCCCAAGGCAGGACTGGCCGTGGCACTCAGAGCTCTGGGCTGGGGGACAAGGTGGGCATCGGGCACAGGGTGGGCTCCATGGGCTGGGAGGGCTTTTCCAGCCTTAATGATTCTGGAATATGTATATCATAAATATAATATATATGTGGACTATTTTCTAGATAATATTTATATATGTATTATTCATTATAGGTAGGATACAATGTTATTCATAGCAGTAAGCTATGACAAATACAGGGTAAATATTATCCATAATAAAATGCNTAGATATCTAAAATATCCCAGCATGTGTATGTCATATGTCTGACCCACTGTATGAACTGCAAAGTCAAAGTTACTTTCCCAGTTCCTACTTGGGCTTCTCCACCCTGCAGCTCTCGGGCACCTTCCCTGGCCATGCCTTGTCTCCTCTGCTCCCTCTAAAATTGCACTGCAGATGAAACTGGACACCTGAAGGCTTTGTTAATTCCAACCTGAATCTGGCCCAGGCAGATCTAGGAAGGATTAAAAGCTGTTCTCCTGCCTGGATGTTAAATGACCTTATTAGAGGGAGAGTTTGTGTTCACACCCCGCTGTGCCCTGCACGGGCAGCAAACCCAGGCACACCTGCAAATGCTGCAGCCTGGCACCAAAAACAAAGCTTCCTCCTGACCTGGCACGGGTTTTACAGGGCTAGGGGAAAAAGGGAAAAGATTAAAAAAGGCTCCAAGGAGAGAAGAGTTTAGTGATGCCAACAACACTCCCCTGCTACGAGGTGCTGTGTGTGGGGAGGGCACGGAGCGGTGCTGGGAGCAAACGTTTGGATGCAGCACCACAAAACTGCAAGGCTGATGTTTGGTGGGGAGTTTCTCTGTTTCTGAGACCTTCACAAATGTCAGCTAAGCCAGCTCCAAAATCCCACGTCCTCCCGAGGTCAAAGAAAGAAAATTGCTATAGATTTTCCAGTCGACAGCTTTGTCGGGGCATAAATGTTTTTGCCTCGGTTGCCCACTTAAGATTCAACCAGTGGTCCTTGGGAAACTTCACCCAATTGCTTTTTTTTTTTTTAATTATTATTGTTAATTTTGAAAGCAAACCCACACTCCAGTGGTTTCTGCACTCCCACCTCGGAAGACTTTTGCTTCCATAAGCCCTGAAACACTTGACTGAAAACAGGAGCAGTGGGTCATAAGGCCGCTCAGACACTTCATCACCCCTCCAGTGACATGTTTTAGGTGAGCTGACGTTGTTTTGGTTAAATTCTTGTGCTTTGAGGAAAGGAGTTAATCCCTTTTGCTTTTGACTGGAGGAGACAGGCGCTCCTGCGAGCGCGGAGCTCCTGCTTCCCCATCGCTCCGCGAGCATTAATGTTAATCCTTGGGCTTCCCCGGTGCTGCTCCGGGTTATCAGCAGCACAAAAGCGCCAAGCAGGGCTTAGGGATGAAGTGGCCACGTGCATTCCTGCTTTTCAAGGGTTTCAAGTGGGGTAGTTGGCACAAATCAGCTCTGAAAACCCCCCCGGATTAAAGAGATGCTCGTCGCGGGCTGGTGGGTGGGTGAGCAGCGGTATCTGTGTTACACAAGGGGATTAAACACCCAGATTAAGGCTTGTATTTTCACAAATCACTTCTGGGTTTGGATGGCTTCGTTCTTTATTTGGCACAAGGCTTTGACAGCTGAAAAATCAGGCATTTGCCTGTGTAATTTCAGGCGAGAACAAGAATTACAGGACTCAAAATCAAAAGCCATTTTTCGGCTATTAGTCCTACTTATTATATACCTTATTTTCCTGCACTAATTAGGCCAATTATAATTTTCTTACTGTACATCAAAGATGAGTTGGGATGTGTCTCTGTGAAATGCTTAAGCAGCACAAAGCAAACTCCCACATTTGCCACCAGCCCTGCCCGTGGTGGGAGCTCTGTCTGCACCCCGGGCACCCTCCCCGTGCCCCCGGAGCGGGTGGTTCCAGCCAGGCTGTCAAGGAAAGCCCATTTCCTGCCCTGGAGACACGTCCCAGCAGGGCTGAGATGCAAATTCTACTGAATCTGCCTCAGAGCCACGTTTTTTCCATTCCTGCCCCCACACAACATCTGAGGGTGGCGTGTTGGTCCATGGCCAGTTGGCCCCGAGTCAGCAGTGCCCGGAGCCAGGAGGGCCATCCCTGCCCTGGGGGGCATCAGGAGGGGATTGTCCCGCTCTGCTCTGCCCTGGGGCGGCCTCAGCTGCAATAGTGGGGCAGGTTGGGGGGACACCAGGGAAGGGAGGGCTGAGCCCATTGCAGAGTGGCCAAAGGAGGGCACAGAGATGGGCAAGGGCCTGGAGGGGCAGCGTGTGAGGGCACTGAGGGCACTTGGGGGGTTCAGCTGGACAAGAGGAGACTGAGGGGAGACCCCATTGCAGTTGCAGCTTCCTGGGCAGGGGCAGAGGAGGGGCAGGCACTGATCTCTGCTCTGGGGGGCCCAGGGACAGCCCCCAGGGAATGGCTGGGGCTGTGCCAGGGCAGGGTCAGGGGGCATCTCAGGGAAAGGCTCTTCTTTCCCCAGAGGGTGGTGGGCACTGCCCAGGCTCCCCAGGGCAGTGGGCACGGCCCCAAGGCTGCCAGAGCTCCAGGAGGGTTTGGATGCTCCTCTGGGGCACAGGGGGTGACTCTTGGGGCTGGGGCTGTGCAGGGCTGAGGGTTGGGCTGGGTGGTCCTTGGGGGTCCCTTCCAGCTCAGCATACCCTGGGCTCCTGTGGTGGCAAAGGCTGTGTCAGGCTGGCACTCTCTGACCCACGGGCAGGGCTCTGCTCCCTGTGGTGCTCCCCGTGTAAAGGGACTCCCCCACCCTTTCAGGTCCTGCTGATGCCAACGCTGGTCCTTGGCACTGACTCACCCACCGTCAGAAAACCGAACCCGAGGCACGTGGCTGGGCTGCTGTTGAGCTGTGCCATCTGTCTGGGGTCACAGCAATCCCTGCAGGAGCCCGGACTTTCTTTTATTTAATCCCCACGTTCTTAAGCGCTTTTCCTTCTCAAATTTTCATTTTATCTTTCTTTTACTCGCCAAACCCCTCCTTTCTGCTGCAAGCGAAAATGCACATTTTATTGGTGTACCAGGAGAGTTACCCCCCTCTGCCTGCCCCCCTCCCCTCTCCCCTGGCACTGCCCTCACCGAGGCACGGCTATGGCACGAATTGCCAGCGCTGGCCCCTCTTGACACCCGAACACAACGGGCTTCTTTTCAGCCACAAGATTTGAAAGGAACGGGCGATTCAGCCAAGCCCACGCTCTCAGTTCATGGGGAGTTCATTCTGCTGCAGCCCAGCAGCTCCACCTGCCACTGAGCCCAACCCAGAGAAAGCCCCACAGCCCCGCATGGGGGGTTGGCACCGGTGCTGGGGGGGTTGGCACAGCCCTACAGGCATCACTCCCAAACAACCCACCGGGGCTGGGCTCGTCTCCCCCCAGGGAGGGCTTGGCAAGGTGAGCTGAGCCTTCCCAAACCATTCACAACACATTGCTGCAAGTTCTGTCCCCCCAAAAGGAACATCTTCTCTGATGCAGGACCAGAGTTGGGGTTCCTCATTGCATGAGCATGGCCCCCTGGGCTGCCCCATCCTGCCTGTCCCCATCTGTCCCCTCACACAGAGCAGCAGACTGGGATAAATGGGGACACAGTGTGTATGGAGGCAGCACATCCCACCTCTGCCAGGACCTGGAGAAAGGGAGAGAGCTGGGGGGGCTCCCCTGGAGAAGGGAAGGCTCCAGGGACACCTGAGAGCCCCTGGCAGGGCCTAAAGGGGCTCCAGGAGAGCTGGGGAGGAACTGGGGACAAGGCCTGGAGGGACAGGACACAGGGAATGGCTTCCCAGTGCCAGAGGGCAGGGATGAATGGGATATTGGGAAGGGATTGTTGGCTGGGAGGGTGGGCAGGCCCTGGCACAGGTTGGGCAGAGAAGCTGTGGCTGCCCCATCCCTGGGAGTATCCAAGGTCATGTTGGACAGGGCTTGGAGCACCCTGGGCTGGTGGGAGGTGTCCCTGCCCATGGCAGGGGTGGGATGAGATAAGCTTTAAGTTCCCTTCCCACCCAAACCATTCCATGATTCCATGATTGTGTGAAAGGTGATCAGAGACATCTGCGTGTGCACATGAACACAAACACCTCCCCGTGCGAGTGTTTCCTCTCTAGCACCGACACTTCCCTGCCAAGTGCTCAGAGCAAGATGCTGGATGTGATAACTCCTCCCTCCCAGGCTGATTCCCTTCAGCCAGGGCTAAAATCCTGCAGGATCTCACTGAGCAGGACACGGGGAAACGTGATCGCACCAGCAGAGCTCAGATTACGAAGGCGTCATTCAGATGCCTGAACTGCTTTGCTTGAGATTTATCTGAATGTTGCAAACTCAGCATTTCCCCCAGAATATCCTGCCCCTGTTTCCCTTAAAGGCCCAGTTCCTGGAGCTCGGCGAGAGTTTCACTTTCCTTTAACAGCCACAGCCCGGAGAAAACTTGAACCTAAATCCTTAAAACCCACGAGATAAAGCTCCAATGAGTAAACAAGTAAACACCCCTAAATCTCAGCCTGCATTATGCTTAAACCCTCACAGCTTTCAAATCATTTTCATGAGTTATGTAGCTCTGATTTATTTTTTTTTTTCCCCTTATCCTAAGCTGGCAACTGGTGCTGCCACCAGCCAGCTGTTTGGAAACAAGGCATAAATGCTGGGAAGGAGGTGCTGGGAGGAAAACAAACCCCAGTGTGACAAGATGAAGTGAGAAGCTGATTCATAAATCCGAGTGGCAGGAATATGATAATGTCTAACTGGTGAAATTTATTCTCCTCCATCCTCCCAGTGCTGAAGAGGCTTCAGAGCAACCCGAGGCTGAGCAGCCACAACAATGCTGGGGCCCACGGGGCATATTTTAGGAGAGGAAATTAATAGAGCTGAATGCAAATCACCATCTCCCCCAAGAGCCTGCACGACCTCCAGCAGCAGCACTTGCCTCGGCAGGCTCCCATTTCCATTTCTGGGGAGCTGGGAATTCCCCTCCTGCCTCCTGCCAGCAGGGCTGGCTCTGGAGAGCCGGCACCTCCCCGAGAAGGGTCTTGGTTTAGGGGTCACTTTGCCTGAAAACTCTGTATTTAGGGAGGCTGCACCCAAGCCTGGGCTCAGCTGCAGGTTCCAGACTCCCCAGCATTTCTGGCTCAGCGTCCCGGTTCCTGCTGGTGCATCATCCCCCTCCTGGGGGATTTTCAGCACCGTGACCCCTCTCCTGTGCCTCCCCATGCCCAGGACATCCGCCCACTCCTGGCCCAACTGATGCCTCCCATTCTGTTCAATCCCATCCTCTTTTTCAGCAACTCTCATCAGCAGTGATGCTTTTCCCCAAAACACAATAAATTACAGAAGCCCAGCAAAAAACATCTCTTTGCTTCCCAGCATCAACACTTGAAATGATCAAAGGGTGCATTAAACAAATATCACTTGTCCTCCTATGTCCATTAGGTCCTTTTGCATTAACACATAAATCAAAGAGCTGTGTTTATTCCAGTTTATTGTTCACTTAAAAAAAATGATGCTGCACTTTTAAGATGAACATGATTTTTTCACTGGGGAAAAAAAAGTCAGGAGGGGAGGGGAGGGATAAAGAATATCTCCCATTCCAGTGTGACTTCAGTGTCACACCCTCATGTTGAACACAAGAAAACTCATCCTGACAGGCCTAAAGAAAGGAGAAATGTTGCAGGCAGGAGAACAGGATAAACAAACATGGTTATTCCCAACCAAATAGTAGATCAAGCGTACCTGTCACCTTGAATGTTGGGCACTCAAGTACCCACAGTGAAGAAACTCACAGTCCCTCCACCTCCAGTTTTAGGAAAGGAAAAGAAAACAGACAAAAATAGGAGATACATAAATCCACATATAAATCTGGACATATATAGATAAATAAATCTTTATGTCCCTTCTGGGAGTGTCCCAGGCCAGGTTGGATGGGGCTTGGAGCAACCTGGGCTGGTGGGAGGTGTCCCTGCCCATGGCAGGGGGTGGCACTGGATGGGCTTTAAGGCCCTTTAACCCAATCTCTGGGGTTCTGTGATGGTTCTGTGATGTCTCTCTCTCTCTCTCAGCCCTGGATCAGTGCTGGTCACCAAAGAGTTTGTGCTGGAAACTCTACAGGTTGGGTCATTTCAGATGGACAAAGCACTTGGACCTGTGCACCAGGAATGCTGGTCCCAGCAGGACATGTGGTGACCTAATTGTTCTTTTTCTTGAACCTCCTGCAGCAGTTTCTTAACTTTCCACCCATGTTAACCCCATGTTTCCTGTGTGTTTTTTAAAGCCCTTTAAACCACCAAGGGAAATCTGGTAAAACAAACAAACAAATTAAAATAAAACACCACAGAACAACTTTTCGTGCTGTGTCGACTCACAGAAGTTTCACTTTTATACGAGTTCTCCTTCTTAATGATTTCTCACTAAATTAGATGCTCACAACTACCAACAGAACACCTTTTGTATTTCTTTTAAATCTCTCACAAACCAGAGGTTTTGAGATACATCTCCCTGTCAGTTCAGGCTTTCAGGGACTATTTTACCTGCCACACATCCCTCACTGTGCAGCGTGGGGGGCAGAGTGTGGCTCAGCAACTCAGGGATTACCCAGAGAAGGGCCCTGGAGCCACATCAGTTTGGGCAAAAAAGAATTTCATATCGCAGAGACTCAAATATTAACAAACTTTTGAGACTGAGCTCCACAAGGGTTTGCCTCTGAGCCTGAAAGCAGGTTATTTGAATTGTGAGAGGCTCTTTGGTGCACACAGGACTGTCACCTCCCCACCACTGGGGTTTGGCCCCGAGCCCACAACCCTTCTAAAAATGAAGCCAGTGCAGTGCTGAGCTGCACAAATGGGCAGTGTGGAGCAGGACAGGCTTCAGGAGGCAAAATGACCCAGCCCTGAGGTTTGGATTTGTGTCCAGTGGGCAGCTGGGGTCACCTTGGAACCCACGGGAACGTGTCCCAGCACAGGGAGAGGAACAGGCACCGCCATCCCCAGCACACGACACGGTGAGCTGGGGCTGAGAGACGTGGAAGGGGCTCACTCAGAGCAGGCAGAGCTCTCAAACCAGCCCCAAAAATACCCTTGAATCCACCCCTGCCAATGACACGGAGAGGCAGCACTTCTGCCAAAGAGAAAGCAACAGGGAGAGCTTTCCATCATCCCGAGTCAACCGCTGAGGGCCGGGATAAATACCATCTGGAGCTGTGCTGCTGCCCAGCCTTTGGCTGCGGGATGTGCCCGGCACAGCACACGGCAGCTGCACATCCAGGCAGCTTTCCTGGGAGCTGGGAGGCCCCTCATGCTCACCTGCAGCAGGTACTGGCTGCTGCACCACGCCGGGAGCAGGAGGAAGTGTGTACAAATTAATTACTTGCCTGAGGCGACTTGATATTTCCCTTAACTAGGTCAAATAAACTGTAGCGAACGGCTCTGCCTCCCTCTCCCCTTGAAAAAATATCGAGCTGCAGGTTTAATGAACTGAGCTCCTGGCCAAAAATAGTTCTGCAGGTTGAGACTGCAGCTTCCCTCTCACTCAGGGTGAGCACGACGAGGGAGCAGGTCAATGTCCACATGCACAGACCGGCCCTCGGTGCCTCCAACTGCACGTCGTGGTTGTCTTTGGATGCATTAGGAACGAGAGCTTAGGCTTTTCACCTTCAAGCCATGGGTGGTGCAATGCCTGAGGCAGCTCTGGAGTTCCTGTGATCCAGCTGGAAGGCTCCACAGGCATGATTTCATCTGCCTTGACCCCGTGTCGTCACTCCCGCTGGTGTGAACTGAGGTCAATGTGCCACCAGCTGGCAGAGGAAGCCTTGGCCCTCCTTCAGCACAGGGACACAAGGAGTCCCACACAATGATGCCCACGGTGAGTGTGGTGTGGTGGTGTTCTCAGTGTGGGTGTGACACCCCACAGCGGGGCAGTGACACTGAAATCACTGCTTGGATTCATTTCTGAGGGGACAGACCCACGTGCAGGGAGATGTTCACCTGCAGATGGTCACACTGTGCCTCAATGTGGGAATAACAAATAGGAATCATGGAATCATGGAATGGGTTGGGTTGGGAGGGACGTAAAGCCCATCTCATTCCACTCCTCCCAGGGGAAGGGACACCTTTCACTAGCCCAGGTTGCTCCAGCCTGGCCTTGGACACTCCCAGGGCTGGGGCAGCCACAGCTTCTCTGCCCAACCTGTGCCAGGGTCCAATTCCACGGCAGTCCAAGGGGTGGGATGAGCTGTTGGCTTTTCTTCAGCAGCTCAGGCTCCCGTGGGAATTGGTGCTAATGAGTAAAACTGGAGTGACAACAGGCAAAGCCAGCATGGCCCTGGTGACAACAAGCAACAGAAGTGGAACAACACATCCTGGATAAGCTGCTGTCTGCAGAAAGCAACCTTGGGATTTTCCAGGCTGCACCAGCCTTTGAGCTCATACTCATTCCTTGGAGGGGAGGAAAATTTCCCTTTCCTGGAACTCTTCCCCTTCCCTTGGTATGGGGGAAAACCTATTTCACAGGTTCCTGCAAGGCTATAGACAACCCTGTGCTCTCCACTGGGAATAGCACCGAAACCATCCAGGAAATGAATATGGAAAATCTTAGTAAGAAGCAAAACATGGTGTAGAAGTTTCACTGACCAGTGGGACCTGCACCACGACTCAGGCATGGCAGGACCATTTGCATTTTTATAAATCCATGCCAAGACATCACACTCCTCACAAATTTCCCACCAGGAATCCACAAATCCCTTATAAATGCCCTTGTGATTATTATGGAATCACACTCCCTGGTTTTTGCTTCCAGGTTCTGCCCAAAAGTTGCAGCCACCATCCCAGCCCATCCCATCCCACCCCATCCCATCCCAGTTACAGCCAAACATGGCAAAGACACACCTGGGCTACACTGGATTTCTTTTCAAGGGGGCAGCACACACCCAAAATCAAACCAGCTGAGGAGCTCACTGAGGGCTCTGCGACACCCCAGGAAAATGAGCTTGCACTGCCAGTGTTTTGGGTTTGATGCAACAGACAGAAGAGGAAAGTTGCTGTTTTCTTGTGCTTATTGTTTCTTTGCCACCCAGAGAGGGATCTCTGCACAGACCAGGGGACCTGAGAGCAAACTTGCTCTGTCCTGGTGGGTTTAGTGCAGAAAACAGAGACTTATTGAATCATTTAGGTTGGAAAAGACCTCCAAGATCACCAAGTCCAGCCTTAGACCAAATCCTACCCTGCTCACTAAACCACATCACAAAGGGCCACATCTCCTTGATTTTTGGACACTTCTAAGGATGGTGAATCCACCCCTGCCTGGGGGGACCATTCCAAGGCTTGACAGTGAAGAAATTTTCCACATACCCAACCTGAAGCTCCCCTGGCACAACCTGAGGCCATTTCCCTTGTCCTGTCTCCAGTTGCCTGGGAGAAGTGAGGAAAAATGCCAAGCTATTAAATGTTATAATGAGTGATTTCTCAGAAACACATGGAGCACATCAAGTGGGAGCTCTACGTGGGCCTGCTCAGCTCCCAGAAACCAGGAAATGCTGCACCAAGGAGCAGAAAATGCAGATGACCAAGGATTGTTTGCACTTTTGCAGCACTTGCAGGGCTTGTTTTAACCTCTGCCCCATCAGCAGGAGTGTTGTTGACATCCTTATAGCACATTTGGGGAATAGCAAGGCAGGGAAAACCCACCTGCCCAGGAAATCCAACACCACTGGGTGATCAGAAAGGACACCACAGCATAAATCAGAGCACTGAGTTAAGAATCAGCATCAACAAGTGTTTGTAATGTCAGTGGTGGGCTAGAAAAACCCCCTCCAAACCCACTGCTGGTGTCCTTCCAGCCCTGAATCCCCCCACAGGATCACCCACTGAGGCAGCTCCTGCCATTCAGGGAGAACATTTGGGCTTCAGCCACACAGAGTTTTGTCCTCCTGAACAGTCAGTCCCAAATATTTCAGCAGCACAGAATTCTCCCACAGCAATCCTGATTTACTCACACCTGCTGGGGCTGCAGCTTTCTGGAAAGCCTCAAATCAAGGCACAGCTGGACAAAGAAATGACACTTCTTCTTTTTTTTTTCCTTTTAAAAGCACCAAGATCTAAAAAATATTTTTCAAGCAAATAAAATAAATCCTCCCTCAGTTCCTAAAATCCTCATCTCACCTTTACTAGTAGTTCCTAAGCTAAGTTCACTTTCTGCTGTAACAAGTCAAATTTGTTTGAAAATTAAATATGAAAATAAGGCTTTATAAACGTTTTCCTGTTCCACTGAGCTCCAGGACTCAACAGTGGGAAATGCTGCATTTTGTAGAGAAATAAAAAGTGTCCTTTGAATGAGCAGCTTCACTTCACATCTCTGTTTAATTAAAAAACAGCTGGGATGAAAAGTGGCTGCTTATCAAGAGCTAATAATGGCATTTCCTACTAATCTACAGCACTCCACCAGAGGGGCAATCACACCTGTAATATATATAGATATGCATATAAATATATATATATATATATATATATAATTGCATGTATTAGCTTTGCAGAATGACACATTCTAAGGGGGAGCCTGTCCCTGTGAAGGGCTCCCAGTTGGGCATCTAAACAAATCTTTAAATAAATGGCATTATAAGACAATCTGCCCAACTTACACCAGCAACTCCGACCTGTGCAGGCTCCTGTTCTGAGCTGGAGCTCCACAGGGGCTGAGGGCAGAACCAACCCCTGTGCCAGCTCCTGCCCTCAGAAACTACCTGGGCATCCTCCACGCACCTGGCAAAGCCACTTGGGGAACAAACCCCTTGTCCCTGTGCCCCCTCAGGGGAGCCCTCCCTGCAGAGCTGCCCCAGCCCTGGCAACAACAGCCAAAGGATGTGGAGCTGCTGGAGAGTCCAGAGGAGGCCCCGGAGATGCTGCAGGGCTGGAGCCCCCTCTGCTCTGGAGCCAGGCTGGGAGAGCTGGGGGGGCTCCCCTGGAGAAGGGAAGGCTCCAGGGACACCTGAGAGCCCCTGGCAGGGCCTAAAGGGGCTCCAGGAGAGCTGGGGAGGGACTGGGGACAAGGCATGGGGGGACAGGGAAAAGAAAAATGGCTTTAAATTGATAGAGAGTAGGTTTAGATGGGATATTGGGACAGAATCATTCCCTGTGAGGGTGGGCAGGCCCTGGCACAGGTTGGGCAGAGAAGCTGTGGCTGCCCCATCCCTGGGAGTGTCCAAGGCCAGGTTGGAGCACCCTGGGCTGGTGGGAGGTGTCCCTGCCCATGGCAGGGGGTGGCACTGGGTGGGCTTTGAGGTCCCTTCCAACCCAAAGCATTCCATGATTCTGCAATGATTCTGTGGAATGAGGAGCAAAGGCAATAACCACAGTGGGAACAAGGCAGAAGGAAAGAGCTGAAGTGCCAGGCAGCAGCTCAAAGCCCAGTGCTGCTCAGCCTGGAGGGCAGGGGCAATTCCTGGGCTCTGCACAGCTGTGTACCCACATCTGGCACTGCCAGGGGGGGCTGGGCAGGGGGTCCGGGCTCTGCCCTGGGCTCAGCACAACCTCTGAGGGTTCCTCCACATCCTCATTATTACCTCACATTTCTCTACACTTAACAGCTTAAGCCTCTTATCTCCCACATGCTCCAGTCCATGCAAATAGTGCTAATAAAAGCAAAGGATTCTCATTACAGCACAAATCTCCTCTCAGAACGCACTGGTGCCCTTTTTTTCTCTAAGCACCAGGAGCCAGCCCGGGAAGACAAAGCAGCAGAGCTCAGAGGACCAAAGTAATGCAAAGACCACCTAAGACAGAGCAAGTAGAGCCTTCAATTCAGCTCCTCCAGGGCCAGCAGCTCCGTCCCTCAAGTTCAGGTTCATGTTGAGGGAGGGATTCCCAGAAGCCAACTGTGTGTGTGTGAGCAAACACATCCTCACTCCTACGGTTTAACTTTCAGACCTGAACAAAAACAACCCAAAAAAACCACCCCCACTCCTCCCCTCCAAAAAAAAAGAAAAAAAAAAAAAAGATCTCAAGCAAGAACAGAGTGTTCTGTCACAGCACCCAAAGTCCCAAAGGGCCAGCAGTGAAGGAATCCAGTTTTCCCCCTGTGCTTCCTGCTCCCAGCTGTGCATCCCAAATCTTGTTATCCAGCACCGTGGCCCCTCTGACACTCCAGCTGTGCATCTGCTTCCCACAGGTCTCCCTCTGGCCTTTAACCTGGGCACTGTCTCTGCACCTTTGATGGGGCATCTGGGGAGCTTTAAGGGCAATTTATGGCCTCTGGTTGCACTGCAGTGCTGAGCAGATGGAGAGTAAGAAATGTCAACCCATGTGGAAAAGGGAGGGGATTTGGATGCAAAGCCTGAATTCTCCTCCCTGTTGTGAACCCAGATGGGGATGAAACACCTTTTCTCAGTCTCCTCTTTTCCTGTATTTCCACTGGCATGAACCTTGCATATGGGAGAGAGTTGTGTCTTAAAATGCTCTGAGATCTTCATAAAAGGCAATTTCACATCAAGCCAAAATGGTTTTAATTTTCTGTTTTCCTACTAATTAGACATCAGAAAAAGGTTCTTCCCCCAGAGGGCGGTGGGCACTGCCCAGGCTGCCGAGGGCAGTGGGCACGGCCCCAAGGCTGCCAGAGCTCCAGGAGGGTTTGGATGCTCCTCTGGGGCACAGGGTGGGATTGTTGGGGTGTCTGTGCAGGGCTGAGGGTTGGGCTGGATGGTCCTTGGGGGTCCTTTCCAGCTCAGCACATTCTGTGATTCTGTATTTAGGTACCTGCCACATGAAATATCTTCCCTCAGACTTTTGCCTTGCTTTCATTCCCCCAATACTTTTCCAGCCCCTGCCCTGAAGTTTTTCACCTTAGAAGAGCCGTGATTTACCAGCACCCCTGCTGACTTCCAACCCCACAGGGACAGCTTTTATTCTCCATTTACCACGAGCAACACAAGGCAGGGGAAAAAAGGGGCATAGTACAAAAAGATAAACCAAGCAGACAGTCTGCAAGTATCCAGATTCATCCTGAAGGCACTTTCAGTAACAGGGAGATTCTTAATTGCTGGCAAATAATTGCTGTCCTCTGCTAAAGGACAGAGAGCTGCCCTTCTCCCAGGTCAGCAAAGCACTGCTCTGCAGCAGCTTCGGGGTCAGATGGTCACCCCACTGCCCATCAATCAGTATTGTGATAATCAGATAATGACACGCTACAAATAACCATCTAAGCTGGTTTCCAGGAAAGTTTTGCACAGATTAAGAAGGGCATAACAGCTCCTTGTCAATTAGAGGCCAGCAGGGGGTTGTGAGCTCTTGCACCGCTCCCTTCCCTCGCCGCTGCAGCCCCAAGCTGGGTGGAGTCCCCAGCCCTGGAAGGGTTGGTGGCACCTGAGCCATGGTTTAGTGGTGGATGGGGTGGTGGTAGTGGGTTGATGGTTGGACTTTGTGATCTTAGAGGGCTTTTCCAACTTTAATGATTCACCTGAAGGTGGGGAGGAAGTCCAGGCTCTGCCTGTGAGCCCCCACCTCGTTCAGCTCAGGGGCTGCAGGGACATCTCAGCACAGCAGGGACATAGCACAGCAGGGACACTCCACTTTGATCCCTGATGAGAATATTGGGGCAGGTTGGGGCACCATAGTAGAAGGAGGGTCTAAAGCCATTGGAGAATGTCCAAAGGAGGGCACAGAGATGGGCAAGGGCCTGGAGGGGCAGCATGTGAGGGCACTGAGGGCACTTGGGGGGCTCAGCTGGACAAGAGGAGACTGAGGGGAGACCCCATTGCAGTTGCAGCTTCCTGGGCAGGGGCAGAGGAGGGGCAGGCACTGATCTCTGCTCTGGGGGGCCCAGGGACAGCCCCCAGGGAATGGCTGGGGCTGTGCCAGGGCAGGGGCAGGGGGCATCTCAGGGAAAGGCTCTTCTTTCCCCAGAGGGTGGTGGGCACTGCCCAGGCTCCCCAGGGCAGTGGGCACGGCCCCAAGGCTGCCAGAGCTCCAGGAGGGTTTGGATGCTCCTCTGGGGCACAGGGGGTGACTCTTGGGGCTGGGGCTGTGCAGGGCTGAGGGTTGGGCTGGATGGTCCTTGGGGGTCCCTTCCAGCTCAGCATATCCTGGGATTCTGTGCTGCTCCATCACCTCCCCAGGATACCCAGGGCAGCCTCAGCCAGAGCTTGTGAACACACACAGGGCCCTTCAGTGTGTTTGCAGGGAGCAGCTGAGNGGATGGGATGGGATGGCAGGGGGGAGTCTTTTCAGCTGAGGGTCTGATGACTGCATTTCCTCCCAAAATCACTTTGTATCCCATCACAAAATGTCTTTACATTTCATTGAAACCAACAACACACCAACCAGAGCCCAAGGGATACGAAACCACATTTGCATCAAAACCAAACCCACATTTGGTGCA
>VXBX01004467.1:0-24216 GCA_013400415.1 Scytalopus superciliaris | reverse complement strand
TCCCTGATGGCAGCACTGCCAGGTGTCCCCACCTTCACACAGAACCTTCCAGAGGAAGGAACCTCAGCTATTTGCCACCCCAATCTCAGCCACCAACAGCACAGCCATCCCAGCATTCCTGTTAACACCGAGGACATTAACACAGATCACACCAACATTCCACATGTGCCCGGTGCAGATTCATCTCCCTCTGCATAATGTGGAACACCCAGCCCATGGCTAATCAGCACTGCCTGCCCCTCACACCACACCAGGCACCATTTGCTGCTCTTCTCTTTTACCTCCTTTGCTTTTTTTTTTTTTTTTAAACACTGGGACTCTTCAAAGAGAATTTTCCACACTTTGGACACATGCTGTGTTTAAAGGCTTGGGAAGCCTTTTTAATTTGAAAAAGGCCCCACTGAAAACAGAAACACTTGAAAGGAAAAGCACTCAGGAAATATTAATACGAAAGAGGTGGGATCCATGTGTGTTCCTTTGAAAAGCTCCAATATCTGAAAGCTCAAACATACCTTGATAGACAACAGCAGGTCAGCCAGGATGTGTAACACGACAGTTCTGTTGGCCACAGGTTCTTTTTTCTTTCTTTTTGAATAACTGTGCAGTGGTTTAAACTCCAGAGACTCCTCACAGTCCATATTTAAGACTGTCATGTTTGAACAACTGATTATGCAGCCTACAAATATGCAGGGATGTATTTAATTATCTCAAAGTACAAGGTGGGGGGTGTTGCATTTCTTTAACACATAGTTGGATGGTTTCTCTTTTGAAAGATCTAAAGGCAGTTTATGGTGTGAGAGGAGTCAGGACCAGCCTGGTGCCAAGTGAAGACACTGTGGAGGGACCCAAGGATTTATGGGAAAATCTTCACAGAGATATTTGCTTCCAAATTAAGTCTCCAAATTTAAGTAAAACCATCCACCTCCAAGCATGGGATGCAGCCATTTGGGCTCATCTGAAAGAGGTTTGAGTTAAAAATGCAAAACCCTATGGAATTAGGTTGAGTGAGGTGCACCCACATGAGACAGTGGCCAGACCCTTGGGATCACAGCAAGGATTTGGGATAATGTTTAACTGCAAAAAAAACCCAGGTCCTTTTCATGGCTCTTTTGCTGGGCAGGCCAAGCACAACTTGGGAGCTTTGCTGGCAACACAAGACTGTTCCCCGAAGCTCAGAGCTTTGGAGGTGCCACCATGTCTCCTGCTCAAGGACCGGGCCAAGCCCAGCACTGCCCAGCTGGGGAGAAGCAACCAGGGGACAGAGCTCAGGTACAGCCCTGTGGCTGCTCCCACGTGACTGACCTGGCTGAGGAAGAACTGGGAGAGGAGGAAGGGGGGGAAAATGGAAATTCAGTCATTCAGTTGCTTCTGGGTTCCAAATGCTGCTCCAGGCAACAAGAGGTCATGGGCTGGGGTGGATATTGGGAAGCAATTGTTCCCTGGGAGGGTGGCACAGGTTGCCCACGGAAGCTGTGGCTGCCCCATCCCTGGAAGTGTCCAAGGCCAGGCTGGATGAAGCTGGTGGAGTGGAAGGTGTCCCTACCCATGGCAAGGGGTGGAACATTTGAGGTCCCTTCCAACCCAAACCACTCTGTGATTTGACATAGGACGCGGAAAGCTGAAACGCTTCTGTAACTCAAGTATCTCTTCACTGTCTTTCCCGTGCCTTTACCCCTGAAATGCTCCTCCCAACAACATGTCAACAGTTTCTTCATGTTGCTGAAACCACAAATTTACACCAGCGATTCCCTCAAACTCCTCCATGGCCTTCCAGGCTAACACAAAACACCTCCCTCCTGGTGGGGCTGCCCCGGAGGAACAACGAAGGATTCCCCCACCCCCCACCCCAAGCACACAGAAAAGGCCAAATCCCACACCTCCCAGTGCCTCCCAAAGCCACAATCCCTCCCATTGTCAGCAGGAAGCACGACATGCCTTGGGCTTCCGAAATGCTGCCACGCTCTTTGTGCTGCATCGCAGCCAATAAACGATGACAGCGCACGGCACTGACACAACACTTCTGTTCTCGGAGCACAAAACGCCTTATGAACGCACACAAACATAATTAATTCCATTTTCCGAGTGTGGAAACTGCATGAGGAACTCCAGTTGTTTTTTTCTGAAGTCCTACAGGGAGTGAAGTGGTGAAAAGTTGTTCCTTTAACCCTGTCCCGGGGTGGTTTGAGCTGCAGAACAGCCACCGGTGGAGGTCCCTGCTCAGCTGGGCTGGCTGCAGAGGAGGTGTCCAAGTTTCCCCCTCTCCCGTGTTTTGTTTGCTGTTTGGATCCATCCAAGGCTGCAGTGGATGTGGTTTGGAGGCTCCTGTGTGAGCATTCAACACTTGCCAGAGCCATCACCCAAAGGAAGCCCACCCAGTGGAGCTGCAGGGCTGTTTCCTCCCCCTGAGCACAAACAACGCTCCCTGGAGGGAAATAATAACGAGCAAAGGTCCATGAGGAGTTTTCTGCCAGGTGCAGACCCAGAGCTCACTCCTGGAGCAAAACCCAAACCCTTTTTTCTCCCAGCACTGAACTCCAAGCAGGAATCCCAAAGCAACAACCCCTCACAGAGATTAAAAATTGCTGGCTTTAATGTCCCCAGGGTGTTTCTGCAGAAACACACCAGGGTGAGAAAAGGGATGGACCAAGGCAAGGATTCATCTCCTCCATGCACTGAGCAGCCTCTCTGCAGCTGAGCAGCCCCACCCACAGAGCAGCAGAGCAAACCAACTGGAAGGATACACGGGATGAAAGAGGAAACAGTAGTCCCAAAATAAGGCAATGGGGACAGAGGGGGTTTTCTTCTTCCTTCACAGAACCAGAGAATAAGCTGAGTTGGAAGGGACCCATCAGGATCACCATTCATGAGGAACATACAAATGGAAGTTGGTCTGGAGGAGATCAGGAAAACTCACTGTGCCCAGTGCTGTGAGTGGATTTCCCACCCTGTGCTGGGCAATTATTAATCTGACTGTTAATTCAAGAGGAATATGTAACACCTGCATACACAGCACCATGAAACAGGTATTAATGCATGGCCTTGGCAGGAAAACACGTGGCAATTTAAGGAAGCACAGAAAATGCCTGTATGGCTGAGAAAACAACAACCAAAAATCAGAACAACATGTCCATGGGGTGGAATGAAGAGAGGTCTGCAAGGCAAGACAGTTTAAATGAACAGCCCAGAGCTGGGGAAGGCTCTGCAGTGGCTGAGGGAGCAGCCTGGAGAGAGGATCCCACAGTAGGGGCTGCACACTTTAGTTGGAAGCCAATAAAGAAAAACAAATCTGCTGCTCAAATAAACCAGAACCCATTTATACACTTCCAGCAGCAGCTGGCAGAGTTGGAGCCAAATTTTAGGGACATCAAGCAGGCAAATCCAGCCTCATTTCCCATTGTTTGGCCTCCTCATGCTGGATGTTGGGATGAGGTGACAGTGTCACCCCCTGGCACTCCCGGGCTCTGTCCTGGCTGTGTGACAAGGACCATGGCACGGGGGGCACTGAGCTCCTCAGAGCCCACACAGGGCCAGCTTTGGAGCTGCAGCACTGGCAGGGGCTGCTCCCACCAGGAGGCACAGGAGAAGCAGTCACAGGATATGCTGAGCTGGAAGCTCAAGGGTCATCCAGCCCAACCCTCAGCCCTGCACAGCCCCAGCCCCAAGAGTCACCCCCTGTGCCCCAGAGGAGCATCCAAACCCTCCTGGAGCTCTGGCAGCCTTGGGGCTGTGCCCACTGCCCTGGGGAGCCTGGGCAGTGCCCGCCACCCTCTGGGGAAAGAAGAGCCTTTCCCTGAGATCCAACCTGACCCTGCCCTGATGTCACAGAAGAGGAGCTGCCCTTGGGGACCTGCCCCAGATGATCCAGCTCTGGAATGAGACACCTTCCTGTGCAAGTGGGGTCTGAGCACAACCAGTGGGAGGGAGGGGAAATAACAGGGATGCAGCAGCAGTGATTTCAGGGGTCACTGGCCCAGGTTGGGCAGAGAAGCTGTGGCTGCCCCAGCCCTGGGAGTGTCCAAGGCCAGGTTGGACGGGGCTTGGAGCAACCTGGGCTGGTGGGAGGTGTCCCTGCCCATGGCAGGGGGTGGGATTGGATGGGCTTTAAGGTCCCTTCCAACTCACACCAGTCTGGAATTCTGTGGCTCTGTAATTTCGCAGGGGAGCTGAGGACACAAAGTGGGTGATATCCCTTTGCAGACTGACCTTTGCAAACTCTCTGTTCCATCAGCTGGAGCTTTTCCCTCATCCTGCTTTGCTTTCAGACAGTGAGAAATGCAGGATTTCTGCCTTCTTCAATCCATGTGGGAGGAGACACCTGATTCAAATGAAACCCTTGCTCAGAGAGGCCTTTCCCCTTCATACCCCTGAGAAAATGTCTCAGGGATATGTCAGGGGCACTGCTGGGGATTCCTGGCATTTTTGCAAACAGGAGGTGTCTGCATTCAGTAAAGGCCAAGTCCTTCCAAAGTGTTTCCTCTCCACCCAGCTCCTTTCCAAGCCCCACCTGTTGCACCCCCAGCCAGCTGTTCCTCGAACTGGGATTTCTGCAGACTTGCTGACTTTTTCACAGGAGAGAATTTGGGATAAGCAGTGTGGAAGTGACTGCTCTCAGCAGGCCCGTGACAGAAGAGCTCCTGGCTTTTCACCTTTTCCCCATCTGCCACAAAAGGAAGGTGGAAAGGGAGAGAGCTCAAAATAGCAGCTCTTCACTGGCAGCCTCTGAATCCTGCTGGAAAAGGAGAAGGGAGTGGGCACAGCCTTGGCAGCCCTGAGGGCTGGCAGTGGAGATGTTTTCCAGGGCAGCAGCACCACCAGAGATGTGTCTTTCTGTGCAGGTTGGTCTCAGGGCAGGATGCTGAGGGTGCTGTGAAAGGACACCTGCTGATGGCTCTGGGCACTGCTGGGCCTTAAACATTCAGTGTGGGGACGTGAGACTGACATGGGACAACCCCAGGGACATCTGCAGGGGTGATTGTTAGATTTTCCTTTTTCATTCTCAAGGACAAAAATAGGGTGGTGGGCACTGCCCAGGCTCCCCAGGGCAGTGGGCACGGCCCCAAGGCTGCCAGAGCTCCAGGAGGGTTTGGATCCTCCTCTGGGGCACAGGGGGTGACTCTTGGGGCTGGGGCTGTGCAGGGCTGAGGGTTGGACTGGATGGTCCTTGGGGGTCCCTTCCAGCTCAGCATATCCTGGGATTCTGTGAAAAGCATTGCATTTTCTTTTGGCAAAGAATTGTTCTTATTGTCCATCAAGACACATAAAAGTTCTCCCACCAGCTTGCACAGAAAACCCCAAACCAGGTAATTTAAATTCTTAAAATCCCAGGTATGCTGAGCTGGGAGGGACCCCCAAGGACCACCCAGTCCAACCCTCAGCCCTGCACAGACACCCCAACAATCCCATCCTGTCCCTCAGAGCGTTGCCAAGAGGTGTCACTCACCCACAGCCTGTGATAAAACAAGGGGTGTCCTCAGCACTGAGTGGGTTTTATTGGGAACTCCATATCCCAGAATCCCAGGGTATGCTGAGCTGGAAGGGACCCCCAAGGACCATCCAGCCCAACCCTCAGCCCTGCACAGCCCCAGCCCCAAGAGTCACCCCCTGTGCCCCAGAGGAGCATCCAAACCCTCCTGGAGCTCTGGCAGCCTTGGGGCCGTGCCCACTGCCCTGGGGAGCCTGGGCAGTGCCCACCACCCTCTGGGGAAAGAAGAGCCTTTCCCTGAGATGCCCCCTGAGCCTGCCCTGGCACAGCCCCAGCCATTCCCTGGGGACTGTCCCACAGGGATCAGGGATCAGGAAGTAGCAGCCCCTGAACTCTAAAGAGGTTTCTGTTCAAGCCCAGGGTGCAGCCCATGTACAAAGATTTGCTTTTATACTCAGAACCTTCCACTGAAGGAAACAAGAAAACTCATTTTGGAGACACCTTGGCAACAATTCCCACCATATGCAAGCCCAGTAGTTTCAAGATAATTAAAACATCGTGGCTGCAGTGAAACTAAGTATTTTAAAGAAAATAAAAAAGCCTTTCAAATGGCTCACCAGATCCACAAACCCCATTTCAATGTTGTCATTCCTCTTGTCAAAATAGGCTTTATCTTGCACTATTTCATTAACACATTTAAATTACACAACTTGCAATTTATAGACCAGGCAACCTGCTGGGATTTTAAGACGTTAACAACAGCAAATACCTTTAACTGTACCCACAGTTGCTGCATCTCTAAACCCACCCTGGCTGTGTCTATCGCACAAGTGCTCTTAGTTAATCTGAACTAATGATGGCAATTCCCAGATTTCAGGGAAGATAAATGGGATGGGAGCAACTTCTTAGGGATTTTCTCTCCCTCTGTCTCTACCCAACTCCCAGACTGCACTAAAGCGACACAGGATTTCACCTGAGTGTCATTTTGTCCTCCCAATATCCCCCACATTTTCCCGGAGCAAAGCTGCTCCAGAGTGAAAGGAATGCCTCTAAAAATAAGGCCCCGAAGAACCTGAGCAATCGGCTCATGAGCAGCCTCTCCCACAGCTTTTCTTTCTCAAGGTGTGCAGCTTTTCAGGAGCCACTAAAAATAAACTCGGAGGAGGAAAATAAATCACCAACAGCTAAGTCTGCGCTCCGCACATGAAAAGAGCAGACCGAAGTGCTGTAGGACCCAGAATGCCGAGGAGATTCCCGGGGCACAGAGATCCCAGGGCAGTGCTGGCAAGCAGGAATTGCCCAGCAGTTGGTAAAAACAGGCTGAATCCTGCAAAGCCACACACCTCAGGGAGGGCTGCGTCATCCTTAGGCAGAATCCGAGCCATTCACTCGGCTTGTTGTGACAACCCACCGTCCCGAATCGGTCCCTACCTAAATTCGAGGTATTTACTGCATTTGTTCTGTAAATGATGTGCTTTGATCTCCAGCCTGATAACAAGGGGGTAATTGAGGCTGCCCTAAAGCCCCGTGGCAGCTCCTGTGCAGCACGCAGAGCCAGCACCTGGGGGTGCTTGGCATCCCTCCGTGCCCACATGGCACGACTCCTACAGGCTGGGGAGCCCACAGGGAGCAGATTCCAGAATCGGGGTCTTGGCCCCAGCACTCCCAAACTCTACAAGTGCTGCATCTTTTCTCATTTTGCACAATCCTCTCTCGATGTAATTAATATTTTTTTACACTGCTTAAAAAGTAAAGAAGTTGAGCTCAGCTTTTGACTTAGCCAGGACTTAAAGGGAGCTTAAATGGGGATGATAAAAAGAGGGAGAGAGGCTTTTTATGGTGATAGGACAAGGGGGAAGGGTTTTAAACTAAAACAGGGGAGGTTTAATAGATGTTAGGAAGAAATTGTGCCCTGGGAGGGTGGGCAGGCCCTGGCACAGGTTGGGCAGAGAAGCTGTGGCTGCCCCAGCCCTGGGAGTGTCCAAGGCCAGTTTGGAGCACCCTGGGCTGGTGGGAGGTGTCCCTGCCCATGGCAGGGGGTGGCACTGGATGCTCTTTAAGGTCCCTTCCAACCCAACCCATTCTGAGACTCTGGAGCTCTTGCAGAACTCACAACAGGGATGGCACAGAAGGGGAATCAGCTGGGACAGGAACATCACCAGGGTTTGCTGGAAGAGCAACACCAGTTTGGCCTGTCCAGCAGGCAGGTCCCCCTGGATGTCAGGGGCAGAGTTCAGAATAGGAGCTGGAAGAGAATTTAACTGCTATTCCTAAGGTAAAAGAAGGTAAATAGGCACCAAATTCCAAGCCTAAAGCGTGGACTCTGCAAGCTCAGCTCAGTGTCCCACGCCTGGGCCAGAGAAGGGTTACACCACTCATGGCCTTTGCAAAGCCTGGGGGATAAGCAAAGAGCTGAACACAGGACCCTCCAGTCCCAGTTCCCGCCCAGCCAGGGGGAAGGTCTCAAATGTGGAGCAGCCAGAGCTTAAATAAAGAAATGGCCACATGTCAGCATTTAGCAGTTCGTGGTCAGTATGCCATGAATGATGACCAGAACTGGCAGTCAGGGGTGAGGAAGCAAAACCCACCCAGCTCTTTTCTGCAGTGCAGAGACCAACTCCAACATCAAGGTCTTGATTAAGTGCATCTCTGTGGGAAAGCCGCCTCCTTCTCCAAACAGTGTAACAGCAGTTGTGGGGACTCGTGGCTCCAAGACACTCCCCCTTTACTCACTGCTCTGTGTTCCCACTGGCTCTAAAGTCATCCCTAATTGTTTCTATTTAATGTACATTTGAACATTTAGACAATGATTTGGCAAATCCCAAACTCAGCTCCATCATTCTAAATGGGCTGCTGTGCCTCCCGCTGGACTGGGAGCTCCAAGACAAGACTGGCCCTCGTTAGGATGATGTAGCTGGGCCCTTAATCTCCTCTTGGAGAGGAAATTGCTCTGCTCTCCTCACTAATCACTGGGCATCACATTTATCCTCATTTGAATTCATCTTCCTGGCTGTGGGTAGCCAGAGTTTTGTCCAAGAGCAGCCGAGATTCTCCCGTGTTTGCTCTCCCATCACCACCCTCCCTCCCACTCCCCAAGGCACCTGATGAGCTGGCCCAGTATCTCCTCAGGGTGTTCCTGCACCTTGTTCCAAAATCAAGAGGAGATCAACCCCCAGCTGATCTTTGGGGACTCCTTTCACAGCTTCTCCTCCTTGCTAATCCTCCACGAGCCCATCTCTGCTCCCTCTGGTGTGTAATTCTCCATGTGCCACTGTCAGCCACTTCCAGGGATCTGCAGAGTCCACACACCAAGTGCTTTCCTTGTCTGGAGAATCAGCTCTCTCGCTGAGCAATCGGGATAACCTGGTTTGATCTCATCTTTAATTATGTCATAAAATAATAATGGAATAGACATGGCTTAGATTTTCGCCTCAGCAGTGAACTGTGCTGCAGTTTGGGTGACTGTGCTGAAGGGCTTAAGAAACCGGTGAATAGATGATAAAAACCATGTCCAGTGGTCACCTTGTCCTTACAGCTTCATGTCCAAAGCCAAATTTTTGGGGCAAAAACAGGCAACGAAGAAAATGGTACGAAATACATCTATGGAAGGGACAGGTGACAGTGGGATTTCTCACATGCCATATTAAAACCATGCAGGAAATTGAGGAAGGGCAGCATCCCGTGCGCTTTCAATAGAGCTTGCAGCCTGGAATCCAGGAAATCTCACGTTACACGGATGTCTAGCAACCCTACCTCGTGGAACACCGTGGGAGCTGGAGCTGAGCCTGAATTCCTCCTCTGCTCCCAGCTGATATTACACCCTGGGGTCAGACCTGGTCAGACCTCAGAGGGCACTGATGCTCAAGCCTCAGCTTGACACTGGTGGATAAGATGATGCTCCTGCATCCCTCCAGCTGCATCTACTACTATTTAAAGGCTCTGTGCAGGAGGAGCCTCCCAGGCTCGTGTAACACGTGGGATATGAAGCTATTTATGAGTCCAGCAACTGGGAAGAGGAAAAACACGGCCCCAAACTCCAGCTTGGGATGTGCCAGGCACCTCCTTAGAGCCTCAAGCAGGTAGTTCACATTAACAGGAATCAGCATGTTGGGAAAGGACAGGGAGTGCTGTCCAAAAGGGGGATCTTTCCAGCTGGCTGCACCACCCACCCTGCTCAGGTCCTCACTGCTGGGTGTTGGTGCTCCCAGGCAGTTCACCCACCTCCTCTGGAAAGAAATGAGTATGCAAACCATGGAAGGTCCAAAGGAAAAGATTTCATGTGAGAAATCTGGGGCTTGTGATGGGGCCAAGGGAAGAAAGTGGGGCTGTGCCAGGGCAGGGGCAGGGGGCATCTCAGGGAAAGGCTCTTCTTTCCCCAGAGGGTGGTGGGCACTGCCCAGGCTGCCCAGGGCAGTGGGCACGGCCCCAAGGCTGCCAGAGCTCCAGGAGGGTTTGGATGCTCCTCTGGGGCACAGGGGGTGACTCTTGGGGCTGGGGCTGTGCAGGGCTGAGGGTTGGACTGGATGATCCTTGGGGGTCCCTTCCAGCTCAGCATATCCTGGGATTCTGTTATTTATTCTGTTATTCTACAGAACAAAACCCCACCAGTGCAGTGACACCACACCCAGGTGAGGGAGCTGCCCACGGTCACCTGGGTGAGGCCTCTGGAGTCCTGCTGGAAGGGTTTGTCCTGCTGGGATAGCAGAGCTGTCTGGGCAAGCTGGCAACTTGATCTCCCCTGCAGATCCCTCTCTGTTTTTTCTTAGGACTCCTGCTATTAGCAAGAGCAGCACAGAGATGTTTTCACAAGGCAAGGAGAGCACATGATTAAAAGAAGTCTCTGATGTCTGAGCAGAGCATTTGGCATTGAGGCTCTTGCAAATTATACAGCACTGAGTCCCCAGGAGCACACAGAGCTGCCTGTCACCACCTCAGGGCTCTGAGGGCACCACATGCATTTAGGAGATGGAGATGTTAGGATGATTTGAAAACAAATGCAGCTGTGACAGATGTGGATGGTTTATGAGAAAGGGGGTCAGTGATACCCTCGGTGCAAAATGTTGCACTTGGCTTGGGCTGCACCTCCACACAGTGCACGGAGCACCAGGATCCCAGCCAGGAACAGGGAATCCTGCAATCAGCAAGGGTGGGAAAGGGCTCTGAGATCACCGAGTGCAGCCGCTGAGGGGAGGGTGGAGGTGTGTTTTCCTGGTGACTGCAAGTCTGTACCAAGAAAGCAAAGGGATCAGAATTAATCACTGTTGGGATAAAGTGTGAGTAGGAGTCCAGGTGAAAGCCACTCCTGAGGTGTTCGACGCCCACAGGAACAGGTTCATCGCTGCCTGGCTGAGAAAATACAAAGCGAATGGATAAAGGAGACTTAAAATAGAGATACTTCCTTTTTCAGGGATCTTTTTAGAAACGAGATACGAACTGAACTTCAAGAACATGAATTCCCTCAAAGGGAAGAGGAGGGACCAGGAGAGCCCGTGCACAGCAGGACCCCTGGAGGGCAGGGGGCGAGGGCAGCCCTGGGGCCAAACCCTTCCTTCAGGGATGCCCTTTCCTCTCACCAGCTGAACTTCCCTGTGGCCAGAAGGCCCTGAAAGGGAAAGGCAGCCCTGCCAAAGGTCCTGTCTCAGAGCTGCAGCTGCGAGGAAGAGCACGGGTGGGTTGGCCCTCCCAGCCCCAGATGTGCAGAGCTGGACAAGGACAAGGAAATGCAGACAGGCAGAGTCCTGTCAGACAGCACTGACAGGCCAGAGCTGGTCCCACATGCGGGAATGAAAGGCACATGAAACCAACTGAGGGATGAGCCCCCCGAGTTCTCAGCGGGTTGCACAGCACATGAAAAGCAGTGATTGCAAACAGGTCTGGCCTTTGCTCCCCCAGTGACAGCTACAGAATCCCAGGATATGCTGAGCTGGAAGGGACCCCCAAGGCCCATCCAGCCCAACCCTCAGCCCTGCACAGCCCCAGCCCCAAGAGTCACCCCCTGTGCCCCAGAGGAGCATCCAAACCCTCCTGGAGCTCTGGCAGCCTTGGGGCCGTGCCCACTGCCCTGGGGAGCCTGGGAAGTGCCCACCACCCTCTGGGGGAAGAAGAGCCTTTCCCTGAGATGCCCCCTGAGCCTGCCCTGGCACAGCCCCAGCCATTCCCTGGGGGCTGTCCCTGGGCCCCCCAGAGCAGAGATCAGTGCCTGCCCCTCCTCTGCCCCTGCCCAGGAAGCTGCAACTGCAATGGGGTCTCCCCTCAGTCTCCTCTTGTCCAGCTGAACCCCCCAAGTGCCCTCAGTGCCCTCACACGCTGCCCCTCCAGGCCCTTGCCCATCTCTGTGCCCTCCTTTGGACACTCTCCAGTGGCCTCAGATCTTTCCTATACACGGGTCAGGCACTGGCAGCTGCTTTCATTCTCGAGGAGTTACCCTGGAATAAGAGCAGAATTCCTGCTGTGCCCCCCCAGCTCCCAGCCAGGGTGTGAAAGGAGCCACAGAGTCAGTGTCTGCCTGCCCAGCAGGATCATCCTCTCCAGGCAGGGATGGGATATTCCCAGATGAAAGCAAAGGACAATGGGAATAAAGGCTGCAAGTCAGAGCGACCCCCCAGCAGTTGTGGGGAAGACACCTGAACCCAGCAAGCCTGGAGGGGAATTCTCCTCAGCGTGGGGAGGCACGTCCTGGTACCCTGAGCCAAGAAAAACACGTGCTGTGAAAGCAGACACTGTGACAGTCACACCTGCAGCTCCTGTGCACAGCCCAGCCCTCCCCAGGGCACCCTCCCAGCCCATCCCACCACGGAATCCCAGCCCAGCCTCCTCCCCGCTGTCTCCAGAGGGCTGGGCCCCACAGAGGATGGGCCTGCAGGAGTTTGGAGCCTCTTGGAAACCTCAAGGCTCACTGAGCAGTGATTTCCATCAGTTATGGTTTTCTACTCAGGCCCTTCTTTACCAAGACACCTTCACACCTCCTTCTGTGTGCTGTCCCTAATCCCAGACCTGCCTGCAGAGCCCCTGCAAGCTCCACCTTTGTGCTGTGCCCCACAGACATCCCAGGGCCGTGGGGCTCCTTGTCCTCTCCATGACCACACTCTCCATTCCAGCACAGCCATTTGACATCCCCTGGAAGAAACTTCTGGGGCAGATCCACCCTTATCCCCACACAAATCTCTCTTTCCATGTGCCAACCGTTTCAGCACTTGATGACCAGAAGTTACCGTGACTAGATCCAAACCCAAACCCAGCCAACCCCTCCAAACAGCCACTGCCACCTCCAGGTAGGTGATTATCATATTTCTCAACTTCCTGCCTCGAAACAAAGCTGGCAGGAAATCCTGTCTATGATTTTCAAGACAACAAAGCTTCTGCAATGACTCAGCCACTTATTTTTCAGGTGATAAAGTGTCAGCATCTACACATCTCTCCCCTTGTCCACATCCTGCAAACTGGAGTGTCTGCCACACAAAATACCCAAAGCAGGTCGGGCAGAGAAGCTGTGGCTGCCCCATCCCTGGCAGAGTTCAAGGCCAGGATGGAGCAACCTGAGCTAGTGGAAGGTGTATCCATGACAGGGGGTGGAATGAGATGGTCTTTAAGGACCCTTCCAACCCAAACCGTCCTGTGATTTTATACTGTGAAAGGGTGGTAAATGCACAGCCAGTCCCCAGCAGAGCCCTCCTGTGCTGAGTCTGCAGCAGATGCTCAGAGACCTCTGGACAGAAGATGTGCAGAACTGCCCCCTCCCAGCTCCACATCCACCACTGAGGGGGCAGCATAAAGGAGCCCCTTCCCCTCCTCTTGGTTTGTCCACCCTTGAAAGAAACCTTACTCATTTTTGCCACCACCTGATGAACTGAGAGTGAAACTTCACTATCAGGCAGGTTTCAAGGTCTCCAAGCACCAGACACGATGTGGCTCTGGGGTGCGAAAAATTCTCACTCGTCCTCAACCATCTCACTTATCCCCAACTCTCACAGACTGTCCTGAGCTGGAAGGGACCCCCAAGAACCATCCAGTCCAACCCCTGGCCCTGCACAGACACTCCAACAATCCCACCCTGTCCCTCAGAACATTGTCAGGAGGTGTCGCTCACCCACAGCTTGTGATTAAACAAGGGGTGTCCTCAGCACTGAGTGGGTTCTTTTGGGAATTCCATATCCCAGGGTATGCTGAGCTGGAAGGGACCCCCAAGGACCACCCAGTCCAACCCTCAGCCCTGCACAGCCCCAGCCCCAAGAGTCACCCCCTGTGCCCCAGAGGAGCATCCAAACCCTCCTGGAGCTCTGGCAGCCTTGGGGCCGTGCCCACTGCCCTGGGGAGCCTGGGCAGTGCCCACCACCCTCTGGGGAAAGAAGAGCCTTTCCCTGAGATGCCCCCTGCCCCTGCCCTGGCACAACTCCAGGTCCTGTCCCTACACAGGGATCAGAAATTGGAGCTGCCCTTCTGAGGAAGCTCCAAACCTATTGGGGCCTTTGGGTTTAATGGCAAAGGAGGGGGAAGAAAGCAGAAAGGAGCCCCGGGCAGCCCCAGAGAGGTGGGCAGCAGGTGGTACCTCCTGCTGCTGCAGTGCCAAGCCAAGGAAAGCCAAAGGCAGCCACAGCCAGCACAATGTGTGGGCACAGAGCCAGCAAAAGGGCTCTGTGATGGAGAACAGGGAGGGAAAGGAGGGAGGAGAGAGAGGAAAACAAACCCCCGCATCGCTCCCCAAACAGCCTGCATGGAAACAACCCGAGAGCGCCTTCCACGGAGCCCTCTGCATTCCCGGCGGGCAGCTGTGTTTGTCAGCCCTTGGCTTTTTGGTTTTGCAGAGATATTCCGGCAGGAACCGGGGCCAGGGCGGTGTTTGAAGGGCTGTGACATTCCCTGCCAGGATACCCCGTTTGCATCTCTCGGGGCGGGGCAGCGAAAGGGGTGCGAGACCCGGGGGCACAAAACGGACCGCACGGGGCAAAGCAAGAGCTTTTGTCTTGCAAATCTCAGCCGGGGCGCGCCGAGAAATCGGAATAAAAGGTTTTCGGAAAGCAAGAGGAGGGGAGGGAAAGGGTTTTTCCCTGGAGCCTGGTTTCTAGGAGGGCCGCGCCCACCGGCTCCGTCACCTGCATCCCTGTGAAACGTGGAATTGGTGCCCTTGCGGGGAGGGTGTCGCTCCCTCCCAGAACACCCTTCAGCAGAGGGGAGGCCAGGACAGCACACTCGGGGTAATTCGGAGGGCAGAGCAAGTGATTGCATTTAAATTAAATGTATTTACAACCCTGCCGGTCTTGAATGCAGCTAAAAAAGCCACGAGCACTTCTTCAGGACACCACGTTGATCTGACTTGCTCTGGTAACAAGCCCGTTGTTGTTCCCTCGGAACAACTAATACCTCCAGCACAAAATTCCTGGGATCTTTCTGGATATTTCAGCAAAAAATGAAACATTTCTGCTTTGCTTTGTCGCAGCCTTTNATATAACACATACACCATTCTGCTCTACCTCATTTTGCAAAGGTAAATGAGAAAAAGTGGGATATGACGGGCACAGCATTAAATAATTAAAAGAAAGGCTTCTTTTTTATTACTTATTTTTTTAAGCACTGTTCTTCACTGGCAAACACTGCCATAAAAGTAAAAGGCAAAAGCTCAGGAAGGCACCAGGAAATTAGGATTTTCAGGGTAAGCAGCAGCATATTTAGTGTTCTATGGGATGGGATGATGAGCCACCACGGATGAAAAAGCAAGTGGGATTAGAAGAAAGTTGCCCAGATGGTGCAAGTTTTAAAAGGCACATTGATATTTTAATAAATATCCAAGTCAAAAGCATATTTATGGCCAGGGTAACACAGAGGCCAAATAGGCAAAACTTTTTCCTCAGAACACGCAGTTTTCAGGAAATGCCACTATTTTTCCCTTTTTCTATTCCCTGGAAAATGTTCTGAGCTAACCCGGGGGGGTTGTATTTTCCATTCTCAGAGGACACTCCTGCTCCATCCTTCCCCACGCCCATCTCTTCCTGAAGTGTCCCACTCTTTGTTACCCTGTGACCTTTTCCTGCTTCTCTTTCTCTTCCACTCCTTAGGGCTCGTTGTTTTGTTTTGTTTCTCTGTGACCACACACCTGGATGGGCTGCAAAGCCACCCTGAGAAAACACAAATGTCTCTGCAGAGCTTCAAATGCAAAACTTTCCTCGGACTCTGTGAACTTAACACGGGTTGTTCTTTGACCCTTCTCACAGGTGTGTCACCAACATGGGCAAACCCCCTGGCACCAAAGGGTTTAGGAAATATCCCTGAAAATCAACTTCTGCTGCCAGGAGGATGCCAGATGCCTCAGCCATCACACACAGACACCAAACACACCCAACAAAAACACCCCCTGGAGGTCCCAACCCCCAGCACTGGGAACTGGGTGTCCTCTCACACAGCTCTGTCAGTCATGGAATCATGGAATGGTTTGGGTTGGAAGGGATCTTAAAGCTCATCCCATTCCCCCCCCCTGCCATGGGCAGGGACACCTCCCACCAGCCCAGGGTGCTCCAGCCTGGCCTTGGACACTCCCAGGGATCCAGGGGCAGCCACAGCTTCTCTGCCCAACCTGTGCCAGGGCCTGCCCACCCTCCCAGCCAACAATCCCTTCCCAATATCCCATTCATCCCTGCCCTCTGGCACTGGGAAGCCATTCCCTGTGTGCTGTCCCCCCATCCCTTGTCCCCAGTCCCTCCCCAGCTCTCCTGGAGCCCCTTCAGGCCCTGCCAGGGGCTCTCAGGTGTCCCTGGAGCCTTCCCTTCTCCAGGGGAGCCCCCCCAGCTCTCCCAGCCTGGCTCCATCCCACTAATCAATCCAGTGCTCCCCCTCCTGCCTGGCACTGACCACAGGATGTCTCCTAACCAAGCTCAGGAGCAGAGCTACCACCTTCAAGGCTCAGTTCCCACACAAATGAAGAAGTGACTCCACGTGCCCAGGGATTTATCTCCCCAAAGCACGTGGCCACAAAGAACATCCCCACAGCCATCAGAGCAGCTTCACAACTGAAATCCTCCTCCTGAGGGAGGCTCCCAGGGGAGGCACCTGGTGGAGGTGCTCTCAGGGTGGGAGGGATGCAAGCACCACAGGCTGCCTGAACACAGGGCTTCGATTTGCTCCTTGGGAAATTAGAGAGAGAGGAGGCAGCTCCTCTGGCGTCGTGTTACCTGCAAATAAAGTCACTGTGCCCTGCCTGACACGGTCAATAATTAAAACATTGTGGGCACCTCCCTAAGGAAAGGCTGCAAAGACAGGAGCTGGCAGTCAACAAGACATTGCCACTGCACCAAAAAAGCCATAATATCATTTGGACTCAGTGATCTCACAGGTGTTTTCCTACCTGATTGATCCTGTGATTTTATTTCCTGTCCAGGCTGTTATTCCTACCATGTATTCTTCTGTTTCAGAAAGGTGGAAATCCCAGAAAATATGAAATTCCCATTGTGGAGATGACAGTTTATGCCCTGCCTTCATGGAAATGCTGAGGGGGTTTTTTTGGGTTAAAAACCTGGTTGGAAATCTGGGGTGTAAGTGCAGTCCGTGCTGCACAGCCCCCAGGCTGCACCAGGGGGTGGGACCAGATGGGCTTTAAGGTCCCTTCCAACCCACCCCGGTCTGGCATTCCATAATCTCTGGACACCCCAGTTCTCCAGGTGCAAAGAACCTTCTCCACCCCGTTCCTGTGAGAACCTGGGGGGGTTTCTGAGGGGTTCCAGGTATTAACAGGAAAGAGGACACAAACCCCATCTCTCTTCTCCAGTCTCCCCATCTCCTTCGGGGCTGGGAGAAGGAAAAGAGGACTCTGTGAGTTCCCTCATCCTGTAAAAGACACAGGGCAAGACCCTGACATGTTATTTTGCCAGCAAATAACATAACTCTTCCCTTTGTGCCCTGTTTTTTCAGGGTGTTTTGGCCTCTCTAAAGCACAGAAGTCTTTTCCAACCTGCTCCTGAGCAGGTTGACCCCTCAGGGCTTCCCAGCAGTGACAGCACCAAGACACTCCTCAGTGCCAGGACAAACTTTGCCTCCCTCTGCCTCTCAGTCACAAACCACCGTGCCTGGCTGGCTGTGAGATGCACTGGCTCCCTGTGCCAAAGGGGCTCAAATCCCACTGCTGGCAAACAGCACACTGAGCTGTGGCACTGCCACTCGAGAGGGGGGCACAGAGCAGAGCTGCAAGGATGGCACAAGGTGTACAAGGTCCAAGAGTGACTCAGAGCTCCCAAATCTCTTGATTAGAGGAGCTCATTGTTGCAGCCCCATGCAATGGGCTCACAGGTGTGGTGCTGCCCTCTCCACCTGCCTAATCCTCTCAGAGTCAGCACAAGAAGGGCATGGACCTGTTGGAATGAGTCCAGAGGAGGCCCTGGAGATGCTCCCAGGGCTGGAGCCCCCTCTGCTCTGGAGCCAGGCTGGGAGAGCTGGGGGGGCTCCCCTGGAGAAGGGAAGGCTCCAGGGACACCTGAGAGCCCCTGGCAGAGCCTGAAGGGGCTCCAGGAGAGCTGGGGAGGGACTTGGGACAAGCTTTCAAAGGAGCCCAAAGGAAGGCCAAGCTGCTGAGCCCCCAAGCAAACACGGCTCAGGAGTTCCAGCACTGCTGAGAGCTGAAAAGGCTCGTTAATCCTCCCCCAAATCAAGCGATGTTACAGATCCAAGGGCCGTGTGTTCTGTCGCCCTTCTCGCTCAGCACAGCCCCCATTTCACCCCATTAACCAACACAGACCTTTACCAGGGAGCCACAGCCCTCCTTCCACATTGCAGGAACTCACCCAACGCCCATCCCTGCTCCAGGGGGCTGGAATTCCACATCCACCACGGGCAGCTCTTCAGCAGATCAGATCACAGCAGATCCTGAGCTGGAAGGGACCCGCAAGGATCAGCGAGGCCAACTCTTAAAAGAACAGCCCCATGGAGGTGCAAACTGCAGGATGCCAGCACTGGCCTTGACTCAGAAAAACATTTAGGAATATGATTAAGTAGAACACGATCCAGGATGGCAATTAAACACACACTTACAGGCAGGCACACGCTTAAACGCTGGCCTGGATGGCGACGCTTTTGGAAATCGGGGCCCCTTCCAAGGAAGGTGCAGTTGCTGGGTGGATTAACACCGACTTGTTTGTACTGCTGGGGTTTGCAGATGTGTGAACAAACTGGGAGAGAGGAAATTGGGAAGCCTCTCACCTTGACTGGCTTCGTCAGCCAGCTGGGCTCTGCGCTCTGGATTATTCTCAGAGGCTGAGGCAGAATTGAACACCACTTGTCACACGCCCAGAATCACAGAATGAGGTGAGCTGGAAGGGACCACAGTGGGTCATCTTGTCCCCCCTTCCTGCTCCAGCAGGGTCATCCCAGATCACACAGGATTGCATCCAGACTGTTCTGGAATAACCCTGGGGAGGGAGACTCCCCACCCTCTCTGGCAGCCTGTTCAGTGCTCAGTCACTGCACAGGGAAGTTCCTCCTCCTGTTCCCGGTCCCCCCACATCACATCCCGGGCTCAGGGTCCTGCCTGGCAGCACAACGACCCCCCAGGAGGGCAAAGGGGGTCCCAGGGGCTGCCAGAGGCCACTCCAAGCATGGCACTGTCTGCATGAAATCCATTGAAATCTTGCTTTGGCACTGTTTGGAGGTTATTCCCATCTCCAGCTGTGAACAGCCACGGAACAAACAGCTGATTCTGTCCTGTCTCTGGGGTGCAGTCACAGGAAGGGTCGTGCAGCCCAGCCCTGGCTCTGTCCATCCTCATCCTCAGGGTTCTGCTGCACATGGCACAGCATGTCCTGCACCTGGGACAGCCCTCTCTGTGTGTCTGAGTGTGAGGGCACTGCAAACAGGGCAGAGGGGAGGAATAAAGCTCTTTCCCTCGTTTTTCTGTTCAGCCTGACTTTAGGAAATTTTTTTTTCCTTGTTTCTGTCAACACAGAGAATACAGGATGGGTTGAGTTGAGTGTAAGATGCTACAGGGGTTACCTAAAATTGTGGAATCACAGAATACCCTGAGTTGAAGGGACCCCCAAGGATCACCCAGTCCAACCCCTGGCCCTGCACAGACACCCCAACAATCCCACCCTGTCCCTCAGAGCGTTGCCAAGAGGTGTCACTCACCCACAGCTTGGGATTAAACAAGGGGTGTCCTCAGCACTGAGTGGGTTTTATTGGGAACTCCATATCCCAGAATCCCAGGGTATGCTGAGCTGGAAGGGACCCCCAAGGCCCATCCAGCCCAACCCTCAGCCCTGCACAGCCCCAGCCCCAAGAGTCACCCCCTGTGCCCCAGAGGAGCATCCAAACCCTCCTGGAGCTCTGGCAGCCTTGGGGCCGTGCCCACTGCCCTGGGGAGCCTGGGCAGTGCCCACCACCCTCTGGGGGAAGAAGAGCCTTTCCCTGAGATGCCCCCTGCCCCTGCCCTGGCACAGCCCCAGCCATTCCCTGGGGGCTGTCCCTGCTCTCAGGGATCAGAGTTGGAGCTGCTGCCCCCAATGGGCTCTGCCCTCTGAATCCTTCACTTGCCTTTGTTACCTTCCCCAGCTTTATTTCTGTTTGAGCCTCACCCAGAGGCCTGGGGAGCTCTGAGCACTCGGGACCTTCCAGCCAACCAGGAGTAAACCCAGGTGAGGAGGGCAGAGCTGAGTGGGAGCCCTGGCAGCAGGATGTCCCCAGCGAGGAGGCTCCACAGGAGGGAACAAACTCCCCAGCCCAGCCCCAAAGGCAGCCCTGGCTCCTGCGCAGCCCAGGGAGCAGCAGGAGGGCACCCAGCAGTGCCCAGACACCACCTCTGCTCAGGCAGAGCGGGCACCGAGCCTGGGGGTGCAGAGGGGCACAGCGCTGGGGGTCTGCAGGGGCAACTCTGGCCCAGGGCACGGGCAGGGGAAGGCAGTGAGAAGGGGAAGAAAAGCACATTTAAAGGCTGCTCTGCTCTGTGCCCTGACTCAGCTGTGGTTTACCCAGCTGCAACGAGTTTACATTTCTAGTAAACTTAATCCTGAACTCCTTGGGGTGGATATTCTAAGAAAGGAAAGAACTTTATTAATTACATACTAGAGAGCTGCACCCACAGTGAGCTGCTCAGGGAGCCAGGCTGGCACTGAAATCTCCAGCACTGTGTAACCCCCAGCTATTTCTGGGTATATTTCATATTGTTTTCATTAATTTCCTTCTAAAAATACATGTGATTTGTAAAATCCCAGATTTTCCCACTAAATATTCTCACAAATATCAAGGTACCGTTCAGGCTTCTAAGTATGAATGATAAAACCTGCAAGAGAATTCAGAACCTGCCAGGCTGACAGAAACCAATTCACCTCCAAGAGAGCATTCACCTACTATTTCTATGAATAATAAATACATTAATTTATTAAGTGAATAAAGTGCAGGAGACCAGAACTTATGAGCAGCTGCACTGTGAGTAACCTGTGGGAGCCTGAGCAGCTAAAAATGAAACTGCAACTTTCTAAAGCTCCTTGCAAGTTAAAAGTTCCCACACGTGAAAGCCCTAAAATGGGGTTTCCTTGTCATGCCAGAGATCTGTGCCCAGCTGTTCTGCTGATACCTGGGATGGATTGGAAGGCAGATACTGCACATGGCACAGCTGTGGGGCTGAGGGTGGAGAGAGACTCCAGCTCTGCCCCAGGTGAGTCCCTCCTACAAGCCCCCACATTGTGCCAAGTTCATGCCCACAGCCTGGGCAGCAGGACAGGGGGGGATTGTGCCCCCTGTGCCCCCTCAGGGGAGCCCCCCCTGCAGAGCTGCCCCAGCCCTGGGAACAACAGCCAAAGGATGTGGAGCTGCTGGAGAGTCCAGAGGAGGCCCCGGAGATGCTGCAGGGCTGGAGCCCCCTCTGCTCTGGAGCCAGGCTGGGAGAGCTGGGGGGGCTCCCCTGGAGAAGGGAAGGCTCCAGGGACACCTGAGAGCCCCTGGCAGGGCCTAAAGGGGCTCCAGGAGAGCTGGGGAGGGACTGGGGACAAGGGATGGGGGGACAGGACACAGGGAATGGCTTCCCAGTGCCAGAGGGCAGGGACAGATGGGATATTGGGAAGGGATTGTTGGCTGGGAGGGTGGGCAGGCCCTGGCACAGGTTGGGCAGAGAAGCTGTGGCTGCCCCAGCCCTGGGAGTGTCCCAGGCCAGGTTGGAGCACCCTGGGCTGGTGGGAGGTGTCCCTGCCCATGGCAGGGGGTGGCACTGGATGCTCTTTATCCCTTCCAACCCAATCCAGTCCGTGCTTCTCTTATTTTCACCTCTAATTTCTTTTGATCTGCTCCAATACAACCTTAGACACAGCAGTAACTAGAACAGTTACTACAACTACTCTGCAGTAACTGGAAGGTTCACATTTGTTTTCACACAAACTCCCTTGGCCACAGGGCTCACAGCAAAGTTAAATTTCAGTGTGTGCCCAAAGCAGTGAGGGCACGAGTGGCACTGGAGCAGCACCAGAGCCCAACCTGCCCCAAGGCTCTTCTGCTGCCCCAGGAGCTGCAGCTCAGGTGAGACATTCCCAGGGGTACAAACGCCATCTGAGAGTTCAGCGGGAGGGAAATGCATCAGCTCCTTTTCTCAGCCGAGCAGCTCAAGCAGAAAATTTCCCTGATGGTGCCTTCTCACAGCTGTGGTGTTGTTATTATCTTGTATCTCCTGCAGAAAACCTTCCTGGGGCTGCTGCTCCTCAGGAAAGCTGCGGTGTCTCTCTGTGTGCTAATGGGAAGCAAAGAACTCAGCTCGTCAGGGCTGGTGTGGAAGGGAAACTCCCCCTAATTTAACTGAGGAATAAACAAAACCCTCCCAAATCTTTGAGCCTGAATTATTCATGATTTTCCCCCTCGCAAAAAGAAGGAAGAATTAAGACCCTACATTGACAGCAGGAGGATGTGGCAGGGAGGAGCAGGGCAGGAGAGAAGGTCCAAATGAACCTGAGTCATAGTCTGGACTCATTCCCCTGTTTATGTGCATTTTCAAGAGGGTCAATTAAGCCACCACATCTTAAGATGGGATTTTCAAAGCTATGTAAGCAATTTACAGGAATCCAGACTCCAAAGGGCAGCTCAGGTGCTCAGGATTCTTTGAAAACCCTCCACTGGTGTAAGGGAATTAATCTTCTGCTCCAAATTAGATGTGCATTCAGCCAAAATAACCCAGGGCCATGGAGAGGAGCTACAGATGATCCCGACCTAAGCAGGAGGTCAGGCTTAGCTTCAGATTTTCCTGCCATGAGCACATGTCAAAGTGTCAAATCTGCAAAGTGTCAAAATGACAAGACGCAGAAAATCAGGGCAGAGTCACCCAGAGGTGATCAGTGTTACCTGGGAAATCAAAATTAACCAAATCAAATAATCAACCAAATCTGGCCAAATTCTTTCCCTAAAGCTCTAGATCTGTTTAAGGTATTTAAGATAATCTAAGTCCTTATATTGGCACAAGCTGTTTAAAATGATCTAAGGCTTTAGATTGGTTTAAGCTGCTTATGCAGCTTTAAGGTTTTAAAAGGTTTAGGCTGCTAAAAAACATTTCCCCAAAGCAAGAGGGGTTGTTTGTTGGGAGCTGGTTGTGCCATTTCGTGGCTTTCAGTGTGGTGCAAAATAATTTGTCTGCAACTCTAAAAGTCCAAGTCAGTCCCAAGTCTACAAATACTGAGTTTACAGATGATTTCTATTGGCATAAGTTGGAGGGGAGTGCAAGGCCATAAGGTAAAGCTCCAAGAACTCTCTCTGCCTCCTTTAATAGAAAAAATAGAAGGTACAGGAAAAAAAAGGTCCCATGGGAAATTACACAAAAACTCAAAGTACCAATTCCACCTCGTTAAAGAAAAGTAGGCATTACAGCAGTGTGTAAACCCAAGAAATTCAGCTTTCTCCTCCTCCTTTCCTGCATTGTATCACCACAGTCACCTCTCACAGCAGTTTGCCAGCCCAGAGGTGTCTCTGGGGATGTGAAACGCTGCAAAAGCTCAACTCAAGGCCCATTATCCCCAGAGGGACGTGCCTTGGGCAACAATTCTGCCTTGTGGGGGCTCCTGGAAGGCAGCAGGGCCAGGAAGGCTTTCCCAGGAGGCCACGGTGGGTTCCACTCCCATCTCTGTCTTTGCAGCACAGAATTATCCCCACTCCAGCAGATTTTTTTGCAAGGGCCATGCACAAGCCTCAGGACACTTCAAGTGAACTTCCCACCCCGCTGAGCTGCAGAGTTTGGAGCTGCAAGGAGCATTTCTGGTGTTTAAGCCCTCCCTGGCATGTCCAGCTGGGCTCCAAACACCCCCAGAGCACATTTCTGCGTGGGTTCTGTGCTCTGGGTGCTGCTCCAGCCCTGCACTCTGGCTCTGCAAGTGCTTCCCTGGGGAGACACAGGAAGGGTTGTTAAACATTGGAAGGGGCTGCCCAGGGAGGTTTGGAGTGCCCAGCCCTGGAGGTGCCCAAGGCAGGACTAGCCTGGGCAGGGGGACAAGGCTGGGGGACAAGGTGGGCATCGGGCACAGGGTGGGCTCTGTGACCTTGGAGAGCCTTTCCAGCCTCAAGGATTCTGTGATATATATAATACATATGGACTATTTTATATATATTTATTTCTGTATGTCTTTTCCAGCATAAATAAGTCCATGATTCTATGATTCTCTACCCCTCTGAACCACCAAACTCATTTCTACCCCACCAGCCCAGGAAACAGCAGCCAAGATTATTCCTTTGCCCCAAACTTCATGGAAACAGGTCAAAAGGCAAAACAAGAGTGACCCTGTGTGGGACCCCATTAGATACCAGCGTGGATTTACTGGACCTCTCATTCCAGAGGAGAACAATGCTGTGCATGCCCT
>VXBX01004465.1:40504-55121 GCA_013400415.1 Scytalopus superciliaris | reverse complement strand
TGTGTGCAGGTAGAATCCTACACTGCTTGTAGGATGTCGCTGAGCACTCAAAACTCCGCCTGGTCAAGTTTCCCAGACTTCCTCCCTCCCCCCTTCCCCACCCACTCAAATTCTTCCCTTTTGCTTCCCTTTCCACTCTTGTTTAGTGTCCGGGAGAAAGGTTGAATTTTCTTGCATCTTTTACACCACCGGCTTCTCTGATGGTGTATGGAGATAGGCATTAGCACAGGTTTGCCCCTTAGTCTTGTTCTGCCCCTGTCATCATTTTGAATTATAATCTCTTCCAAACACCTGATTCTGACAGTCTGTGTTGGCTGCAGAGAGGCCCCAGGCCGGTTAATCTGAGGAATTTAATGCTAGTTGCATATTGGCAAATATGGTAGATTCTTCCAGAGCAACCTCATAACTGATTGTATGTATCTCACTGTTTTGACACTGTGACCATTATTAGAGGACATATGACTTATAAAGGCACAGTAGCTAGAGTAATGACTTGGAGTGAAAGTAATTATCTGTGCAGAACAGTCTGAGTATAATTTTCATTCATTTAAGTAACTTCTGCTACATTCAATGAGCTGTAATCCAGTGGAGACTTTTTTCTTCCTTCAAGCCATTCCACAAGGAATTCTTCAGCCTCTTGTAAGGGATGAATTCCAGCAAAATAGGAACTACATGAACAACCCCAGTCATTTGCCACAGGGACCAGCTAAGACTGAGAGCATGAGAAAAAAGAAACAACTTCTCCATAGCTGTGAAAAAGTACCTGGATTGCCAGAGAAGGGAATTGCTCTATTCTTTGACACAAATTGCTGTCACATGTGCAGGAGGTTCAAGGAAGCTGGGTTGAATGAGGCAGGAGCATTCTTTAGAGTCAGAGAAACCTTTACCCTTGTTCAGCACTCAGATCAAATGTTCAGTGTATTGTCTGTGACTATCTGTAGTCTGCCCTCAGCTTTGTTTCTCTCACCCAAAGATCAGGAAGAAGCCAGTAATTGTGTAAGGCTGGAGATGCCATGTGGTATGCAAGGGAGTAGGAAAAAAAGCAAACCTTTGGCTTACAGGCCACAGAGTTGACATAGACTGAGGTTGTGGGCCAGCCACAATTGTCTTGGGACTGCTGTTCTCTTCTGCTGGCACGTCATCTGCCTGCAACAATGTGCTGACTGAGCCTGCTTGTCTGTTGTAGCACTTATCCTACCACTCCTTTGCCCTGTAGAGAATTTCTGTGTTTCAGCTGTAGATCACAGCACTACTCTTCTTCTGTTCCTCTTCACTCAAGGCAGGAACAGAAGCAGGAGATTTTCTTGTGGGCACAGATACCACCCTAGGGTGTGGGAATGGGCTCCGCAGACCCCTTTGTGCTTTTACCAACCTGCAAATCTCTCTTTTGCATTGATGAAGTTCATGTCAGCACTTTAAGCTTTGGCTGTGGTATAATAGCACAGAAGAGTTTCACACAGGCAGCCCTCCTCTCAAGAACCAGACTACACAACGTGTTGCAGTGCTGTGGGTAGTACCCCACATAACCTAGTAGCCTGCAGAAGGTAGGAGTAGTATGTATTCCTAGAAAAGAGTGCAAGGAGAAGGTAGAGAAAAATGTGTTTTATTCAGTGATCTCCCTGCAAACACAGACTTCAGAAGAAACTTCCTTTGAGAAGCGCTTCCAAAGCGCTTGTGGAACTGGCAAGTGCAGCTAGCAACCAAGATGCCTATGGGTAAAAATGTGTATCAAAACAAAAAGGAAAAGAATAGCTTAGAAGAATTAAAGCTTTGGCTCCTCTTGCTGTGCTTCCTCAGGAAAGGATATAAACTAGCAGCAAAATGTTCTCAGCATCAGCAAAAACTCAAGAGCTGTCAAAAAGATCTGAGATGTGTTAAACTTCTGCAGATGCGAATTGAAGTCGTATCAGATGTGATCACTGAAGGATCTGTGCGCCCTGAAATTTCACAAGAAGACATTCCCAGCAGCTCTCTGGATGCCCGTTGGGACACAAGGTTCTACTTATGGTCCGAAATACCGGGGGGAGGAGTTGAGAACATTCTTCTTTCAAAATAATTTTCTTGCCATTGTAGCGAACAGGGACAGTTATATTGACAGCATGGGACACAGAAGTGTAACAGTGCATGCGGCCCCCCGAAGGAGCTGTGGGAATAGCTGGTGCCGCTGTGTAACAAAACAGTACCCAAATACTGGAAATTAGCTGAGAGCTACGATTCCCAGCTGACAGCCCAAAAGGAACAGAGAGGACTAGAGGCACCTCTTTTGGAGGGATAGACTTTCAGAAGGGTCGAGGGACTAAGAGACTGTTGCTAAGTGAAAGAGTTTTTATTCCCTCCTAGATTAATTTTAAAGGGCATTTCTGTCCAGCTTGCTCAAAAAATGTTTATCACACAGCTATGGCTTTTGTTGTCCTTGGCTAACAGAAAGCAAAATCAACCTCAACAGTGCACTCAAAAAGAAAATTGTGCTTAACGTACATTTTCCCTCATCATCTCTCTGCTGTTTCTCTAACCTGCTTTGGAAGAGGACTATCTGGAGGCGACCTTAGATAATGGCATTGTCTTTTAAATGCTTGACCTCCCTACCAGGGTTAGCCAGATGGTTGCAGTGGTGTTTTTCATGGAGATTTCTGTACTGCACAAACAGGACTGCAATCACTAAACTTATTTTGCTCAGATCAGGATATGGAAAGGGGATGGCAGCAACTTCAAGCCATTAGTGTAATGTTTGACACATACATTTTTCCTGTTTCATTGTCATATGTGTTGCTTAGTGCAGCACTTGAGACTGAACAGTCATCAAAGGGATACTTGGAAGAGGAACAGATTTTACCTGGAAAATCCAAAAAAAGAAGTACATCACAATAGCTAAGCCCATTCCTTCTGGCGTTTTGCCACTTCCACATAGAATTTATTCGAGAGAATTCCAGCTGAGAATTTAAATCAAAACTTATTAAAATAAATTAAAATGATGGTTCAGATCTCAGCATTTCTGAGTGTTTGGTCAAGATGTGAAAGGAACTTATTTATACGAGCTGTTTCCTCCATTGCTAGTAAAACCCAGTCACCTGATAGTTGCCACCATCTCTTGAGACTCAGCTGAGTGTGGGAGATAGGTGTGGGCAGGAGAATTCAAACATGTCCATGGTGCTCTTCTGACACCCTCTTACCTGTTAGAGATATATATATATATAAATAACAGCAAATCTGGAATCTCAGCAAAGTTCAGTGTTGCCATATGCCTCTGCTAAAACAGGGATGAACTCCTTCCTGTCTACTGAGTTGTACTTTATTGCCTTCATCACACCTGATCCCCTCAAGCTGCAGTGAGAGGCCAGTTTCCACCTCTCCCTTCCCACTGATGGCTAGCTGGGATGCCACTGGGATCCCCCACAGGCAGCTGGGACAGCCATGTCCACTGGCTGTGCCTGAAAGCCTAATCCCATCATGACGTTTCTTTCTCACTTGTAACATATTTGGTCTGTTCTCAGGTGCATAGTCTGGGTTAGCATTGTGGCCGTGACCATCAAGCTGAGGAATAGCTTTCTATGTGTCATTCCTCACAGGGTTTTTTCACCTTTGCTGTTTAACACAACTGTAAATACACTATTGCACTTATGTATCTATGACCTTCTGAACAGCAGTGCCCATATGCACACATTCAGTGGTACCAACGCTGAAGAAGCCAGTCCTGTTGAGTGGTACTCTCCAAAGATCCAGTTGGATCCTGTTGCACATCTTTCCTGGTGTTTTGTGCTGTGTTTAAGGGGTGAGGCTGCTGCAGCCTTTCTCAGCCATCTCATTGCCCCATGAATGTTTTGAGCAACTGATACACCTCTCTGGCTGTTCACTTAGTAACTTGAACTGCTGATATTCTTCGCCTTGCACATCATGATTTAATATGCATAAGCATTGACACTGTATAATTGTTTATTAGTTTTGGCTTCTCTTTGAATTTTAGGCTAGGAATCATATTCTAAGAAATAGGTTTTTAGGTCAAATTCTCTGTTGCTTTTCCCATAGTCTGTCATTTCATGAACTCAAATCAGTTTTTTTCATTTGTGTTCTTTGGAACTATCATGTCTTTTATCTAAGCGTATATCCCAGGCCATAACAAAACTTGTCTTGCCCTTTGCTAACTTTTTTCAATACCTATAATACTGTGTTTTTCTTAAACTGCTGAAACCATCATATTTCTCCCTCTGACACTACAAGGTTCTGTTCGTTCTTTTCTTTCTCAAATGCTGAGATTGTGGGGATTTGAATGCTCTTTGCTTACTCTGTCCTTATAAAACTGTAGATTTTAATTAGCACAAAGCTAGAGGGGAGAAATATATCTCTGTGATAATTTTAATACTCTGTGGAGTGAAAATGAATGGGCTTTTTTTTTTCAGTTGGTTTAAATCTGTTTATTGACTAGCGAAGCATAGGACTTCTGAAGTTGAATTATTTTCCATATCTGTGTTCTAGTTGCAGCTAAAGACTAAGAAAAGAGGTTTGTAAAATACATTTTTCAGTTAGAAAGCAGTTAATTTATATAAATAAAGTAATATGCTGCATCAATAAACCTTGCCAAATTTCTCTATATCAATACAGGCATAGCATTTGTGTTCCATTTAGGAGCAAAAGGTGGCTGCAGTGTTGTTGAGAAATGTTGGAATGAATAAATCACTGCCCTTGCTGCAATACGTACCTGTTCTTTTGAGAGATGAGAGGGTAAAGAAGGTAGCTTGAGCATACATTTTAAAATAAGTGGACAGAATTCTTGGTGGCTGAATTTTTTGTCTATATGTATCTCTTCATGCAACGCAAATATTACTTTTTACAGGAATGTTTTCCATGAGGTTCTTACTGCTGAAGTCACCCATGGAAGTTAGTGAAAATTGCCGTCATTCTCAAAGTGGTGCCTTTGCTTCAGCTTTTCTTCCCATCACCCCAGAGCGTGCTACATGATGCAGGGCAAAGAGTGCCAGCCATTGACTTGAGAGCATTTCAAGCCTGGACTGCACAGGTGACCTCATTCCCAACTCACAGGATGTGAGCACAGACCAGGGAACAGAGGACTGGGCAGTTGTCACTGTGGGACAATTGCCCCAGCAGGGATTGTTGAGGGTGGAGTCAGAATACTGCTCTAGGACTGAGCTATGGGCATAAGAGCACACTGAAGCAAAGAGGTACCTGAACTAGTGGGAAAAAAATATTGCTGTTGTAAATCAACTCTTTCTGCATGGTTTTGATTCCTGGGTAAGTGGTGTCTATTCAGCTAGATTTAAGTTCATCTTATGTTTCTCTATTACACAGAAAAATTGTCTGTGTCTTTCAGTATGATCAAACCAAACACTCATTTGTAAACTGAATCATCAGCTGTTATAAATCCATCACTTCCTGCATTCCTCGGGGATCTCTGGGACTGATTTTGGGAGTGCTTAGGGAAAGGTTAATACTGACTTAGCTCAGCAGACTTTATTTTATATACCTTATAATTACTGTGAGTGTAGATATTTTTATTTTTTTTAAGGAAGTTCATCAATGAGTTTTTTAAACTTATCTACAGCAGGTCAGTCAGATATATGAATGCTCTGTTTGACATTGGGTACATGTATGTAATATGTGCAACAAGTCCAGTGCTACAGTCTGGACTAGAAGAACAGGTTTATGAATCTGCAAATATTTTTGGTGTTGGGCTTCATCCATATTATCAGGCTGACTTTTTATAGAAGTGCTTAGTCAATGGAATTTGTTTTGGCAGATGGATCATTAAAATTATTGATTTGCATCTCTTTGTGAGGCTTTTTTTTCCTCATATCACATAGATCTGAGGGCTGTGCTGGTTAGCCTCACTGTACATGATCTATGACATCCACAGCAAGAATCTTTTTAACTAATTTCAAAGCTGAGCAAGTATTTATCCGAACATCCAAGATACAGCTGCATTTCTGACCTAGAGGACCATTGTTTCATTAGGCCTGATTAACTACAGCATTATTCCAGTTTTGTTCTGTGTGGATTTATATCAGTGTACCGCTCCAGTAATATGATAAATTAAAACCAGTGCGCCAAAACCTGATTCAGCTCAAGTCAATCGCAGCAGTACTGCTGACCTCACGTAGCAGAATGACCTGTCTGAAAGCAGTTGTAGTGTTCTTCCATCTCAACTTCCTCATGGCTTTTTATGACTGAGAGTGGAAAGAAGCCAGGAATTTTTTTTTGTTTGTTTTTAGTTTTTCGTGTGCTCTCAGCAGCGTGCTATTGTGCTGCTTTTGCAAAACACAGTATATATCTGTTACAGGGTCCAGTTCAAAGGATGCAGCTCTGCTGTTTAGTTATTGTTTGCCCTGCATTCACTAGGCCTACAGAAAGATCTGATTTACTGCCTTACTGTTACCCAACCAAAGGACATTCTTGTGGCTTTAACTCTTTCATGTATCCTTAAGAATGATTTTAATTTGATTTTTAAAGCATAATTGATCAAATGAAGGGATGTTTACTGCCCACATGCTTGATCCTTTTTTAATGAATAGGAGCTTTTTCTACTCTGAAAACTATTTGTTCCTCTTGAGCTTGGTATCTGGATTTTCATACTTTAAAGACTTTTTCTGATGATGTAACATGCACTGTCCCATTTGATAGCGGGGATTTAACACCATTTACCTCAGTGCAGCTCTGATAGTTTTACCAGCTGAGGATTTGGCCCTGATCTCTGCTGCTTTAATTCACACAGGCTCCCTTTCAGCATCTCTGGTCAAGGTTAAATCAGCTTTTCACAGCAGTCAGAGAAAACATCGTTGATTCATTCTATATTCTACATATGAGCCTTGATATTGTTCTTGCCTGTTTCGGGATGTCTGTGTCAAGTGCCAAGCAGCTATCTAAACATTGAATATCTCCTTGTAATAGACTTACATGGTTCCCTTAAAATCATGTTTGAATTCCAAGTTTTAAGGCAGTAACATGAATCAGCCATACCACAGTGTCCATGGTGAGAAATGAAAGACAAAGGGGACAGATATATGACATAGTTCTTGAGATTACTTTGCTGCTTATGTGTGATATAGCCTCTCTCTCATGGTCTTTATTCTTTTCTCGTGTGAAAGTGCTATGTTTGTACAAGGAGAAGCACTATCACATGAAGAAATGTCATTATGTACATGGGAGAAGTCTTCTCTTTGAGGAAAGGTATATAAACTGTCACATGAAATCCTGTTTTCCTGCTTTAGTCTCTTCCAATTGTAGTGAACTTTGACTAGATTGATAACTCCAGCCTTGTCAGGAGTGCTGTGCCTCAGAGAGTCTACATCACAGTTATTTAAGGAATAAGCACTCAGCTTGAATGTATTCTGCCTACTGAAAAACTTCAGCTTATGCTGGGCACCCTTATTAACTTACTTTGAACCTCTTGTCACTGATTTAATAGCAAAAAATTCCATTCTGCTATCATGATACCTATATTTACAGTGTTCACACCATGTCATATATATCATCTTCAGAGGCACCAACTGAATATGGGAAAATTGGATAACTCCAGCTGTTGTTTTTGCTTTTAACCCAGTGAGATTTTGGGAATTATTCCCGCTGTCTCTTACATTGTAATAGAGCAGTGCATAGTTCTGTACAACATCTCGATTTTATTATAACTAATACAGAGTCCATAATATAGCAAAATAAAATTTCGATCTGATACATGAAAGAATAAGAGATCAGTGGAGAAAGAATGTTAAAAATTTTAGAGATTTTAATATTCTTTGGCAATGGTGGTTGTAGATCTGTTGTGCTTGAATTAACCCAGCATGAAAATGAGATTGGCCTCATGCATACTCTAGCTTGACTTGAAACGGATGTCCATCTAACTCCCATTGGTACATCCATGACAAGGAAATATTTGGATATGCTGCTAAACCAGTTTTGCAACCACAGCCTGGGCCAAGATCTGGACTTACTTTCCAGTTTCCCATATGAGAAACTTTACAGTATGTGAAAAATACATGGGACACCTGCTTCCATACAAGTTACATTCAAGTTCTGCTGGGCTTATATGAAAAACAAAATGTTCAGTACTTCACCCAGGACCAGTCAAGAGGCTGTGCTTTTGTGTCCTATTTCACAGTAGGAATAATAGTCCAGCCACATCATTTTAAATGCTATTGCTTCATTTTCCACCTGCCTTAAATCTACTTTGCTGCACACCAGCGTCTCAGCAAACGTCAATTCCCAGGAGCCGTGTCTGCCAGTTTCCTGCCGTAACCACCAAACCACACATGAAGGCTTCTTCCCAGTACATGGTGTATTCATTTGGCCTTGGAAACACAACCCTGTTGTGCTGGATCATCTTTAGACACAGTCCCTCAAGGCGCCAAGAGACAAAGAAATTTGTAATGAAGAAAACTTTACGGTGTCCCTCTGTTTAAGTCTCATGGGTAGATCAGGGATATGTTATTCCTGTGCAGAGAAGCAAGGGAAACACATTTCCTTTGCTGTTGCAAATGGAGAGATCATGACACTGGAAGGGCAGGATGGAAAAACATCAGATAAGACTCTTTTTAAACATCTTTAGCTTGCAGTTTGGGGGTTTTCTTTCTTTGACCACCCATTGCCAAATTCCATCTCAGACTGATTACAGTGGTTTCAAACTGCTGTGTTCAAACCCCTGCATGGACACCTGGCCCTTGAAGGGGGAACCTGTGGTATGTGTGTCCAGCTTTCCCTGATTACAGGTTTCAGACAGGAGGGTGGGTAGTTCTAGGAGGGTAGGGAGGTGTAGCTGATCCTGAAAGAACCAAGTCAGCATCAGGAAAGATTTTGTATGCTCAGTGTAGAGTTGGGCAGTTTCTGTACCAGCCATGTATATGGGGTACTAGTTGAAATGTTTTGCACTGACAGTAATTTTTTTCTCTGTCTTACTATCAATTTTCTGCCTGCAGCTGTTTGCACTGCAGAATGCCTACATTAATGCCACTTAATCTGAAACAAATACTAGAAATCTGAATAATTAAAGAAATTGTGACTTTTGGAAGGAAAAATAGTTTTAGAATAATTTCACATGTTCACTGTATTTGCTGCTTGATGTTTTGTTTCCATATCAAATCTCCATTTTACTTTGCAACAAAGCATGAAGCAATTTTGTTCTGTGGATCTGAATACCCTCAGTCCACAAGTTCCTGAACTTTAGTTGCTAGGAGTCCCAAAGCCTGAGCCAAGATGAAGGGCAGCCTGTTTCTGTAACAATCAGACTAAAACCCTTGATCTCAAACATCTTCATTTATCCAAGAACCAAACCCTGGCCCAAGCTGCACAGCTTTAGCCCATCTCTCATAGCGACACTCTGCTTTTATCCAGAGGGTGCTACCAAGAAACCACTTGTAAGGCCATTAATCCCGAGATGTGTCTGTAAGGGTCACAGAAGCTCAGTGTTGCTGGAGGTAAACAGAAGATATCACAGGCAATATCCTGCTAGACTTTGTTTTTGCTAGGCTTGCTTTTAAGGCTCAGCTCCCCACCTCAGCTCTAGGCAGAGTTTGCTAGGCTGGCTCATGGCAAAGAAGGGACTCTGGCTTGCTGCTGGGTGAAGAAAGAGGTTAACCTTGCATGTGTCTGCACTTCTGTCCCTGCACAGTGTGCTCGTTGTTGGACTGGACAGCTATCATGGAAAGACCGCTGGTTTTCTTCCCATGTTCTTTAACTGTAGTCACATGTGGCCAAGCTAAACCCCCGCAGCGCAACTGTTTTTTCCTATTTACACATGTTACTAAGAAACATCAGCTAAGGATATGTTATTACAAGTTTGTGAATGACCCCATTCTTGGCAGGGGGCCAAGCCAAACATTTTATTTCATTTAAAAAAGCAAAATGTGATAGAGTCAGTAGTTATGATTGACAAGCAGAGGTGGAGTGCTACTATGAAACAGAGAGATGGGAAATTCCAATAATCCTAATTAATAAGCATAGTCATTAATTCCGTAAGTGGGATTATAAAACAGAAATGTCGTTCTGTCTTAAGAGCAGTTTGGCCAGGAAAGGACAGAGGAGACAAAATGTGAAAAATAGGCTGGTTCATTAATCAAGACACCTTGACATGATAGATATGTTAACACTGAGATTTTTTTTAAAAGCTTCGTTTTGTTGGGTTCATTAAGCTTCAAGTCTATAACAAAAAATGAAAAGAAAAAAAGGGGAAACTGAAAAACAGAAATATGATTTAAGAAGCACTGAAACAGACTTAGAGGGGTAAAAAATTAAGAGATGGCTTTATGAAAGAGACAAAGAAGAATCTAAAAAACATTTATTTGTCTGTAAGCACAACACAGAATGCTTTCTCTTTGTCGCACCAATACTGTTGTAACCAATTTCTTACTCTTCCCCTTCCCCTGTTTACATATACAAGAAGGAATATGTTGCTTTCTCTTTGACAGTCTTGTTAGAACAGATGAACCACAACATTCTAGTAACAAAATTGCCCTGTTTTTGTGGTTATTTTCTAAGGAGGGATAGTAATTCAGAAATTACTATTTTCCCCTCTTTGTACTGGTTGTTTCATTGTGGACTCTTAAGTGCTGGCATGAGACACACTGACTGCACTTGGAGTAGAATTTGGAGGGGATGTTACTGGCGCACCCACTTGCACCATTCTGCTTGAGAGTTTGTCAGTGTTTCAATTGCAAACTGTTCCTTGCACAGATTTATAACTAGGTCATAAAAGTTCCCTCCCAGCTAAAATTTGCACTTCTTTTAAGTTTTATGACACAAGCACAAAATAGAAATTGGCATTTTTTTCCATGGGATATATTTCATCATAAGGCATAAAGATTTACACACTTAAATCCCATTCTTGTGTGGGAGAGCTACACATCAGACCCCAACTGCATGCGTCAGCATAGGGTTCTAGAGGCAAATCATCACCTGGTTGTCCCAAACCTCAGTGAAGCCCACAGAACAACAGCAATTAACACTAGCCAATCTGGCTCATGGTCAGTGGCCTTCATTTGCTGGCTGTGGCCAAATTGGTTTTTGTCAGCCTTTTGATCAATATAATTTCAGTATTCTTTCTAAACTATTGGTGAAGGGAGGCGCCACTTCAATGTACCTTATAAATCTGGATTCAGAACAAAACCTAATAGATATTAGAGACTGAAATACACTTTCTTTTTTCCATCTATTAGAACTAACAGCCTGAAGCCAAAATAATTGGGGCCAGTGTTGTCCATTGGCCTCACTGTGTCTTGTTAAAAACTATAGAAAACAACAGCTGGAAGGAAAAGTGTCCCCAATATCCACAGCCTCCTTTCACAGGATGATCTCTGCTGTTATGCCAGGTACAAAGTTTTGTTACAGACTCTGAAAAAAATGACCATTTATTTGTTTATGAATTATATTTTAACTTCAGACATAAGAACTGATGCACTATTTTCCTGTCTGTTACTGTTTGTGGGCAAAAGCTGTTCTTAAGTTCATGAGCACCATTCACCAACACTGCACAGGGCTGGCTGCTAGAGAAGCAAATGGACCCTTGTATCGAGGGTTCACATCCTTCCTGAAGATTTAGCAGATCTATCAGACACTTGTTTCTTTCCCAAGAGTACTGACTGTTCTTCCACAGTTACCTTGAGTTCTTGCAAGATCTTCCCACTCATCCAAAAGCCAGATCTTCAGGTAGCTGTGATGAAAGCTGTGGGCTAGACAATTAAAGGGTAATGCAGTTGAAATGGTGCCAAATGCATTCTAAATGCAGGGTTTTTGCAAAAACACCACGAAAATACTTAGGCTGTCATTTCACATTATACCTTTTCTAATAACACTGTTGCTATTTTACCATTCCAGTTTTCAAGGATTTAGTTCTCTTTTGTAGACACAGCCATACTGTACTTCCTTAGCCAAATAACTAGGGCCATGTGAAATACTCTCTGTCAAACCCCAAACCACCAAGCACTGTCCTGGTTTCAGTTTTCATTATGCACTCAGAATTCAGACTGGGATGGTCTGTTGAGAAAATGGTTTGTTAAGGTTCAGAACCCTTGAAAACAAACTTTGGGCCTGTTTTGATTAACTCCATTTCTAATGGGTGGAGGCATGTCTGAAAACCAGGTTGAAGGAGGCTCCTCCTGATGCATTTCCCAGGTCTTTGGCTAAGCCAACCAGACAAACCAAGCCTCCACTTAGCCACTGCTTCTGAATAAAGATCTGTAGTGCAGTCTGGCACTCTATACCTCTCAGGTGGTTAACCTATGTTGGAGCACAGCAGTGAAAGAGCCATTACAAATTATTTTGAAACATGCCTCATTCTCAGCACAAGCATGGAACTAGCTAATCAGAGCTGCATGGATATAGTGTTCAGGCTTCTTGGTCTTCATCCAAGGGTACTCAGAGCTCAAGGTTTCAAGTTACTGAGTTAGTTATATATTCAGAACGGAATGACAATTTTAACTCCTAAATAAGGTGATTAGAAGAGAAAGCTCCCCTCACCCTCGATTTTCACTCTCTGAAACAACACTCACAACTACAGCATTCAGTGTGCAAGCGTGTGTGTATGCATGATGGAGACACTTTTGCTTTTGTTCTTTTGTCTTGCCTGGTGTTATATTCCTGAAACATTGTTTTTTCACCAGATGAAAGCATTGGAAGTGAAATATTGCCGTGTGGCTTACATTAGTGATAGTAATAGCCTGCTCCAAAATTACCCACCCAACATGCCTTTGAATTTGTTTGATTGAATTGACCCGTCAAGGTCTTGGACATGGCTAATCTTTGTTCTCTGGCAGATTGTCTTCATTAGGACATGGCAGAATCCTGCAGAAGCAGCATTCTGCTGGAATAGTGTCATTTCACAGTATGCAGTGCTTATGGTCGGTAGGTTTGTTACCTCGCACTTAAATAAGTATTGGGTTTTTTGTGGATTGGGGGGTTTTTAGTTTTTTTGTTTTGTCCCTATGCATGCCAGCTCCAAAGCTGATGTTCCTCAGGCCAACTCCTGCTAAATGGGAAGCCACAACAGGCAGATCCTACATAAGGGGAAACTCTTTGTTGTGACAACTATGTCAAGCATAAGTTGTGGCACTGTTGAAGCTAATTCTGACTAGAAGGTATGAATGAGACTGAGTAATGCTGCAGTCTATCATGTCTCACCGTAGTTAGTGTGACAGCACTTGCAAGGCACCCCATGTCAAAACATACCTCAAAAGGTGTTAGAAACTGGTATGAGGTAACCTACTGGACTTGAAACACAAAGTTATCAAAGAAACCAGCCCTCTGTCAGTTCAGCAGTATCCATGGAGCAGCAGTCCATGGTGCGTGTGCTTTGGGTTTGTAAATTGTCCATGCAATATATTTTCCCCTCTTTCTCTCCCAATGCCTTAATTTATCTATATATTTAGATGTCCAGCTTTCCATTCCTGATGTTCCATTCAGGATTATTTCACTATATTGAGTCACTTAAGAGAAGTAAAACAATTTTTTTCCAGCTAAGAGGCTGAGCTATTTCCATTCTGAGTAAATTGAGGGAGAAAGAAAGGGAAGATGCATTTACGAGGGAACTAGAGGATTTGATGCACATTTCTCTACCACCAAGCATCACAACATTATCTGAAGATTGGGACATATATTGGGCATAAAACACCTAAAGTTGATTAAAACAAATCTTTTGTTTCCAGGCGTGTAAATTGATCTGTCATAGTTACTGTCACAAGATATTCTTGAGATAAAGTGTCTGGGGAAATGGACAATGCTTCAGGTGGAAGAATGATGAGAAGACTGCAGGAACCAATAGGAAAAAGAAGGAACATGATAGTGGATGAGAAGAGAGAGGAACCTGGCTGGAAAAGGAAAACAGAATTAGAATATATCTGGGCAGGGGAATGTAGAGGGGGAAAGAGAGATTGAGGGAGGCAGGGAGGGAGAGAGAGGTTTACTAAAGAGAACTCTAGATCATGAAGCAGAAAAGAGCTGCAACTCCCTGGCTGATTAAATATTTGAGGGCAAACAGCTAATGACAAGGACACATATCCTATGTGCTGGAACACAGGTAAGGGACATATGGCAACAAGGAAGGGTGGGTGGTCAGGGGCAGTTGCCCAGGGGCCATAGAGACATCAAGAATGAATAGGTGATCTACAGTGTAAAATGGGAATTGAGGCTGTCTGGGCAATAAGGCTAGGACTGAGAGAAGAAAAGGGACTGAGCACAAGCACCCAGAGCACTCAGATTTGTTAGGCAAGGAGAGAGATTTACTGAGAGCAGGAAGTGGAAAGGTTTCATGAGAAGGATGAAATTTGGATCCTGAGGCAGTAGCAGGGAAGAGATTAATGAAGGCAAAGCTTTGTCAGAGAAGGTTAGACAAGAGGGGTAATGCTGACATGGCATAGACAAATAGCTGAGGAACATGGAATAGCACATGTGATATTTAGGTCCACTTACAGTTCCTCTGCCATCAGCAAAAGTCTGTTTAAATGCTAGCAGAGTGTGTGTCATCCCACTTTAGTGTTGCCAATAAAGAGGTAAGCAACCTATTGCTATAAGCGACTCCATTAAATTGAATTACTTTGACCTGTGTGGAAAATTCATATGGTTGACAGCACAGCACTTACAAGTGGTTTCATGATCTAACTTCTGTTTTTTCACTTTGCTTTCAAAA
>VXBX01004465.1:0-40222 GCA_013400415.1 Scytalopus superciliaris | reverse complement strand
TTGTTGTTGTTTTATTGGGTATTTTTTCTCCACAGGCCATTTACACACTGACCTGCTTTGGGAGTGAATCAGGAATGAGTACTGGGGCAAGATGTTGTTTTTAATACCATTTCCTCATTTGCTACAAAACCCAGGGAGATGTGTAGTGGCAGAACAAGGTGGCTGAAGGAAGTAAAGGAACAAGTCATACGGCTACACTAATTGAATACTGGCTCATGCAGTTGCATTCTCTCCCCTTCACGTTACCATTCAGGCCCTGTGCTTTGCCAGGCATCACACTTTTCCACAGGTGGCCACTAATTGTGTTTTCCTCATTTCTGGGGTCCTGAAGGGAAACTCCAGGGTCTGGTTTACAGAAGTGCTGAGCATTCACAGCTGTAACTGAAGTTAGTGGTGCTTGTGTTTTTAACACATAAAGGACTATGTAACGTTATATACTCTGAAATATCCATATGATAAATTTCAAGTGAGCTGGTTAGTGAAATCAACTGGCACGAAAAATACACGGATTTGAATGTGGGGGAAGTTTGGAATTTTTCAAGTCAAAAGTAAAAAACTTTCTGCAATTTGGATCCCAACAAGGTGGGTGGAAAAGACTTACCAAGAGGGCCCCAGTTCCAACTGAATGAATAACCATCTCGAAAGGGATATTAAGACTAAGCAGGGAGCTTACAAGGGATGGAAAAAAGGATCAACCAGCAAAGAAATCTGTGTCTTGGATGTCAGAAAGTATACAGGGAAAGTGAGAACTGCCAGAAATCAGACAAAGTTGAACTTTGAAAAGAAAATTAAAGCAAGCAGCAAGAAGTTCTTTGGCTATAGAAATAAACAGAGAACAAGAGAAGAAAGGAGATGAAATTGCAATGCTATATAAACTAAGGATATGGCAGGGATTTGAGTCTCAAAGTATAACAACAGCAACAAAAAAGTAAGGAAATACTTCACCTCACTTTTCATTTATGGGTGGTGATGGGCGGGTTGACAAGCAGGAGTGAGGACCTGGAGAAACCAAAATGACATGAAGCAAAATTCAAAATCCTTGCTACAATCAAGTGAGGAGAGTGGATAATCTCCACTTCTGAATGTTGGCACATGAAATTGCAGGCCACAGACAAAGTAATTGAATAAATCTACAAAAAGGCTAGTACAAGTTAACTAAGAAGAGTAAATAACATATTACCTATGAAATTATATTTAATATTTCTAGTAAAATGAAAGCACAAGTTTCGTGCTGCTGAAAGGAAGGAAATCTGATTTGGATAATTTCTTGCCTTATAGGCTAACCTCCCTAATATGCAACATTTTAGTCCATATTTTAAAGATAAGGACAATTGGAAATTACGGGGAAAAGTATTAAATTGCAGCTGGAGTGTATCATGTTTTGTCATGCTAGGATAACCTTATATGCATGTTTGATATTTGGTGGATTTTTGCCTGTGTGTATTTCACTGAAAATTTCTTCCACATTGTATATGGATTAAGAAGGAATAGACAAGGTTTACCACTGAAACTTCAAGGTGGGTAAAAGGGTGCACAGGAGTGGCTGCTACTCCCTGCTGGCAAGGGAACACACGTAGGCATTTGCAAAGTTGGTTTTGGTCCTTACCTATTTGAATATTTTCATTAATGATGCTGGCTCAGAATTATGCTGACAAAATCTGCTCTTGACTTCGAGGTGGAAAGCACTGTCAAAAAAAGGAGAGATCCAAATATCTTATGCAAAGAATCGTATGATACTTGGGACGGGACTGTTTGTGAGATCATGCATATAAAGAGCTAAAGCCAGAAATTTCTGCTCAAGGCTAAGAACTCATCAATTTCCCCATGTGCGAGGAGGAAAAAGGCCTGGGGTTTTGGATTACATGGTGACTACAAGCATTCATGTCATTTGAAGGAGCCCAGAAAGAAGCAAATGAAACCCTTAAACTATGTCAAAGATAGCTTCAGTTAAGATAGAGAAGAATTAACTTTACAAGCCACGGATGAGACCCAAGAAGGGTATACCATGTACAGTTCTGGTCCTGTATGGTAAAGAGTGATGAATTTAAATTAGAACCTCTGTCTATCTTATGGGAAAAAATAAAAACAGCTTTGCCTGCTTTATCTGGTAAGAAAAAAAGGCTGAGGCAGGAAATTGTTAATCTCTGTACATACATGTGAACAGATTTGAAGGTACAGGGCCAGTGAGAGGGAGAACAGACACTACTGGGTTTCAAGGAGAGCTCTCTAAGCTAAAGAAAACTGGGGGCAAAAGAATTCACCGATATGAACTACATGTGTATGCATCAGCCTAGGAACTGGGATGAACTTTGTGAGTATCAGAAGTCTCCTGAAAAGCTTCTGGTAGGAGAGAGGTGAGCACAAAGACTGTACCACAGCTGTAGCCAGCATCCCTCCAGTGCATACTGAGTTTCCTGCTGCGTTCTTTCCCTCTGACCAGCAGCAGCCTGGATTCCTCCCCCCAACCTCCATGCGGGTTGCTACATGTTCCCTTTAAAATGGGCTTGTTGTTGCCATGTTCTTTGTGCCAGTACTTGCTGATTTTCTGAGGCCAGACATTACAAGCACATAAGTCACAGAAGAGACAAGGAATCTCGTCTTGCCAGCCCATTACAGCGTCATAAGTCTCACAGATGTTCAAATATATTGGTTTTGAAATTAAACTCCCACTATGTGGTTGAATTATTGCTGCTAGTGAAGGACCTGCTTCCACCCTATCTAACCTCTCTTTACTGTTGGTGGTGTTTTCATGGTTGTTTGCGTGTACTGGCGTATCTTATTTCCCATGATGGCTAAAGCTCTGCATTTCCAAATACTGGGCTTGGTTCCATTTACTGTAACACATGCACTTTCTGCTCTCATCCCATAGCAATATTCATGTTTTTCTCTACCTCCCTCTTGCATTTGCCCACAACAATGGACTGGGTTAAACTTGTAGGTATCCTTAACCCAGCATCTGATTTCTGAGGATGGTCAAGGCCAGATGTCTGAAGAAGGCTGTGGGAAGAGGGAAATGTAGTGAGACTTCCTCAAAATACTCTTCAGGTTCCAGGAATTTGTGGCTCGGGCAATTCCTGAGCCAGAGATGGGGCCTTTGTTTTCAATAGCTCTGATGGATTTTTCTTCTGTGAATTCGTTCATGAATTTTTAAATGCAAGTTAACTTGTGGTATCCCACAACATCCTGGCTTTATTGCGAGTTAAGAAAGTTAAAAGCTACCTTTTTATTTGCTTCAAAAATGCTTCCTGCTTTTCATTTAATGCCCTCTGGCTTGTATACCAGAAGTAGTGTGTAGTTGTTTCCTATTTATCATGTTTATGCCACTTGTGATTTCGCAGACATCTATCATATTGTCCCCTAAGCTGAAGGGTCTTACTTTATTTAATCATTCCTTAGATGGAAGCCAGTCCACAACTTCTGTCAGCCTCTGTATCCTGCTCTGAATGTTTAACAGATTTGCTAACTGTTTGAGTGTAGTGGACAGTGGTTCCTCCCGTGACAGTTTGCACTGGAATTTCATGTCTGGCCAGTACTGAAAGGTGAGTTGATAGCACCCTTGAATTCCAAGGAGCCCATTATGATGGTGGTTTGTTTTTCAGCCTTCAGTGTGGCTCTCTCTGTTCAGTGCTCGAAGCAGTGCTCTGAGCTGCCAGCTTTGCAGACTTCCTCAAGGTGTGTAACATTGTCCCTGTTCCTCCTTTACTTATTTCTGCCACTCCCTTTCTATTTTCATTATGCAAACACCCTCTCTGACCTTCTGCAGACTCTTTCACCCCATCTTGAGTACCCTCATCTCAAGAATAACAAACATAGCTCCAAAAAGTAAGTATGTTTTGCCTTACAGCTTCAAATGCTAGCACATCAGAGGCTGTCTAGGTTCCCTCTCCCCTAATATTCCCAACCTTTGACTGCTACCTCCTACCATCAATTCCTACCTATTTCTCTGTTTTTCTATTCCCAAAGCCCTAGGCGTCTCTTCCTCCCTGTGTTCTGCCCCTTCACCTTCTAGCTATGCTAATTCCTCTGGCTTAGCCATCGTAGCTATTCCTGATCTGGTGGCTGCATGAACAGAGAGATCTTCAGACTAACCCCAGCCTTTGGCCCTGTCAGCTACTTATCCCTGGGCCACCACAGGCTCACACTGAAAGCCGTCATTTCATGTGGCTGCCAGAGAAGGGGACAAGGCTTCCAGGAAGGAAGAAAAACAAAAGAATGCAGGAAAATGAGAGAGAATTCTGAATTGCCCTTTTCCCTCCTCTTTCTTGCAATTGCCTTGAGACCACACAAGTGAGATACCCCATCTCAAAGACGCTGGCTTCTCTACCCACAGACTGAGGCACTTTTGGGTACTCTTACTATTTTTCCATGTCCATTTGGGACTACCCCTATGTGGTATTATTGCATGTTAATTGTGTAAGGCAGAGCTTAGAGGAAGCAAGGGCCAGAAAACCAAAGGGCCATACATGTAAATCAGTGGATTTCCCCTTTCATCTCCTAGTCTAGGCATCGTACCTGTCTCTCTTTTTCTCAGATCTCATCAGCACCTCTCAGAGATGAAAAGATGTCTGGCTTCCTCTTGTCTGCATTCGGATACATTAAACTCTTAGTACTTGCTTGGGAATTGGTTGTGATTTTTGCCGTGTGATTATCTGAAGAGCCTGTTCTTGTACCTTTGGCTGCTGCAACAAGACTGTGGTGACCTGCACACTTGGGGAATCAGAGCCCCTCTAGTTAGTGACAGGTTTGATTCCCAGAAACCTGGGGTAGCTACATTTGTCACAATAACATTGAGACTAATGATAAATGCCAAATGGGATGGCAAAGAGTCAGGGGACTGGTTCAGCACGTCAAGCCAACCCTGACATCAAGGACACTGAGAACTTCTGCCCAAAGCAATTTTGGCAGCAACCCCCCACCTCACTGGGGTAGTGGAACTCTTTTCAGGATTCTACGTAGCACCTTTCCACCTTCCTTTGAAGGCTTTCTTCTGATCAGTAGATCGCTGGTTTATTTTGTGCTGGTTTTTGGCTGTAATGGTTAATGTTATTTATAGAACTATTGTTAGTGACTTTATCATGGCTAGAATTTGAGCTGCACATGGAAAGTAAATTCTGGCTTCAGATGGTGTTGTACCTTCTTGAAATGTGGTTTTCTGTGATGGAGAATATTGAACAAAGTAATTATTCTTGTTCCTGTCTCATACTGAGGAAGAAAATTTGATTTAGTTGCATGATTTGTGCTGACCTGCTATTATTGGGTTTGCCTGTCAGTGACACCAGGCTTTGCATTGTAGTATGGCTTTGTGTATATGAATGTATTTGTTTCTTCCCAAAAATTTGCACTGAATAAGAACTAGTGAACTGATAAATTAATCCAGTCTTAATATTTCTTACCTAACAGTGTTGTATTTCCAACAGACTGGAAGTTTGATAAATTTGTTGATCTAATACATTCACAGAAACCTTTCTTGTTGATAGGTTAATTAAATGTAAAATACACTTTAACTTATCATTTGCTTGCTGCCACTCCAAATCTTTGCTGAGGCCAAAACTGGCATGTGTGCGAATCTCTTACTACATTATTCCCATGGCCTACTGATGCCTAAGTGCCCCGGACCACAAATCATCTGCTCATTCTTGCTCAAGCCATCAGTATAGCCCTCTGGGCTTTCCAGAATCCAGCAATAAATCTAGCTCTGATGACCCAGATCTTCTGAACCCTAACCTTAAAATTAGGGTTAATAGTCCAGAGACCCCTCAAAGCAAGAGAATTAATCACAAGCTATTTGTCTCTGTTAGTCTAGCTGCCAGTCCTACAGATCATGCAGCACCCAACAATAAAACTACCTCCTTAGTCCTTGCTGTCCCAAAAGTAATCTGAACACTAACCCTAACTTTTAATGTAACCTGAAGACCAATATCATATCCTGAATTAAGAAAATTTCTTTAGTCTGTGGTACAATGAAGAGATATCACTGGATAGACTTGATGTAGATGACATCAGAAACTGAAAAATAATGACTTACAGTTATCGGCTGTAAATTTCCATGCTAGTCCCCTTGTGATAGCAAGTCTGAGTGAGTAAGGATGATTTCTTATGTTATCATGATTAGAAATGCAACTGAAACTAGCTGGCAGGAGTTCTTAGTTTTGTGGCTGTAATAAGTTGGTGGGTTATAAATAGGAGTATATCTGGGTATAGAAAATGAGGAATTAGCTTCACAACTGAATCATTTCCTCTTCAGTGAGCGAGGAAAAGATCTGAAACAAGAATCTTCTATGGCTGGAAACACATAAAATATGTAGAGGCAGCCTGGGCAGGTAGTTTCATAGTCTTCAGATCTGAAAGTGCTGGCCTGAAAAATTTAACCTGAAATACCTAATGATCCTTATTCTACTACCTACACAGAAACAATCCTCTTCAGCCTTGCAATCTACAGAAAACAGTTTGTCTTCAAAACCCTAGACCTAATCTACACAATTTCCAAGTGGCCAAGTATAATAAACTACATGTTCTTGCTGAGCTCCCATCGCCCTTTGTTTGGAGGACCCACAAAAGAATAATGAAAACATTTTCTCACAGTGTGCCCTGCTCAGAAACTTTCCTTATTCCAAATGCTGCTGTTGTCTGAATGCTGGTGTAGAGGCCAAGAACAGGTAAGGACTCTTCTGGTACCTTCTTTAGTATTTGGTCTTTGGCCATGACTACTCTTCAGTCCTGTGATAGGACCTGCAAGGTAACAACAACCTAAAATACTCAGCCTGTGCTACTCTCAATGCAAAACCCAGTTCAAACACAAGTTGTTCTGAATGTTACAATTTAGTTTAGGTTTACAGGAAGATTCAGAAAGTGAGAAATTCTGTGGCTTATTTTACAAGAAATTCTACTTTCCCAAAATTAACAGAAAGCTTTGCTGTCCATCAGGCTCAGTATTGAACAAAGTAAAAAAGTAAGCCCAGAATATTAATATTTTTCTTCCTTATAGAGCATGAAGATAAATACCAGTCTTCATACAGGTGAGGTTAAAGCCTCCTATGCTGGAAGGCTTGCATGCAGACTTCTGGCACTGAGGATGCAGTGGAAGCTCTCCAGTTATTTTTGGGTTCTCACTATCACTCTTTATATCTCTTCCAGTTTGGAGATTATCAACCAAGGAAGGAAGTGTTAGCAAAGCACACTGAATATTTATCAGCTTAGCTGAGACCCTGCACCTTTGGAAGCTGGCAACTGAGACAAAAAGGGAAAGATGCATGTCATGTTGATTTTTTGGAGGAAAAGCATATGGCATTTGGGGGCTTTGATCTTCTCTTTCCTAAGGGAGGAAGATGTGAGAAACACAACTCCTGACCATTCTTGCCAAACATGGCCTTGTGGATTAGTGACACTAAAATCAAGCCAATCAGCCTACTTCAGCTGGCAGCAGAGAAATGGGCACTTCGGAGTCTGCCTCAGAGCTGGCCTTGGGTGATCACCAATGACACTGCAGGTACAGCTTGTTCTCAGTCCATGGGCAGCCTGATGTTAATTTGATTAGGCATATTATGCTGGGAACAACTCCACAGAAAAACATTCCATTTTATGGATTGGGTTTGATTTAAAAAAAAATTGTTTGCCATCCTCTGTATCATCTTCACTACTCCCTCCCATTTTGTTCAGTATTGTTTAACTTGTTCATCAATGACTTGGATGAAGGGGTAGAGTGCATCATCCTCAGCAAATTTGCTGACAACACAGAACTGAGACAGGTGGCTGATACCCCAGAGTGCTGTGTGGTCATTCAGCAAGACCTGGAAAGGCTGGAGACTTGGGCAGAGGAACCTCATGAAGTTCAGCAAAGGCAAGTGTGGGGTCCTGAACATGGGGACGTACAGGCTGGGGACTGACCTACTGGAAAGCAGCTCTGCAGAGAAAGACCTGTGGATCCTGGTATCCATGAGCCAGAAGTGCCAATGGTATCCTGGGCTGCATTAGGAAGGGCATTGCCAGCAGGTCAGGGAGGTGATCCTGCCCCTCTGTTCAGTCCTGGTCACCTGGAGTGCTGTGTCCAGTTCTGGGCCCTTCAGTACAAGACAGGCACGGATCCAGAGGAGTGCAACAAAGAGGATGAGGGGACTGGAGCATCTCTCTCTTAGGATGGCAGGCTGAGGGACCTGGGCCTGTTTAGCCTGGAGGAAAGACCAGGAGGGGATCAAAACAGTGTGTATAAGTATCTGAAGGAAGGGTGTCAAGAGATCAGAGCCCGGCTCTTCTCAGTGATACCAAACACTAGGATAAGAGGCAACAGGTAGACAATGATGGACAGGAAGTTCCACCTGAACATGAGGAAGAACTTCCTCACTGTGTGGGTCACCAAGCACTGAACACATTGCCCAGAGAGGCTGTGGAATCTCTCTCAATGGAGATATTCATGAACTGATGGGATGCAATCCTGTGCCATGTGCTCTATATTGACCCTTCTGGAGCAGGGAGGTTGAACGGATGACCCACTGTGGTCCCTTCCAGCCTTACCCATTCTGTGATGAATGTGATTCTGTCATGGGCCTCAGGCCCGTCCTTCAGGGTAGGTTTTAGGCAATGAAAACTGTGGAGCTAGATTTTTCCATGAATCTTACAGCCACTAAGTGGGTAAGATGTTGCTTGGTTAGTAGGGGAAAAGAAGTTATGACTAATTGCTGATGCCTCATCAGGTGTGACTGGATTAAAACAGACTAGGACTAAACAATCTGCAACTCATGTGAACCATAAAATTAATCACAAGCTAATCTGGAGGCTACTTATCTCATGTTGGTCCTGTTGGCTAGCTCCCAGAAGAAAGTCCCTGAAGGTCTAGACTTCCTCTTCCCCATCTTACTTCTGCCAAAAAGACAGGCTATTGAAGTGTTGAAATTATCTTTTCCTAATAACTGTTTCTTTCATCTTACCTGTTATGATTTGCAGGGCACAAGCATAAAACTATTCAGAGACATTCTTACCCTCAGTTTCAACCCTGAAAGGGAGGTTTGCCTCCTTACAGACACAAAACTTAAATCTAATTTCTGTCAAACGAATGCATGACTCTGGCACAATTTGTAAGATTCTAGAGTAATAATTTTGCCTCTTCTTTTCTGAAAGAAATCCTATCAGTACACCTAGCCATATGTTCTGGAACAGGAACCACAAACCACTAGAGAAAAAAGGAGTCAGCTGTGAACTAATTCTTCCTGCTAACTGCATCACTCTGTCACAGCAAGACTTCCAAAACTCAGAAATAAACCTCAATTTATACTTCTCTTCTTGTCCTACAAATCCTAAGCATCTGAAAGAGGTGCTTACAGCTAAAGAGAAGTTATGTGAAAATCCAAGGTTTGATATTAGAACTAGCTCTATTGGTTTCCTTTCTTCAAAACTGATCTTAACTATAGTATTCATTCCGAGCTCAGTCAGAGGCTAGACAGAAAAAATCAATCACACACCCTTTCTCCACACTAACAACTACTTTCTGCATCCTTCTTTACCAGCACCTGCAAGACTGAGGCTTGTGTTTCATTCTAGTTTTCTTTGCACTAATTTGCAATCCTTGAGCTGACCCAAACCCCAGCCTGAAGGCAGTAAAATTAATCCAAGACAGCTTACCTTGCAAACATGTTATATTTTGCATTGCAAACTCACGTTTTTAAGCTGTATCCTTCACCTGCTTTTGTGGAATTCTGAGATTCAAGAAGAAAAGCAGCTCCCTGCTTGGTAATCCCAACCCTTTCCAGAAACACACTGGCTGTGTTGCTATTCTGTGCTGTGGTGCCCCTGGGCATCCTTGTGAGTGCTTGGGCAAGGCAGCAGGAGAGCAGCCAGGAGAAGAAGGTGAAGTTTCCTAAAGCAATACATATGCACATGTCTGGCCAAGTAGACATATCTGCCAGGGCTGATCTTTATAGGGAGAAATATGTAACTGGCTGCTGCAGCTGCTCCTTGAGCATCCTATAGAGAGGAAAGATGTCCATCCTAGCTAGTGCCTACTTTGTTCTGCTGAAGTTGTCATGGGAGACCATTTTTTCAGGCAGTGACAAATTAAGTCCTTCTCCAGGGCACACCATCTTATTCTCTTTACTGTCCTTTGCCATAAGACACCCAAATACACCTCTATTTCCCCTGTCCCTTGGTAGCTGGAGTTGTGGAAATTCAGTGGCCACTCTGGATCTCTGGCCTTGGGATTTGGGTCTGTGAAGTGCTCAGGGAGAGAGTTTGGCATGGACAGGGATTTTCTCAGTCTGTGTTCCTCAGGTCTTCGGGTGGTGTGAGAGGTGCCCAGAGGCTGCCCACACTGAGGTGTCCACTGCCTCCTCGTCCTCCCAGCTGACCCTGGCCTGCTGTTGGGAGCCCTGGCATACCAAAACCTGTACTGAGAAGTGGAAATGTTTGCTGCAACATCCTAGTTATTCTCTGTCCTAGAGTTGCTTGACAGAGCAAATCACCTGTTTCTAGCAGTTTCATACTGTAGAAAAGTGGGTTTCAGTGTTCAGGAACAATTCCATTTATTGATGTATATATGGCTTTGGAGATAAAAATTAATCTGTGGAAACTTCCTCTGAAGCTGAAGGCATTGATGGCATAGGCTCTGCCTCACTCCAGCCCTCTTCCTGACCCTGCAGGCTCTGCTGGATGCAGAAACCCTACCTCTTTTGTTTCTAATTTCTGAATTCCAAAACAAACCTAGGTCTGTTCTCAAGAGCAAACATGAACCACATCTGATTCTGCCCATGCAGACAGACCTTATAGGCAAAAAATTCAGCTTTTTCAGAACCTCCCTTCAAAACCCAGACTTAACTGCAGCTTAGCAGCTCCCAAGTGCTACAGACCTTCTGTCAGTGAAAACCCTCATAGGATCTGGCAATAGCACATTATCCTGTTATTTATTCCAAAGCAAACCCAACCTAACTCTTCCTTTCTTTTTGGAAAGCTGAAGAGCTATTACCTAATTTGATAGTGAGTATTGGCTTCTGAATAAAAATATAACAGAACTGGCCCATACAAGGCCCAGTCATAAGTAAGTTAGGCATTTCTGTTCTGTAAAGGAGAATGTACAGGGAGAGTATGGTAATTGTTTATAAAATCCTTGGCAGAATGGAGAGGATCAATGGTGATTATTTGTTCGCTGTCTCATTCAATACAAACCTACGGTAATCAAATTAAATCAGGAAGAGGCATGTTTCAAAATGCTGAGGAAGATGATACTTTTCAGATCCTATAACTAAGGCAGAGGATCCTTTGCTGGATGACCTGTAGATACTGTTCTACATGTGCTCCAAGTGAGCTGAGACTAGACAAGATCATGAAAATGAAATTCATGGCTGAATGTGTGGTGTATGATCAACTTGCTCTGTTTTATACACTAGACATCTCTCTCTGATCATCCTTGGAGCCAAGTGGACTGTTGGTTTGACCTTCCAAGGACAATTCCACATTCCTAAGTCCAAGCTCTAAATGGCCACAGATCCAGCCACAGCCACAAGCTGCTCTCACCTGTCATATCAAAGCAATTTCCTAGCCAAGCTGAGCTCACAGTCAAGGAGCAAATCAAACTGGCTAGTCCCTGCTGTCCTAAATCCTAACCCGACCTTAATATGTCCCTTGGGCCTGGGACACTAATTACAATTCACTTTTCTTTGAAAGACATGCAATAAAGGATTGAACATAGCCTCTCAGACATTGTAATTTTGAAGTTTAAGCTGATGCTGTAGCTGTAGCCAAAACTAAATGTGCCTCAGAAAGAATCTTTCACCCTTCCTTATTCTGTTCCTGAAGGTCTTGAAGAATGTAGCAGTAATGACATTCATTTCCATCTCTATTTTTCACATCTCTAACACTTTAGCAAAGCTATACCATGGTTTTTCGACCCTGTATCTCCAAAGCAATAAGCCTTTTGCCAGTGTTGGCAGCACAAGATTTTCACTTGCTCTGTGAATCTTGCAGGATCCGGCAATGAAATTAAGCTCTTTTATAAACCCTAATGCTGTCACCAACCTTAATGTTAGTTTTCCCAATCTTTCCTTAAATCCAGCACCTCCAGTGCCCTTCCAATCTCTTCATCTGCTGAAAGCTGTTCTTCCTTCTGAACTCTCTGTATGCTGGGAAAGCTTTGTTACACCCTGCACTTGTATTCAGTGGCTGAGAATGTTAATTTCTGTCTTTCATGTTCTTCCCACAGTATGTACTCTGAGCCATGATTTTCAGTCTGGCTGTGTCCTGAGTCATTGGCTCCTTTATCTTGCATCTACATACTTGTTCTGCACATTAATGGCTGTCACTGGTCTGATTTTTCCCTTGGACAGCTCCTGTGTTATTGACATTTGTATGCATTTCCCCAGGGTAGGAGATGATTCTCTTGGTATTTTCTCCTGCAAACTGAAATCACATGTCTCACAAATAATGCTGTTTCTGATTAGAGAATCTTTTTTGTTTCCAGAGTTACATGTGGATACCAGAACTCTCAATTGTGTAACTCACATATCTAACTTACCCTCTACTTGACTTCAGGTAAAAACAAAATTCTTTTCCCGGCTCCATCCCAACCCCAATATATGTCCACAGTATCCTCCTGCCTAAAATCATGACAATTATCTATTACTCTTGTATTTCCCAGGCAAAGCATGTGATATGAGATAGAGACAAATCTTTGCCTTCTTAATCCTTACAGTCAGTTCTGTATTCTGGATCCATTTTTCCTTTGTACTGCTTTAATGATTATGCAATACTACACGTCTAGAAGCCCAGCTTTCCTCTGGAGTGAGTCATATTGCTTCTGTCCATAAATGTTGCCTTGTTCTCTTCAAAAACATTCACCTTTCTTCAGTGTGAGCATCACTTCCCCACTACTGCTGTCCTAGCTAATAGAATGGCAGGATTTCATTATCCTGCCATTAAAGAGGCTCTTCATTAGGAGAAGCCTGTTCACAGATGCTGCAAGTCAACTCCAGCTAGCACTATGACTACATGATGCAAACAGACTGGTGCCTCCTCCAGACTTTCTTCTCTAGCTCACTCTCAATCTATGTTGCTGCATCTCTAAAAAAAGACTCGAGCAATGTACACAATTACGGGTATGGTTTGAGCTCTTTTCAAATGGTGTTAAGGCCTCAGATAGGAGGATTTTGCTTCCAAATTCCTTGATTGCTCTTTGGCTTACGTGGCTGTGTTCCCATGGTTAACACAGCTTGGCAGAAGCCATTTTCAGCTTGTCTTTTCAGTGACAAGATACCATTTGTCTGAGTCCTCTGATTCAGCCCAGGGCAGTGGGGAAGGGTAGGGGGAGAAGAAAACAAAACAGTGTGGTGAAGGGTTTATTTCTAGACTCTAGATCTGATTCAGATTTCTTTCCAGCTGACATCAGGTCATTGATTCAAACACTACTACACCCAGTTTTTACCAGCTGAGGTAAAATCCAGACTGGTAGACTTGAACATATACTCTCTGATAAATGCATTGACTGCGTCACTCAGTTGCTTTGAAAACACCAATAATATAGTGATATATTTGGCCTTGTGTTTTAGGGGACTATGCTCAATTCACTGGTCCCTGAGCTGCATTGTTTTACACATTGTTTCATGCAATCTGTGTAGAGTTCATGCAATGTGCCCTGCAATCACTTCTTTCTCCAATCAGTTTCAGTAATTTGGCATAACTAAGAAGAGGTGCACATATTTTGTTTCATTTCAAACCCACTCACACACTTTTGAAATGAGGAACAGAACTCCAAAAGGATTAGATTTGTTTTCCTTTTAAAGGGGGCAAAATGCCAATTTGGGCTGCTGTGAAGAGAAGGAAGTCCTGAATTAACAATGTATGAATTCCTAGCAATGGCCAAACACTCTTCCCTCTGTCTGAGTTATAAAGAGAGTAAATACCATATTATCAGTAGATCCAGTTCTTAAAACTGCACCCCACAACTTCTGGAAAGCTCTCCCATTCTTCACATTCTCCCATGAACCAATTCTGCTGCAGGCATAAAGTGTGGTACTCACATTTACTCATTTCTAAATGGGAGAAGTAATGGTAGCTTGCCCTCCCTGTAACAAGACAGTTGCAACATTCATCTGCTTTAAGAAATGTGTTTTCAGGAGTCACTGCCTCCTAGTTGTTTCCTTTTTGGGTGGTGGAATATGGAGCAGAGCAAGGGCAATGCAAGTGGGGAAAATGGAGTAAAAATGCCCAAGTCCTGACTCCTGCTCTGCCACTGCAGCCACTGCTGCCCAGGGATATAAACTGCATGCAGGGTAAATGGAGGATGTTTACAGCTGAAAGGAGTGCAGATGCCAAAATCCTCAGCTGCAGCTCTGAGCAAAGTGTTTCTGGCCATGTCAATAGTATGAAACTTTCTTGTTAGGCTCTTTGAGAAAGCAGTGTCCTTGAAAAACAGGGGCTTGGCTGCTTCAGAGCAAAGCCAGTCTGAAATTTTTTTATAGTGGCATATACCTTAAGTTCTGCTATCTCATGGCACTTTGCCTTTATGCCTTTGCTGCTGCTAGATTTCAGATTGAGTGGCAAAGTCTTGTATGTAGAAGAGCAAGACTGGGTTTCTTAGATTTTCTTTTCTCTGAGCAGCCAAGGAATAAAGTATCCACTTGCAGAATCAGGCTGCTTTTTTTCACAGCAAATGAAGACAAAAGATTTTGGAAGGATAAAGGCTTGTGTATCTCCCCATGTGACGATTTATGTGACTTATTTTTTGCAGCTGTTTAAATTACCTCCTAAAAATATGCATATTTTTAATAGCTCTACACATCTTCAGCCTAAGGTCACTGCCTCTTGCCACTGTGCAATGAAGCTGCAGTAGCAGCAGTGAGGTTTGCTGGTGTGGCCTCACATTAGAAGGGGTGAAGCTAGGTAACAGTGGGCGAGGGCAAACAGCTGGCATGATGGAGCTGTCTGCTGAGACAGCTGGATATCTCTTAGAGCAGTGACTCCCTGTTCCCAGCTGCTGCTGTTGCTGCCAACACAATCTCTGTGCTTCTGCTCTTATTTTTTTCCTTCTCTGCTTGGGGCTCAAAAAGCTCAGCATGGGCTAAGAGACTGGTTTTTTCTGATATGCTTATAGGTAGCATAATAGTTTCTTACAGCTGTGTAGCACAACCAGCATTGCAGCCCCTTGAGTGGAGAAGTCATGACTCAGGATCCCCCTTCCAGAAGACGTGGCACCTAGATTTTGGTTTAGTTTCTTTATCGTTTCTTTCTTTTCCCTAAATTAATAAAAAGATTCCTAGATAATAAACTAGTTGCAGAAGCTGAGAGCTTGAGAAAGAAACACCAACTATCATTGTGGGTGTGATAAAACCTGAGAGGCTTGAAAACTTTGAGGTTTTCTGGCCATTGCCCTCGCTCAGCTGAGGGTAAAGCATTCCCTCCCAGCTGGTTGGGTGTGCAAGAGGCACCCTGTGTCCTGCAAGGTGCCCAGGATTTAGAGGTTGGAGGTGAACACCCATATTTTCACTCTCCTCATGGGACCTACATGGCCTCTACTGTTATTCCAACAGAAGCAGTGGCTTAGGAACGGAAAAAGGAAAGTTATGAGTTTTCCAATTCTCTCCAATTTTTCTTTTTCCCTAAGCCTAGGATTTTATAAAACTCCAACTCCAAAACACATTAAAAGCTTGAGCTGCTTACAAAACCTCCAGCTCCGCAGGGTTTGCTTATCCCTAGTAATTATCACTTAATATTTGGCCCAGCACAGCTATCTTTCAGTCTTATAAGGATAAATGTATTTGTTTCACTGCTATCTGAGCTCTTTTTCATCATCAGACTGAAACCTATAGTTTATTATTCCTGGACAGAGGCCTACACACACTATATGTTACTTCTGTAGTTCCCTCAGTCAGTGGGAAATGTTTTAGTATTATTATCATTAAATATTTTGCCAGACACTGTGGTCTTCCAGCTTTCACATAGATAGGGAGGGAATGGATGTGTGGCTAAAGTGCAGGCTTAAGAGATGGGAGACAGGAGGGTTTTTTCCTTATCTGTGCCAAAATGCTTAGAGAGAAAATTCCTCTGGTAACAAGAAAGGCTGTAAGGCCCTTAACTCACTACTATCTCCTTGTACTCAGGCTTCTCAAACTATCAAATTAAATGAAGCATTTCATGGCCACAGGTGCATTTAGCAGTAAGGTTCAGGCTCAAATAACCTATGCAATACTTCTTTGCATCATCATTTTTTGGGATGTGTAAAACAGCACAGGCTTAGTTCATATTTTTAAAGGAGAAATTAAAGGATCCTCATTACAGAAGTTGTTGTTTTCAGTGGGTTAGTACCTTCTCAACAGTTATATTATTTTGTTCTTGTTGTTTCTATGTATTTAATCTAAAGATTTTCACTGGAACTGTAAATAATGGAGTTTAAGTGCATAAGACCCAATACCAACTTATTTAATAATGTTGCAAAAATACAAACTAATAAATAAATTTTAACTTCATACCTTTTGACGTCCTATGGTTCTAGTTCAGAGTGGAAATTATAAATGCTACTTGTTTTAATACCTGTGATGTCTTTAATTTATGCAACACTTACAATTTTAATTCTATTAGTAATGTGTAGCACGGGGTCTTAGTCTGAGAGAGCAGTGTCAGAGCTGGGTGAGGCACAGTACCATGGCAAAGTACATTTGCACTGGGAAAGACACTAATTTCAGACTTCTGCATGCTCCTATGCCAACTGCTGTCCTACTTTGTCATTCCTGAACAAAGACCCTGACCCCTGTAATACTGTCTGTGAGAGTTCCCTAAGCCACTGCCTGGAAACAGTGTGGTCCAGTCATCTCATCCGTGCTGGTGTCTGTAGTTTCACCAGGTATTCCCCACGGCTCAGAAAGGAAGGCTTACAGGCAAGCACCAGTACTGTCATATGGGAAAAAGAGCAAGAGGAAACATTAACAGAGAGCTGACTCCACAGAGAATCAGGGATCCCCAACTCCCACAGCAGTGGTCTCACTGTGGAAGGAGAAGGTTCACATCCCAGAGTTTCTGTTGGACTGACTTTCAGTCCCCCCACCTCAGCCAGAGTTGCTCAGCTTTGGAAATCTGGCCCCTTTAGGTGCAACTGGAGCGTATTGATTTCAGAGCTGAACTTGAGGAAATTCCAGTCTCCTATATTACCCATCCACCTGCACTTTGGGGGATGTAACTGGACCAGGAAAAAACTAGGGCTCGCAGTTTGGCAGAAAGACTTAATGCAGGTGGATGTGGAAGAGCCCTACTGCCAAATGCAATAGGATGCTGATCCTTTCCACCCTCCCCAGGAGCCGCCTGCTTTTCCCCCGGCAGCAGAGGCCATACGGACCAGAAACTCCCGCGGTGGCAGGCAAGTTAATGGTTCTCCTAATGGCCTACACGAGCTACATGCATCAAATGGAATTAGTATGAAAATGGTTCATTACCTTCCTGAGATCCAAGGTCAGGTTTTTCAAAGGAATTTAGGTACATAAAGTTGCAGGTGGACAACTAGTAATGTTTACAAAAGCTCTCATGTGCCAGATTCCCATGGATTTCAGTATGGGTTAGACCTCTGAAGATAGAATGTCTTTAGGCGTCCAAGTCCTTTGAGAGGTGAAGTATTTTGCATTTATTGCAGTGTCCTGCAGGGTGCATAAGGATTATTACCATAGAGCAGCTTGTGTGCTGTCAGTCCAACATACTGGCTTACTCTGCAGTGACTTGTTCATCTTCCCATACCCAGTGGAACAAAATCTGTTGCGTCCACCCCATATATCTACCATCCAGGAAACAATGCCTATTTGTGTTCTGGAAGCCTTCTCCTGAGTTTACTTTTCTTATTAAGAAGTGCAAAGTATGGGGGGAAGGTGGGAGGTGGAGAGAAAGAGAGGCATCGGGGTCCAGCACACAGCACAATACCAGCCACACTGCCAATTAATGTGCCAGGATTCCCTCGCTCGCACATGTTATGTTGTTTTGATGTAACTAAATGACAGTTGCATTCAGCTGCCTCTTTCTATGGAAAAAAACATCTTCAAAAGAGCAGATGAGTGTGACCCCTCTTCTCATTTTGTTTCCCATTACTTTAATTGTATATATATTGAATGTATCATCTATCGTGGAAAATTGCTTTCGTCTCTCTAACATCTGCAGGACACTATTATGGCAAAGACTGGTGCATCTGCTGATGCAGCTTTTGCTCTCCCCATTTTTTATTCCATTTCACATTCACAAACTTCAAACCTGTGTTCCTAGAGCTATACTGCTAAACCCACTGATTTCACCAGGAAGAGCAGGTGCTCAGCAACACGACAGATCTGGCCATTTTAGTTTAGGTGTCTAAATATGCCTTTACTAGCTTAGACATTTGGACTCAATGTTTTTGCTCTGGGAGCATTAATCTTGCATCTCAAGTGTACACTAAATTCCAGTTTGCTTCCTCTGTCTCAGTCTGTTAAAAATTTGATTCCATGTTTTTATTAATACCATTCAGCAGAGGGTTTTTATGCTGTTTCACCACACTGTCAACCCACTGCTTGCTCCTTGGTAATCCCAGAATGATCTACACGACCCATATATACATACAATGTTTATCATTAGAAGATGACCCTTATGCTGAGGCCAATACTTATAATTTCTTTGCATGCCAGGTTTGTGTGATCAATATTGAGGCTAATTTATTCTGTGAGTGGCTCTGCTTAATCCCGTGACTGTCTGTGTGCAGTGCATGCATATCATCCCCAAATGCCTTGGTACACATGTCAACAATGAGAAAAGTACTTGGTGGAAGAATGTAACTTTCAAAACTCAGCTGCTGCAGTTGGCAGAAGCCAGCTCTCTTCATCCACAATTTGTCTTACTTGATCTTGTGACTGCCAGTAGAAATGCCCCAAATTGTTTGTCTTGCATTTTTTCACCTGCAGGACTTTAAATTAGACACAGGAAAAGCATTTCAGCAGTATTGAAATAAATGGTTTTCTAATTGCATGCTTTACTTTTTTTAACTGAATTTTTCAAAGCACTCATTTAAAGATGAAAATGCTCTAGTTGGGAAAAAGAAGGGAGGTAGGAAACTGGAGAGTTCCACATGCTGAGCTCTTTTTAATCCTATTTTTAGGGAAGTAAAGACAGCTTGCTTCCCTTCAAATGAGCTGTCAGTTTACTCTCCAAAGTGAGTGGAAGTCTTTCTGAGAGCCACAGAGATCCTGGGACATCTGCCAGGGACAAAGACATTCATGACAAGGTTCAGTACCTGGTCTTACTTCCTGCCTCTTTTCTATTCCACTCAGTTACATCACCACACCCCAAGGGCTGCATGCCACTGGTGAAGTCAGAGCCAAGATGAATACTGGGGACTGGGACTGCAAGTCATTTTTACCCACTCCTCACAGTACCAGCAGTTCCTTCTCAGATCCCGTTTGTAATAGAACCTGCCCAGGGACAAGGCCTTCCAAGAAACATCTCAAATTTATGTGAGTGGGTGTGTGTAGGCCAGCTTTTTGTGATAGTAAAAATTTCTGTGCATATATGTCTAAAACACATTATATATACTTACAAAATTAAGCATGATCTATACTCTGGTTTGCTTAAATCCTAGAAAACCCTGGGCAAAACAGAATCCAGGATAGAGGCATTGAGAAAATTTCCAGAAGCACTGAACCTTGACTTGCAGCTCCCATTCAATTGTATCCAGTTACTGAGGCACCATCTCTGTGTGTTCCTGTAAATTCTTATAGTGTTTTGAACCTCTCTTGTATTGCACCTTTGATCAGATTAACTGAGTTCCTTAAAAAAAAAAAAAAAAATTATGTCTTTAATTTTGTAATATTTTTGGTAAGTAATAATTATCAGAAAATCTATTAAGGAATAACTCTGGTTTTGACAAGGAATGAATCTGAATCATAAGTAAAGCTTATAGCTGATTTTTTTAAAAAAAAATTGAATAGGTCATTTACTTTAAATGTCTAAATGAGAAGATTGTGAGTTTATTTCTCAGACACGTGCAAGTTCCTAAGTTCCTGGGACTTCTTGTGTGAATTAGGCTTGCAAGATTTTAATCACCAAAAATCCCCCCAAAATAACAACAACAACAGCAACAACAACAAAACCACCACACCATCAAGTATTGATATTTCTGAGTTAGTTTTGGTGCTTTGCAAGCTTTACATTCCAGTCAGCTCAGTCCTTATTTTATGTACAAAAGCTGATATTTTCACCTGAAAAGAGATGTTCTGTTCTTTTGCTTGTTCAATAGAACTTGCTTCCTTTTCCTTTTCTTGAGTCTCAGCAAAACAATGTCCAGTAACCTACTTCTTGGTAAAATGAACTAGCACACAACTATTGTAAATTCACCACAAGCTGTAGATAAGAAGGCAGGAACTTACATTAGTGCAAACATAAACATGTATTTAGTGTCTGCGTGTATTTAAGGATAACACTGGTCAGAAGTTGCAGAAGCAGAATTGAAGGAATCCTCCCAGATTTATTAGGAAAAAAAACTACCTCCTTTCCTAATTTTTCCATCCCTAACTCTGGAAAGTCTGTTGGGTCAATCCTCTGTTGAAGTCAGTGGGAATTTGCCACTGATTTCAGTGGAAATAGGTTTGGATTCTTTTACTGTAAATTTCCTCTAAAGAGAATCCTACTGATCTGTAATGAGTCATTCAGAAGCACAACTTGTGAGCTGTGTGAAAAAACCCTTTTCCATATATAGCACTGCTTAAAATTTATTATTCAGAAAGTCATATTATGAATTAGCTCAGGAAATGCAACTGAAAAATTTCCTTTTTTCTTTAAACCCAGCCTCTTCCTCTCTCTACCTAGCTCCTCCTCCTAAAAAAAAAAGAAATAAAAAGGAATATACAATAATGCCAGTAATTATGTGTTATGTGATTTTTATTGCTTTGCAATTTCTTACAAATGTTTTTGTGGGTGGTACAAAGTATTTGAACAGGTTTTAAAACTAGTCAGAAATTTATTAAATATTTGTGATTGTTATTACAGGTTGTGTTTTATGATCTAAGGTTGATTTATATGCACAAAAACTGAAAGGCAACGCAGTGTAAGTCTTGCAGTATTCTTTTTTTGGTAATGCTCTACAATGCACTGTGAGCCTCTCTGAGCTGAAGGGGCTCTGCATATGCTGAAGAACAAAAAGAGACCATTACTGAAGTAGAAACAAAAGCCAGAATACTCTGCATGCCCTGCTGCTTTCACTGGCTGGGGTTGGGTTTATAGATAGTCAGTATTTACACAGAGCTTTTTGCAAACTTTAAGAAACTTGAACTTTAGGTGTTGGATTAAGAACATTTTGCTGAACTAAATGTTGAAGATCACTTGAAATGCACATGTAGAAATATTTTCCAAAGGAGGAGCCAAGTACTTGTCTATATTCTGAATTTAAGGAAAGGCACAAGGCACATCATGTATAACAGCTAGACTGTAAGGTTACCCAGATTATTTCATGATGCACAGATTTTAAACTGTGCAGTAATGAGTAACAGTCCAAAAAAGAACACATGGATATATTTGCCCTGCAGATATCCTGCTGTTTAGCTGATTTTCTCAAAAGTGCTGGTAGACCTTCCATAACCTATCCTGTTTCACATACAGATCATAACATCAACCACACCATGCAAGGATTCCCCATACATCTTCTCTCCCCATTTGTTTTATTTTCCCTGTTGGTCACCCATCAGAAATTACTCCCATCCTGACTGGTTTGAGAACAGATAATAATGAACAGCAACTAACCACATGAAAAAATCTTAAATTTTAACAGGATGTTTTCAGATAAATAAGAAACATGCTTCTGCCTGGAAAAAAAAAAAAAAAAAGGGAAGAAAAAAAAAAAGAGAGGGAAAATAGAGGTAATTCAAATGCAATGGCTGTTTATGTACATAAGAGCTTTCCCTAGTTTCCCCCCAATTGCTAGATAACTGTAGATTGCTGATAAATTTAGAATTGGATATTTGTTTCACTTTATGGTGGAATATCACAAGGGAAAATATGAGGGCTGCTGCATGCACTGAGGTGGCATCACCTTTTCTTCACAAGCCTGGCATACTTGAGCTGACAGACAAGTATCTTGCTGGCCCAGAGACCGGGCAGTGATTTGTCTGTGACTGTCAGGGGTAGTGGTGTTTGGGAAATGAATCACACCTCCCTCTGCTTCTGTTGAAGCAGAGGAATTGCCAAACCAATGACCTGCAAGGCTGTCTAGGTTGCTCAGATTGTAAGGTCGCAAGGAAAAACAAAGCATGGCTTGCGCTTTGGGCCTTCTCTACGTACTTGTGTTGCAGCCAGCAGGAATACGTTTCTGCTTCATTTCAGCCTTCAGACCCAATGGGATTTTTTTTTTCCTTATGTCCTTGAAAGCAATGCGAAAAGATTGGTATTCCTAATCATAGAAGGAATTGGTCCAAGTGACCCTCTGGACTGACAGCAGAAGAGAAAAATCCCAACAAGACATGTATTCAAATCCATGGTGGGCTGCCGAAGAGTAGTCTGCATTTTGATCCAAGTTCATTCTGGCTTTGAAAGCAAACGCTGTCTAAACCAAGCAAGGATCCACATGGACATTTTCCCTTCAGCTCTTCCCCTCCACCGTGCTGTGCCTGTCAGTATATTCCCAAACTCAGCTAAATTCAAACATGACACTGCACACACAGCTCTCCCCTCAGTAGCAGATGAGGGAACTATCATTTATTTTAAGCCACCTTTGGAAAGTCTAAAAGCATTACACTGATGTAAAAAGAAGTGTCATGCTGAATGACAGCAGAGTCTCTTATTTATTCATTGGCTGTTGGAGATTTTGGTTGAAAAATTCTGTAAGCTCTAAGTCTTTGGCACAAGTTTTAAGTCTCTGTTGAATCCATTAAAAAACTGGGTTGTAGCAAAGAGGCACATCATTCCTTCTTTAGGCATTTAACCCCCATTTACATCAATGGAAATTAGATAATTCACACATCTGCTCCTCTGTCTAACATTTTCAACTATGTCCTTGGGGTGCTGAACTTGAGACTCTACAAAGGGCCTATTTAAGGGCTAAGCAAATCACTTTCAGCATTCCAGGTGCTGTTACAGTGAGTAAAACTTGACATTCTGAAATTGAGATACCTGAAGTCTCTAATTATTTAATTTTGTGTCTTTATTTGCTTTTATGTAAAGGCAGGAAAAACAATATACAACTTTTGTATAGATATATATTTAAATGATATGTGTATCTTTCATCTTTAATTTCAGATTAACACCAAGGTAGCGGGTTCAATCCCTGTTCAGGTCATTCACTTAAGACTTGGACTCGATGATCCTTGTGGGTTCCTTCCAAATTAGAATATTCTGTGACATCTCTGAATTTAGGGTACATTGCTAAAGATTCCTTTTCTTAACTTTGAGGGATGTCTAATTTGCTCCACTATTCATCCTAAATGTCCCTCTTCATAGTTTCTATTCTTACTTTTCAAATTTATTACTAGCAATACATCCGTGTTTATGTGCCTGTACACAGACTTGTACATCCGTAATTACTGTTTAGGTGATTACACACAAGGGCTGTGCATTTTGCTTGATCTGGCAAAAAAACTCATTAAAATACAGTTTTATTGTGCAGTATTCATAATGTCCGTTTCAACATCATTCTCATTATGTAATAAATGTATTTCAGAAGTATCTTTAAATTCAACACAACATAAGAAGCAGGCAACTGCTGTTCTCTAAAGAACTTATTTTTATGTATGTAGGTGAGACACTTGCTTTCAATTTCTCACCAAAGAACATTCTTTAGAGTCTCTTGGTAACTATTATTTTTTGCCCAGAACAGTTCCAGGCAGTTAACTGATTTCAGAAATAAATACAGACATTCAGATGATGTCAAAACCAGCGTGAAGATCCGCATGCTGATCTTACAAGTTAATAAGTACCCTGAGTGCAATCCATAAAACACATTTATCAGTAGGCACACCCTTGTAGTGTCTGTGGCCCATGACTGAAAATCTAAATACAGTCAAATCAAAGTGAGATCATCCTTTGAGCTCTGCAATGCCAGGGCTTTGCCCTGAGAATCTTTAGTCGATGCACTGTGAGCTTGTAAGAGGGATCCCTATCTTCAGTGACCTCCTGCTCTGTGACACTGCACCCCATGGCAGTGCCTCAACAGGGAACCTTCTCATAGAGCAGTAAGTGTGTACTCGAGTCAGAGAGAATGGTTTTGTGTCTTCCTGGACACACATCTCGCTGGGTTGGCTCTGCCTCAGAAATAGGCTTAGTGGCTGCTTTAGGCAGTAGCTGTAAGAAACCACCATGATGCAAAACTGGGGCTACCCATACTGGTCATATTCCAGGTTTGCAAGGAAGTTTTTCTTTTCTAACCCAGAAAAGTGGAGAGAAAAGGGCCAAGGGTTCCTGGTTGGGGACACTGCAGAACATGGGTGAGTCCTGTGTGGGAGCGTGTGGAAAACAAGGATGGGCTCATCCCAGCCCTTGCATTCACAGGAGGAGTGACTAAGCCAGGACTTTTCCCTTTTTCAGAAGTCTATGGTTTTCAGATCCTTTTAAGAGTACCATGTCTGTGGTTCAGACATTCTTCTGCTTCAACTTTGATCCTTGCTTTCCCATCATGTTGTCCTAGTGGGGGGGGTTAAGCTGGAAGTGTGGAAATGCTCCCCTGAAGCCCCAGATGAGTTTCCAAGAAGTGTGCGTGAGCCCCGGGCAACATGGGTGGGGCTGATGGCCCTGCAGGATTTCACCTCCCTGGAAAGGAGTTGTAGGAGCCCTGGGGCTCAGGGACGTGCAGGGATGAGGGCATTTGCCTCAGAAATGTCTGGGTTTGAAGCAGGTGGGACCCCATGGATTGAGCCCACTCACAGCAGACTGGTGACCTTACACAATGGGACTGAGCCAGGTTGTGGCAGATGGTGTCCCTGGATCTGAGACTGGGTCCTGGCTCTTACTGTTTAGTTAATTAATTGGGAGGAACATAAAAATTAACTTGATAAATTGTGAATACAGTATAAAACCCTCTGATTTTGTAGATAGCTTGAATCCTGTGCTGGAGTAATATGACAAGTATAATCAAAGTTGCTGGTAGATTTTGGTGTTTTTCTCCTGGCCCTTATCAACTGATTCATAGAAGTGATTCTGGAAAGACACTGCTAAAAGTCTTATAAGCTGATGAGACTTATTGGATAGGCAGGACTGATGGGATAGGGCCATTCCTGGTGCTCCTATGTGCCTCAGTAGGATGTGTCTCTAGCAAGTCCTTATAGGAAAACTGACTTGGTGGACTGTATTTTTCCATGGCAGATGTAATCACCTAAGTGATGTATCTTATGTCAGGTATGCTGGAAGTCTGATTTCTGAGACTGCTGCCTGAGATGTTTTACATAGTTAAGAATGGAAAAGAGACAGAATTGTCCACCCTTTGCTGACACTGGCAGGCATCCCTCTGCCAGTGGGAGGTAATGCGTATTTGGGTTTGTTGTTGTGCTTTGGGGTGCAGGCTGTCACTTGGGGCAGGGCTGTGCCTGTGGGATGCAAACCATCATTCTGTGTGTCCACAATGGCACCGGCAACCAGGGATGGCAAGGCAAGGGTGAGCACTGGCAGGAAGCCTTTTCTTGCAGACACACCCTCCATGCCAGCAACTCGAGGGGAGTCAATTGTCCCAGCAAAACCCCCAGAGGAATGTCCTTCTCTTTGGTGAGAGTCCAGATAACACAAACACACTTTAAAGCATTTTTCTATCCCAGCAGTGCCAGTTCCAGGGCAAAAGCCCCATTCTCTTCAGTCGGTTCTTTTGAGATGTGGGTGATGTCTCTGTGCCAAGATAGTCCGTTTACCTCCACAGTGGCTTTTTCCAGCAGGTTTCCAGGAATGAGAAGAACAGCTGGAGAAACTGAATGCTATTATGCTTCATTGGTGGGGGGGAAATTCTCCATACTGCAATATTAGTACTCACTGCCTGTTGTGGTCACCAAGCACTGTCATCAGCGAGCTTTCCAGGGGCTGGTAAGGAAGTGGGATGTACTGAAGCTCTCATGCTTGAGCAATTCAAGTCCAGAAGGGTAATGCAGGGAGTATGTTTATCATGTAAACAGTGAACCGTCTGTAAAAGGGAAGTTTTATGCAGTGATGGGGATGTGGGAAATGAGAAACCACAAATTAATGAGAAACCCTACCGAGGTTAAAGTAATTTACTGATTAATTTTGATTTCACTTTGCTTGGTCAGAGTGGAGGGGGGAGAAGACATAACATTGCATGATAAATCTTTTATTGGCACAGATTGGAGATTGTTCATAAGTGAGACTAACCCACATCAGTACCAATAGCTTATGCCACACCATTCTGCCAGCTGGATGTGCCAGCTGAACAGCTGTTTCAGACAAGTTTTTTAAACCTTATTGGAAATTTTCTCTTCTTCTGTTTACCTGTAAAGTTCCATCAGGGTTTTCTGGGATTTATTCTTTAGGGGGGTTTTGATGAAATAAATAAGTCACTAAAAGTATCACTGTAGTGATACTATGATTAGAAGCAACCCAACTTGCCAGTCTAATTTCTTGAGACCTTCCAAATATAGTTACGTGGTTGTGTAGAAAATCAGGAATCTCCCCTTCCTAGTCTCCCCATGTCTAACACCCAAGATCATGCAGAAAATTACTTTCATCCGATATCAGGCTTTAATCTGATTGGTTCTGTTTGCCAGCACGAAATATTTGGGGACTGTTTCTGCTATTTGAGGAAAGGTTGAGAATGGTGGGATAGTAGAGGATGGCTTCATTTTTAGGAGTAGAGATGAGGCACAATTCTTAAAGGTTGGGTTCTTTTGTAGTGAACCTCCTGGAAATGCACAGTTGGTGCAATTTAAGACTAAATCGGAGTAGTAACTTGTAGCCCAGAACAGTGCCATTTGAAGTGAGGGGGGCATTTTTTACTAGGACAGGGACAAAGGTAGAAACTCATTTTACAGCAAAATTTCAATGGTTTATTAAACCTTTGCCTGCCTGAAAAGAGCTCAGAAGGTTAGAAAAGAAAAAAGAAAGGAAAGAAAAAAAGAAAGGAAAGAAAGAAAGAAAGGAAGAAAGAAAGAAAGAAAGAAAGAAAGAAAGAAAGAAAGAAAGAAAGAAAGAAAGAAAGAAAAGAAAGAAAGAAAGAAAAGAAAGAAAGAAAGAAAAGAAAGAAAAGAAAGACACAAAATAGTTTCCTGTTTTCAAATGTAAATTTCTTGTATTAAAGTGGCAATGTTCTGTAACAAATGCTACATTAAATGCTGGATTAGTTACAGGATGAAGATGGTGATCTTTCCATGATCTTTCAAAAGCATTGTGGCCAGAAGATTAAGGGAGGTCATTCTTCGTCTCCATTCTGCCCTTGTAAGACTCCACCTGGAGTGCTGAGCCCAGCTCTGGGGTCCCAGCACAGGAAGGACATTGTCCTGTTAGAGTAAGTCCAGAACAGGGACACCAAGGTGATTAGAGGGGTGGAGCAGCTGTGCTGTAAGGAAAGGCTGAGAGAATGGGTATGGTTCAGCCTGAAAAAGAGAAGGCTTTTAGGTGTCCTATTTGCAGCCTTCCAGTAGCTGAAGGGAGCCTACAAGAAACATGGAGAGAGACTATTTACAAGAGCACATATTGACAGGACAAGGGCCAAGTGGTTTTAAAGTGAAAGAGAGTAAAATTAGATATTAGGAAGAAATTCTTCATTGGGAGGGTGGTGAGGCCCTGAGAAGTTGTGGATGCGCCACCCCTGGAGGTGTTCCAGGCCAGGCTGGATGAGGCTCTGAGCAACCTGGTCTAGTGGTGTTCCCTCCCAGAGTTGGGGGATTGGAACTTATGGTCCCTTCCAACCAAAGCCGTTCTACGGTTCTATGATCTTATCAATCATCTAGCAAGAAATGGGTGTTTTACAGCAAAGATGAGAAGCCACAAACTTCCCCAGTGCAGTTTCCAATCAGAAGAGGATTGCACTCAAATTCTGGCAGATTGCAAAATGCCAGACTGTCCCCATACCAATGCTGTTTGCCACTTGTTGAGAAAACCGGCCTTCTAATCCTAAACACTGGCCTTCAGTCATTCTATTTTATTATGGAATGGCTTAGGACATTATAAGCTTCACTCCTGAATTTGCCAAGAGAAATCAGTGGGTTTTTTTCTGGATATCCCAAGATATTTGTATGAGCGATTTCAAGTATTAGGGATCAGAATCTCACAAACCACTAGACATTGCATCTCCATTCAACACTATTTCATACCAGCCTACTTCCCTCAGCTTTACCTGCCATGTTTTCTCATTTCTTTTCCATCTTGGCCCCTTTTTTGGTAATTGGTAATTAAAAGAGAAGGAACTTTCTAGCATATCATATGCATAATTACATAAGCATACAGTATTGATAACTATGATTCTGAAACATAATTATATTATCACAACAGACTTCTGGAAAGATGACTTAGAAAAGTTACCTGGCAACTTCATGCACTACCAGAAATTCAAACATAAGAGAAACTATTAGCTATTGTGGATATTGATGAAGGAGAATTGGGAAAGAGACATTTTTAGAAACACTTGTTTTACCCTACCCTGGTAAGAGGCAGGAATGTTTTCACATGGAGAACAGGAAAAACAGGAAAGTGTCAAAACCAGCAACATCTGGTTCAATTATTCCCTAATGTTCTGTAGATGAAAATAAGAGCAAGGACCACAGTATTGTATAAGAACTGCAGAGTCATGATGACAGAGCACAATTTGACATCAGATTTGGCATCCCACAGGCCATTTTAGGGTCTGCTGATTGCACTGGGTTTTAGGCAACACTAATATGATGCCAGATTGCCTGTGCTAAATTGAGGGTCAATCTGGCTGTTCCGTCTTCCCAAGGCAAATTCTTCATTCTTCATTCCTGACCTTCACGTTGAGAGAGAGGTTACATCGTCATATATGCGGGTACATTTATTTCTTCTCCTTATTCTAAAGCTGGCTTGGCATGAAGAATTCAGGGCATATTTAGCTCACACATAATTGCCATGCACCCATTACTTCTAGCATGCAGCTGACTTGCATTCGATCACACAGGAAAAAGAAAAGTTCTTTGTTGCATCCGTCCCATTGGACTTGGCTCGTTTGCTTTTGCTTATTTCAGTGTAAGGTAATTTATGCAATATTGTTGTAAAAGCAAGCTTGAAAGAAATAAGAAATGTTGGAGTTGCTTCAGGAATGTTTTCCTGTCCTGTGATCATGTTGCACTTGCACTTTATGACCAAATTGTTAATTCTTTGAAGTTATGAAGTAACTATGATATGACTGTACAGATTTAATTTATTAAGAAGGTAAGAGCATGTGAGAAAGAGACAATATTCCCCTTCAGATTGCATCATATGAGAAAAAAATAGCCATTTGGGAAATAATTGTCTCCTACACACAAGAAATAACAGAGGGGAATTTTAAACATGAAGTGTCTGCACAGATTGAAAGCAAAACTTCTGAAACTTCAGAACCCTAACAGATGAGCCATGCCTGTAATGCTGACAACTCCTATCAAACTCTGCTTGCAAATATTTTTAACTTTGCAGGTGATACAGATGTGTGTCTCTATTTCACAGCACCAGAGTTCACAGTGTTTCATGTCTAGAAGTACAGCTTTGACTTTCTGTGTATAAAGCAAGAGAATAATCTCTGGATGTAAATCCAGATTAAGACAAGGTCACGTCTGAGTTCAAAGAAGTCTAAGGTTTCAGTTCAGATTTGTTTACTCTGAAATCTTGCCAAACCTCTATTGTCCTTGATGTCCTCTGTGTCTTTTAACACAGCAGTTCAAGTGATGGTGATTAATAGAATGGAGCCCACAAAGAGCCTCTTGGTCATGTTTTACCATCTAATTGAAAATAAAGTTGAGAGACTTCTTTTCTTCTCACGATGCTGATGGAGATGTGGCATCCCTGGGACTCATAAAAATATTCCTATCTGTATCGCATTTTATAACAATAAAACTTCTGATGGATAGAATCCATGTCCATGTTCCAGTTTCTCCCCACTAATGATGCCTATTGTGTAATGCTGTCATAGTTACAGGGTCTTACTAACGTAAAAGCTCTCATAATCCCTGTAGCTGGACCAAGAAAGAGCTAGATACTTCTTGACATTTCTGAAAAGCTGTTTAGAAGACCTAAATGAAAAAAAATTTGGATCCATGAAAATATATTAGCATTTTTTACATAGAGCAGGTCTCTCTTTTAGTCCCCTTGATAAATGACTGACAGGTCAGAAATGTGAAATCTACAATTCTAACTGAGTTCACACATCTATTGATATTTCTACATTCAGGTCAAAGCGTTTCCACCATCAGGTCTCAGCATTTCACCTGACATCAAACTTGAAGCAGATTCCGGTTCCACTAGGGGCTGTCTCAGAGCTGAAAATTCCCAGTGCCTGAATCCAATAGCCCCGCTCACCTTTGGCATTTTGCATACAATTCCCCCATTACAGAGTGGGGTTTGAGTCGATTATCCCCTTGAGACACAGTACTGAGAAGTGCCTTGAGTGGTGCTGGGTGTTTGGATGTGCCTTTGGTAGTACCATTCAGGGGGTAGTTCTCAGCATCATCAGTTTGTTGGAGTGAGGGCCTTTCCCTCCAGTTCAAATGTTCCTGAAATCCAGAAGGGCTCTGATTTCATAGGTCTAGTAGAGGTTTCTCACAAAACCAGAGGTATTTTCAAAATATCCAGAACCACAAATTCAGCCCCCACTGAATTTCAGTTTCCCTTGCAGATCATTATTGTTTTCACCACTTTATGGCAGTACTGGCCAAAATCAATCTTTTACAACTCCACTTCCTACTCATACTAAAAGAAAAAGGTTGGCGCATTTAATTAGAGCTATTTATATTTTCAAAATGAGGAAGACATTCTGGAAAAGGAATTGTTTCTGCAGCCAATTCGAGGACCTTCTGTCTACAAAATCTGCTCTAGACACTTTCCCACCGCAACTTTCTTTCCATTATTAGGAGCTTACACCACTTTGTATTTAGTTTGGTATTTTGCCAGAAAATGTTCTTTAGGTCTCTATAGTACAAAATCTGACAGAAAGCATAACACAAGGAAAAAAAGGTATTTTTAAGTCCCTATTTTTTCCATTTTCCCATCAGAAAAATTTTAAAAAAAATATTAGTAATATAAATCCATCTATGTTCCATTTTTTTCTCTGGTTATTTATACCTTTTAACTATGATCCATGTACAGAAGTCAAAAGTTATTAAATCCATTCAGATAGTTCTTCAATCTCTTCAGGAGCTGAGTGTACCTGGCACAGGCACCAGATATTTCCTTTTGGTTTCTGAGCTAGAAGTAATACTTGAAGTAAATTATTTTCTGCTGTGATAATGATGATACTACCAGATGTCCTATGTGGAAAAGGCCAGGGAGGTTATGATCCTGACTCTCATTCTGATAATGTCCCTTATTTTCTTACCCTAGGAAAACTCATCTCAGATTCCATCTGTGGTTTTCAGTGAGAATAGTGCTTTTCTCTTCCTCCTGCATAATTTTTCAGACAGATTGACTGATCTACGGAAAGGTCAAATGACTTACTTGAAGGGTAAAACAATGAGTCAGTAGCACAGCTAGCTCTGAATCAAATCCTTTCCTGTCCTCCAGTCCAGCCAGTAGACAACACATAATTGCTTTTGTTGACCAGAGAACTTTCATGAAGTCAGCATCAGCTGTGGTGTATGCTAGCATGAGCCTCTGAACAGTGTTGGTATACATCAGCGTGAGTCTGTGAAAACCGGTCACCTTCTGTCAGCAATCCATTTGGTGTGCAGCGGCCGACAGACCTTGGGTCCCTCCCTTTGTCCTGTCTGTGTATGGCTGCTTTCACCCCTCAGTCACGCAGCTCTGCTCCCACCTGCACTGGGATCTGGTTCTTCTGAGGGGCTCGACCACAACCCTCCTGCTCAACCTGCACTTCAGCCTCCCTTCCCCTGCAGTCAAGAAGAGGAAAAAGGCCTGTTATTCTGCACTGTAGTCATATGAGATCATGGCTTGGAAAATGTTCAGAAACACTTGAAAAGATAAACTCAACAATCTGTTTTAACCTTAGACTCCACCGATGTCTGGATTTAGCTGACCTATATGCATCTGCACATATTTTGGCAGATAGAGGTCTGGAAACTTTGTAGAGAGGTTGGTGGAAGATAGTCTAAAATAAAGAAAATATGGCTGAAAAAGGAACTTAAGCAGGCATCTAATCTATCCTCATTGAAAGCAGGATGGGCTTTATCTACATCATTTCTAGCAGGTGACTCACCTGCTATCCTCTACCTCTCCAGGCAATCTGTGCTACCACTTCACAACTCAAATTATTAGGTTAAACTTTCAGAGAACCTTTAGTGCCCTCCCTTGTCGAAATGAGAGTGTGTCACTCCTGTATATGATGTAAAGCAGTCAAAAAAATAGAGCTCATGCAATACAGAATGGTATGTATAACAAATTCAACTATACAGAAGTGTCTTCAGTGAGAATTTCCTTTCTCTTATGGTACTTTGGCAATAGAAAGAGCCTTCCACCCCTCCTCTTTTTACTGAATAATGCCTGGTTCTGCCTTTCTTCTAATAAGACTATTTGCAAAGATTTTCCAAATGTTATTCTACATAAGTGCCTGAGTATGTGAAGGAAAGGTAATAGGAAAAAGAAATGGTTTTAAAATGACACTGAAGATTTGACTTTTCAATTTTTCAAAGCCAGGAAATTAATATTGAATCATCTGACTGTTCTGCACTGTGATGTTTTAGCTCATATGGCACACAAGATAACCACTGCTCAGAGACCCTGCAGTAACTCAGCAAAGTGGGATGACTGGAGAATGACGTTTCTGCTATAAATCATCAAGTCTGTAGTGTATACGTGTAATAGACAGCACTTGAGAAGTATGGAAACATGGGACTGTTATGGGATGCCAGAAGGAACTTTTTAGCATGTTTCTCTTACTGATGACTGGTTGGCAGCTCAAAAAAACCCTCTCTAATATAAGGTCACCATATAAATTGAAATGGAAAGAGCTACTATTAGGTCATCTTTTCCATCCTGCTGTCAGGGTGGAATTGTTCCCTACAGTGTGTACTTGAGTGTTTTGTTCAGTCTTCTCTGAAATAACTTAAGCAACAGGTTTTCCATTGCTTCTCCTTGGAATCCTACCCCACATTGTAGTAGACCTTGTTAATAGGAAATGTTACTCTAAAACATAAATTTTCCTGTTCTCCGTTTCATCTCACTAATTCCACTTATACTCCCTTCTCTGGTCCTAATCAATCCCTTTGCCTCCTAAGTGTTTATATCCTCCTAAGACTTATGGAGAATTATCATACCCCAATTAGATATCATTCAGCCAAGATATGTGCAAAGCCCATTCCCTTCATTTTCCTTCAGCCCACATCTAAGCCTTGGCTCGTTTCTTCTCCTCTCTGAAGTCCCTTCAGTTTGTCATCACGTTGCCCTCAATTTAAGTTGAAGAGAATTCTGGTCCCTACACTGCAGCCAGAGACATGGCGATCAGGTTTCCAGAACACCAGCGCTCCCCAACTCACCACAAAGTCAGATGGCCACAGAGACCACTCAGGAAGAGGAAAATAAAGGGGAGTAGCAGTCTGCAGGGAAAGAGCGATGTAAAATGGCAACACAACAGTGCAAGCCATGGCCCTGCAGGGAGAAGAGCCACAGCAAACCTTCGCAGGAGTGCTGGGAGCTCACTGCCCCATGGCAGTGAGGTGTGGCACCAATGGCTTACACCCGGGCTGGCAACCCTGAGTAGTGCTGGTGGGGTGGAAACAGCCCCAGAGCTCTCCATGCCCGCCCCAGGGGCATGTTGTGCCAGGCAGGGCTGGCATCACCGCTTTGCCAGCATCCCAAAAGATCCCACAGTGTCCCAGGCTGTGACCTCGTGAGCCGCAGCAACCTGGGTGAGCGTGTGTTTCACAGATGGACAAAGCCCACACTGTCTACAGGTCTGGTTTTTTCCTTGTGGCTGTAAAATAAAGGAGTGGGAGAGAAACCTGGGTTGTATCTTAGCCTCCTGGTGGTCCACCCCCTCCACTCAGCCCTGCAGACCATCCAAAACGTTGTCATTTTACCCCAGAAGGCAAGCAGGCCTGGGGTAGATCCAGAACGGATTACAACATAATCCAATTCACAGGGAGGGGTATTTTTGAAAGAAGATTATTTTTTTCCCTCTGGCTGGCTGCCAAAAATAAATAAATGCTGTAAGTATAATGTAATGTTTTCAGAGGGCATGGTGATGGAAAGAGAAGGCTCGTTTCCATATCCACATTAGAGAGAGGGAGAGGGTAATTTGATTTTTGCAGCACTGTGCAAAGCAGTCTGAGGGTATGTAAGGTATAAGTGCCGATATTTCACAGAGGAATTTCAAACACAGTATTAGCCTGAAGAAAGCAGTGCTTCTTTTCTAATCAGGACAATGTACTACGGCTGTTTGGTCTTCATTTCAGCATCAAAAAGCCTCTGCCTGAACCTTTTGTGACCTTCAGAGAGTTTTGCATAATTAGCTTGATTAAAGACACAACACAGTTTTAGCACCAGGGACCAAAAACCACAAATTACTGAGGATCACATGTTTTGCAAAATAATACCATTCATGTGATTATTTGGTTTGCTCTCATCATTTTTGAAATATTACTCCATTGCTTTGACTTGAGTTGCTAGTTGTAACAGATAGCCAGTTCCCAAATAAAATGTAAGTCTTTACCAAAATGTTTCCATTGCATAAAAAACTGTTATTGGATTTCTGTAATGTCATAGGGCTGACTTTGATATTTGTATTAGGGACATGACTGAAAAACAGCAGCAGTACAAAGACTTTCAGCTACGCAGGCTGTCATTTCACTGGGTCTTCCTCAAACTTTGCTTTTACCATTTGCATTTTAGTGTGTTAATCTCAACTTTTAAAGTGTGACAAAGCCAATAAAAAAAAAAAAAAAAACAACAAAACCAGAATAAGATTGCATGATGAGACATAGCTGGATTTTTGTATGCAGGGAACATTGGGTCATCTTCCAGAGGGCAGTTTGGGGACTACTTTTCTCAAAGAATCCACAGGGTATCTGTGGGGACTTGTAACAGGGGAGTGCTGCCCTAATGTCCCTTGGACCACGCAGGGTAGAATCTGAATACACAGCACACACCCAAAGAATGGAGATACCTGGCAATGGGACCCACCTACCTCCTGCGTGCTAAAATGGAGACTGCCTGGTTGTTTTCTCTCCACTCACACAAGAGGTAGTAATTTCCCACTGCCTGAGGGTGGTGGAAAGAAAAATGCTCAGAATGTCCCAAGCATCCCAGATGGACAACTCTTTTATAGGGTTCTCATCTGTTGCCAAACATCATTTTTCCTCATTGCTTCAATACAAGAGGGCTGTGGATGCCTCCCCATCCGCTTGCCTTTTCTAACAGGTTTCCTGGCACACTCCCTGTCCCTCAAACTGTGTAAAAAGGGGAATTGGGCAAGTGCAGTTGGGTTCACACAATCTGTGTTCATGTGCCTATGTGTAAGGCCATGTTTACATCCTGCTCCTCTGTCCTGCTTCCTGTAGCTACCAGGCTGAAGTAAATGGCCAGCTACATCACAGAGCTTGCAAGCTCTGTAAAATAACCCTGCCCTCACCCATTCTGTACCTACAGCCTTCATGGTCTGCTGGAACTGCTGCACGGATTTATGCAACCCTCTGCTGTTAGCACACCCTCATTGCTGCAAACGATCTCAGCTTGAGACCTTCATGTGTTAAAAGAAATTAAGGAAGTTGCAAAATCTGTTGGTACAATAATAACAGTGGGTGTTCTTACAGAAACCAGTATAAGCTGGTTGAGTGGCACATCTGGGATGGTTTTAAGATGAAACTTGATTAATACCACAGATGACTGCTATTTAAAGCCATTCATTTTTGATGCATAGTTTGGGGGAGGTTCAGTTTACCCCTAAAGAAAAAGCAGGAGTTAATACAGACAGTGAGTGTTCACGCTCCAGTGGATGGTATTGATCACTGGCAATTTAGATTTGATATTTTAAAAGCGGGGAACTTGATTAGAATAAATATGAGGACATTTCAATGAGGAAAAAAGCGTAAGAAAAACAGTAGCAAATCCCTCTGCCCACTAGATCAGACATTTAAACTGAAGACAGGTGTGACAGTCTCATTTGGAAAGTAAAGTGAAGGAGAAATAAAAGGCCACTTATGATGTGTGGTTAAAGAGGAATCTGCTGCAGCTCACTCCTCAGGACTGACAACCAACCAACCAACCCCTTCACCCAAGGAAGGTGCGATCTAAATGAGAAATGAATTGGGCCATGACAGTAGGTAAAGAGGAGAGGACATGAGGATAAGCCCACAACAACAAATGCTGCTTGTTGGACACCATCTATGAAAGTTGAATGCCAGTGAAAGATGATTTTGGAGCAGATAAATACATTTGCATGTTAATCATTCAAAGATTCCTGTGTTCAGCACTCCAGTTGCAGGGTTCTAAGGTTGAAGACTCTGAGATTGGAGGAACTTGGAACAAACTCATATTCAGTAAACTAATGGGATGCCAGAGTGGTCATGCAAAGAAAGTGAAGTATGAAATTGCAGGTGGGATCCTGGCACAGCTATATTTTCTAAGTAGTTAGATACAGTGTTTCTAACCAGGACTAGAAAGTCCATGCAGTGACTGCCTGTGATAGATGAGAGGAAGAAGCTGGAAACCTTTTAGTTCAAGCAGTAAACCTCACATACATCCTTGAGAAAGGGAGGAGTGAGTTAGCAAGAGTGAAGGGCCATGTTTGCAGTGCACAGCTTACAAAGGACCAAGGCCACATAGACTCTATCAAGGATATTCAGCTCTGCTTTTTGCCAGAGAGCCTGATCTGAGCATCTGTGTTCAGAAGTAGGTGGAGATGGGTGGGGAATCATCTATGGCAGTGTTTTTGTGGGACACAGGGAGGTACTTCTCATGGTATAAGAGGGGCTAAGATCGATGCAGCTTTTGGGATGAACAGACTTTAGGCAACATTCAGTTCAGCATATGGCCTAGTTGCAGCACCATATGGAAGGTGATGATATTATAGCAATGGATGTAATGGATCTGATTTTGATCTGGCTCACACCAGTCCTAGGCAGATGCAACTCCTTCAGCTTTAATGGATTTACCACAGCTTCACACCAAATGAAGTGAAACGAGTTTTGGGTACAATATATCTACATTAAGCAATGAAAGACTGGTGATTTGTGTGATATCTTTTTAAATTTATCTTTCTTTTTTTTTTCTTTAACTGAAGTGCTAGCCTGTTGTGTGAAGAGGCATTTTTTATTCTTATTAACAGTTGGCATTCTGTTTGTTGTAAGCTGTGTGTGGGTTTCTGTGCAAGACAAAGGCATGGCACTGCTCTGGCTGGGGAACTTTGTGCCAGCTCTTCACTGAGGAACTTCACAGCAGTTTTGGACATAATTTTCTGCATTGGGAGTGGAGGGAAGCAAACAGAGCGTGTGTGCAAAGCGAACTTTCCGAACCTGGGTAATCTCACCGTACCCTTGCTGTGCAAACCCCGGCTGCTCTAAATTAAATGGAGCTGGAGGAAGAAAAAGCACAAGGAATAGAAGAGAGGAAACAAAGGAGAGAAGCAGTGGAGAACATGAGAGGGTAGCAAGCTAGGGAGAGAGCACCAAGCAGCAGGCAGGCTGTGATAGCAGCGCTGTTCTTAGAAAAGAAGCATGCAGAGAGAAATAATTTTTTGCACATAAAAAAGATTTGGAGCCATGCTGCCTTTCCTCTGTGTCAGAACTTGCTTCCTGACAATCCATTTCCCACCACTAGTCATCAGCTTTTGCTGAGAATGGGTGGCTGGAGACAATGGGCAAATGCTCTTCTGAAAGGAGAGCTCCCAGCTTGGTTTAACATGTCTATGCAATCCCCCTCAGCTCTGGATCAGCACTCAGCTCTTCCCATAGCTGCATAAATTGATATTACCCCCAAGCCAGCAGCCCTATATTTGGAAGGACAGGGAGGAAAATGAGGGAAGGTGAACTGGGTAGGGAAGGGGGGAAGCAGCAGAGAAGGTCAGGGCTGAATAAAACAGCAAGAAATGAATTCCATGGCCATCCTCCTCCTCTTCTAGCCTCCTCCTTGGCTGTGGCTAGAGCACATCTGATGAGTAGGCAGCACTCAGGGCCCAGGAATTTGTATGGCCTTGACATTCGCAGGAATAGCCTTTTACAGTTGTTAGAGATGCTTTTGTCTTGTCAACGTGGAAAATGGCCTGGTTAAGTCCAGGCCTGGGAGGCAGTTGCAGATTAGGGAAATTGTCTCTGGAGTTGTTTGTATGGGCCAATATAAATTTGAAAAGGACAGTATGCTATTGCTTTACTTTTTTTGGCCACAGCTAAATAAAGAAAATATGTTGTAAATATAAGAAGTATCTACTTTCAGCTTTGCAGGCTTAAAAAGACTGATGATCTGGATTACAATCAAAGTTTGGGATTTCATTTTCCTATAGGCTGCTTTGATGAAACATGAAGAAAAATTGGCTTTTAAAATGTCTTTCTCCATGCAGAAAGACGTTGCTGAATCTTTCTGCTGATTTGTTGCCTTTGCAATTGCTAGCTGGCTGTCAAGTAGAAGTCAATAGAAGGATGTGCTGCAACAGCACAGGAGGGGCTGGCAAGGCATCCCAAAGGATGACAGCATGTGATACCCACCTACCTCCACAACAATTCTTCCATGCCATGGTAGTCTTACAGAGCAGGAGTAACCACACTGAACTACATTTCATGTAAGACCAGGGCTTCAGATGCACAGACAAGGAGTTTGAGGAGAGTCATGACATGGCCACAGTCAGCTGAGGAAGATGCTGTGTGAGAGCAGCTCCTTCACCACTCTATCTCTTCTTCTTTTCACACAGTCATTCTGCCCAAGTTTGCTGAGTGAGACTCAGGACAGCCAGCAGAAATGACTGTGTGTCATTTCTCTTCTATCTGTTGGACTGCATGACCTGCCAGAAAAAAAGCAGAAAAAGAGAAATTCATTGGCAGTGCAAGGGGAAATAATTGTTGAACCAGTGAAGTTCCCACCCATGGGTGCTGGGGAAGTGACGAGGTGGAAGTGCAGTGCAAGACACACCATGTGAGTGCATTAGCCGTGCTTGCAGTCATTTGGGTTGCCACAACAGCTGTGCAATGCCAAGGCCAGGGCATCCACTTCTGCAGAGCTGCAGAAGGGAAATCACAGCATTTGTTCTGCTTTTAACTCAATTGATGTCAATAGAGTCATAACCAACCCATGTGAAAGGAAAAGCTTTTCTGTTTTGGTTTTTGAATGTTTTAGTTAATTTCGTAGTTCTGTGACCAATAACCTGGCTTTAAATGTTGCAACAAACTGCATTATACTGAATAATGTAATTTTTTTCTAATCTGTCAAACGCTGCTAGGAAGCTACTCCTCAGTAAGGACTAGCTGTGTGGAAGATTTCAGCTCTTGGAGTTCAGCTGGTTTTAATTACCCACACAGATAAGTGTAGCCATTTATTTTCTTTGAACTGGAAAAGGTTGCTTTTCTATTTTTAACCCCTGAAGACGGCTGAGTAATTCAAATGTAAGTCCTCAGTCCAGAAATAATGTGGGTTTTTTTTTCTTTTTGCCCTATGAGGACAAATTGTTTCTCACAAGCCAAGCTTTAACCCATACCTGCTCAGTTCAGTTTGATTACAGTCAGGCCAGGTTTTCACAGCTTGGTCACAATCATAACCATAGGATCTGATCCTCATCCAGCAACATCTTGCAATTTTCTTTTGAGAGATTCCTTTTGCAGCAGTTAGAGGCAGAGAGGCATTGCTTGGTAGGATTCTTCACTGCATAAGATGCTACTCAACATGTATAAGGGTGGCAAGATGTGGTCCAAAACAAACACGTATGACCAGTTTTCCGAAACAGCTCAGTGTGTTGCCATTAATGCCACAATGGGGAGAGACTGCGTGCTAAGCACTTACAAAAATCTGGCCCTTGTTTGAATGTAAATGGGGGCTTGAGCTCTTTAGAAAATCTGGCTGCAATTGTGGGTGCTGAGTACTTAGGAAGCAGTGGTGGTCTTGAACCAGGGCTGCCATTACTGATTTACACCCTTGTCAGCCATTGAATTTCAACAGAGTTACACCCTTCTGGGATTCGAGGAGCACAGTCAGGCTGCCATCATTTATAAAATAGAGCACGTATAGGTAGCTTATTTTATTTATTTTCTTTTTT